>VXBZ01011842.1:30385-77550 GCA_013399135.1 Heliornis fulica
GGCGTCCCTCAGGGGTCCGTGTTGGGCCCGGCCCTATTCAACATCTTTGTGGGTGACATGGCCAGTGGGATGGAGTGCACCCTCAGCAAGTTCACCAAGGACACCAAACCGTGTGGTGCACACTGGAGGGGAGGGATGCCATCCAGAGGGACCTTGACAGGCTGGATGAGGCCCTGAGCAACCTGATCTAGTTGAGGGTGGCCCTGCTTCTTGCAGGGGGGTTGGACTACATGACCTCTATATGGAGACTAAGAACTCAAGTCAGTATCTACATAGTTCAGAGGGGTTCTCATCCTCCTCTGTGGCAGAGGACCAATGCTTTTATAAAATTCCTTAACTAAAATTATACTACCATTTTCCAATTCAGCTCCAGCATGTATGACTTCCAGTTCTAAACTCCAGAGTTTAGCTAACCACTTCAAACTGAGGAGATTTAATTTTGAACCTCAGTGAATCACCTGGCTGGAGCAAGAAAGTTGTGGGTTTTTTATAATCTGAAAAACAAAAAAACCCAAAGTATTTTCCCTATCTGGTTGATTCTCCAATTGCCGTGATCACCTCCCTGTCTGTATGACCCCCATCAGCACTCCCACAAATGAAAACAGAACCAAGCAATGGGGGCTTCCCTTGAAAAACAATCTGCAAATATTAATATCCAGATGCATTTCAAACTACACAGGTGAAATTTTCAGAGGCTGCTCTTTTAAGTAAATCACCCCAATTTAAGGACTTATTGCTTTGACTTTATTTTTTAAAAATGTATATCGGACCAATGCAAAAAAAAAATATTTGAGACTGGGTTAACACACCTATTCACACACTTTAGGAAATGGCTAAATTATTTGAGTCTTGCTGGTCTTGGATCAAGATTATTTCCTCTGTCATCACCCATTCTCTCTCAGACACACCCACAGCATTTAAACCCAAGGAATACAAGATGCCCGTGGTAAGACATAACACCTTACTCCTGCTCTGCTGACCCGTTGAACTATCAACATTTTCAATTGCCTGGAAAGCACAAGTCCCCACCCTTAACCAAACCCCTGATGGCTGAGCTCTACCCTTCGGTGACACTGCCAGGACTGAAAGAAACCAGAGCAGACGCTGCTCCACTCGGAGCCGGAGCTACCGGAGGCCTCTCTGCTGCAGCTCAGCACCCCAGGTATGTGCACTGACTACAAGCGGTTGCTGCCTTTCAGGGGTACTCAAACTATTTGAGGCAGCCAGCTACAGCTACAGATTGTTATATTTCTTCTTTCTATAGTACTTTTTCAGCACTTCCATAAACACTCATGGCCTTCTCCAAATTCTACCAATGCAGTATAGAAAAAAAAGTTCAGCTCATTTGTCTAGAATGAAAAAGAAATTCATTATTAATTAGGGACAGGGTTAAGACATCAGCATTCCATCTTTGGTCATACCCACACTACCATACTGCTGATGTGTTAGTCATTTGATGAAAAACCTTGGGTAATATAAACAGCTAAAAAAAACCCATATATTCTCAAGTAATGCTGAATGCTCCCTCAACATTTCCTTGCAGCTTAACGACAATTACTATAATGATACAGGCCTGACAGCAGCTGACATGATAAGCCAGCTGGAGATCTCTCTTATGCTAAAAAGTTTATAGCCTTTCTGTCAAGCAAAAGGGACAGTCAATAGGTGAAAATTAACTTCCAACCCACAACACCGGAAATCTGAAGTTGGGTGCACCTGTAACACGCAATTATAGCACTCTGCCCAAGTAAACATTTCTCTGGCAGCTTCTGCTACAGCTTAAAGAGTGGAGAAGCAATCTAGGTCACAAAATCATATTCAGATATTGAGACTAAATTACCTAGCTGCATAACACTACCACCATGCCATCTTCTCTCTCAAGAGAAAGTGGTTTACAGTAAGTAAAGCGGCAAATCCCTCTTTTTAAATACATCCCTTAACCTCTTGAAATTTATTACATTTTAATTAAAGTCACAGGACTTTGTTTAGAGAAGTTGAAAACCTCAGGTTGGCAGCCAGAATATCTTATTTATAAGAACTCGGAGGTCCTGGATTCCCATATTTGGATTATGTTGCTTTAATTTATTTATTTTTCCAATTAAAAAGTTCTCACTGCTCATGCATTTTTTATTCCCTAATGCTCTGTTCTATCAGGAGAAACATAAAAGCAGCAGACAACATGTTTTTTCAGTTGGAGACTACTTCCTAGCCTGCTCCAGTTTTATAATCTATTCTCTCCCGCTCTTACCAACCCCCTCCATCAAACAACTAAGAGTATCCATCAAAACCACACACTGTATTCATAGTAAAAGGCACTCCAGCACATATTTTCACTGGAAAACATTATTTTTTTGCAGCAAAGTGCTTTCCTCCCTTTTACTCCTGCAGACGAGTTCAAGTAAAGGAATATTGACACTGTCTGAACAGGCGAGTACCTTCGTAGCACTATGGCTGATGAGAAATAAAACAATAAAAACATAAAGCCAGCAGCCTTCAAGGTTATTTCCCCTGATTAATTCTACATGCTGAGAGCAATTTGGAATTTATATCTCTTGAATTGCAATAAATACATCTTGATACAGTACCTCTTAAACACCAAGCTCCATCCCATTCCCTCGCTCTTAAAGGTAACATTAAACGTGACATTTTCCTGGGCTGTTACTGTTGTAGGGCACCAGCATCACAGCAGACAGTCAGGTACAACGTTACAAACTGTACTGCTGAAACTAATTCCCAGTGAAGAGAAATACCAGCTTTTGTAGGCCTGTGGCAGTCTCCTGGGGCTGCAGATCTCCTGACACCTGAGGTATGGACAGCTGGATCCTCTGCCTCCGCACCCCTAGGAGGAAAGAATCTGAAAAGGTGCATGGCAGGGTTTATTTCATTATATTTATTTCATTATTGGGAGGTAATTCTCCCCCTCTGCCCTCGTGAGACCTCACCTGGAGTAGTGTCCAGTTCTGGAGCCCCCAACATAAGAAGGACATGGGCCAGTTGGAGANATATTAGGAAAAAGTTCTTTCCTGTGAGAGTTGTGGAGCACTGGAACAGGTTGCCCAGAGAGGTGGTGGATGCCCCATCCCTGGAGACGTTCAAGGCCAGGTTGGATGAGGCCCTGAGCAACGTGATCTAGTTGGGGGTGTCCCTGCTTCTTGCAGGGGGGTTGGACTAGAAGACCCTAGGGATGGGAGTCACTTCCAACTCTAATCATTCTATGATTCTATATATTAACCCTATAGTGACACAGGTTATTTAATCACCCTCTGACAATGACAGCTGCTCCGGCGTAACCTAAACACTCAGCAGAAAGGCCCTGACACCCCCCTTTTCCCCTGAGGTAGGGGAGCGCATAACCAATATTCTGAAACAAGATCTGTTCACCACTAGTGGGCTCAGTGTTGAAGGCCCAAGGAAAGGAACAGCAGTGCACTCAGTTTCCATGTTACTTCCACCACGCATGTTTTGCTTGTGCATCAGCTGCACATTCATCATTCTTCTCATTTTGCTGAGGTTTGGGAGCCTCGCTGGCACAGGAACAGCACGTTAGCAAGGGCAGAGGCTGGTTATTAGGCGAGCTGTCCAAGATGTGTCCCCGGGACGAGGTTACTGCCCTGGCCCCGCACAAATGCTTTCCGAGGCAGAGGAGAGAATCCACATGCATTTAACCAGCATTCAGTCAGGACTCCAAAGTCTCTCCTGTGTCAGCAGCTCCAGGCTCTGGCATCAAACTCGCCACAGTTCTCACTCCTTGTTCTTGAAGGAGCACCACAAGGAGCAGCAGGAGCCCGTTTCAATAGGATGTGTACTCAGGCAAACGCAGCTCCTTCCATACGTACGCCTCCCCCACCACATTACCTCTCATTAGAACAGAGGCAATTATACTGCTTTGAAGATGACTCTTAAAAGCACTAAAAGCTTTTACTAGTTCTCAAATACTCTTCCCTAACCTATCCAGGTCTGAAAAACAAAGTCAACTTTGAATTGAATCCAAAAGACAATCAAGCACCAAATGTCAAAGCAATTTTACAAATTAGAGTAACGTGGGTGATAAACCTAGGAAGAATAAAAGTAGATTCAACTATCTGTTTACAAATTAAAAGTTTCATCCCCAATGCTTTCCAATCCACTACAGTTCTTGGAAACCAGAGACTAACTTTGGGTATCAATACCAATCCACTGCCAAGATCAGGTTGTGGCTGGCTATTTTCCCCGAGCAAACACTCTCGATGCACTCTCAGAGACAGGTTAACTTTAACCACTGCACTCACAAACCGCTCAATAGTCTTCCAAGTGCCCAACATTTTACCCTAGCCCCAAACTGAGGAATGCATTTATACAAACTCAGTATATCTGTAAGGAACCCCTATTGCAACCTCCTGAAAGAATTCCACTAGGAATTCAAGGGATTCATTTTCCTGCTAATTGCTTTCGTTTTGGTTCTTTTTTTGCTTTTGTGTTTATTTTTTACAGGTGAGAGAAGTGAAAAAAAAAAAAACAAAAAAAACCAAACAAATCAAAAATAAATCCCTGAACTAGGTAGGTAGACTTCAAGCTAAATTCTTGCTCTGATGACACCAAATCTCTGCAGGAGGTGGAACAGGTGGAGCTACTGACTGCAGTCATGGCCTTCTTCCCTGTGACTCATTATTCAATTAAGCCTGCAGAAGTATCACTTCTCATTAGGCATCCTGAACTCTGCTGAGAGCCAGCGACACCACGCTAGCTTAAAGTGGTGACATTTACACATAAAGCCTACAACTCTTAACACTGGATTCTGTGCCTGCTTTCAGCTGCAGATTTCCTAACTCTAACATGAAGAAGGCTTACATTTTCAGTCGTGCTTAGAAGCACCCCTCACTGGCTTGCTCTTAAAAAAGTTCCTCTTTGATCTGTCCTCAAGTCATGCTTTCAAAGATACACAGGTTACCTTGCCACAGGAGCTGTCAGGAGGTACCACAAAGACATAGCCACACAGAGGCACTTTGCTGTGGATTCACGCAGGGAGCAGCCAGGAAATGTACCACCTTAAGGGACACACATGGGTCAGCCCTGTTTAGGGCTACCTGACAGAGACCACTATGCACATTTATCACCTCAGATGACAATGCAGGTCATTCCCTTGTTGTATTTATCTATAGTTGACTGCTACTGTGTCAAAACCATGACTCTGAGCAGCCCTCCTGTCCCTGGATAGACTTCTGCACCAGGCAGGCGTTTGATGGTGTCTTCCATTCATACTGTATGCAAGAAGGCAGCCAGCAAAACAACCTGCCAAAAAGGATCTCTCTAAAACACATCTGCTGCTCACAGAAATAAAAAGATCACAGGAGATAATGAAGAACCTACTCAAAAACCAGTACGTCAATAAACAAACCAAAAAGCCTACTGTTGTAAGCAAAGAAATAATTTAACAGATAAGCAAATAATGGTAACATTAAAAAAAAAATCCAAAAATCAGACGACTGAAATGAAGATGATCTTTACAAATTGCAGACTTCATGCCTCAATGAAATTAAAATTGCTCTAGGCATTTAATTGCTTCTAGGGTCCAAATAAAAGGATTCAATAAGCAACCTCACTTCAGATTAGATTTTCACTGGCAGTAGTTAATGCAGTTGCAGAAAACGATCGTAACTTTCTTCTCAAAACAATATCACATAATTACTTTGTCCAAAATTAAAACTTTTTCAAATGTTCCAATAGCCACATGCTCTCATATTACTCAGAAAATTTTATTCTGCTTGTCTGAACAAACTGAAGACTTAAAGAAGAAATTTCTGCTACCATCACCCTATCCATTTCAGTGCAATCACAGACTGATTTTCTCACGGAAGGCAAAGGATATTTTTATATAAATTTCACTGCAAGATGGCACGAAAGTAGTGGTTCATTTTCCACATTTCTAAAGACTATTTTGAAGGTCTTAATTTCAGGTTTTCTGAGTTTCCTCACCATCCACAAAGTTGGCAAAAACCGAAGTCTTCATATACACTGTGAGACCAAGTCCCAAGAGAAGACTGGGAGAAGAGAGATTCTAGGTTTCCTGCTTTTTATTCCTTGAAATCCTGACAATCTGCCATCTTGCAGTCTTCACAGCTCTTAAAGGAAAAAAGTGCACTGGCAGACAGTATACCCTTCACAAAATAAAAAGCACCAGTTCTAGACATGCAAAAAGAAGCTTCCAGGTTTCTTAGAAGTTTCCAAGTGGGGCAGCGGGTGGAAAAATCCGTAAAAGCCCATTACTGGATTATGTAAAATAAAATTAAAATGCCTCTGACACATCTATCTAGTCTCCAAATTTCCACGTATGCTGAGTGAAGCAGTTCACAACATAACTGACTGCACACCAATCTATCACACTTAAACCAATCACAGTCAAACAGAACATCAGCTAGTGCCTAAACTACAGAGATGCATTTAATACTCCCTAGTCAGCAATCAACCTTTTCCACGCTTGTTTGTAATCACAATGAATTGTTTCATTTTAATGCTTTGTTTTCCTTTTCTCTTCCCATGGCAGTTTACCATGCTTTTTAAATTAAGTATTAAAAAAAAAAAAATCCTTTTCCGATTTTATTCCTGTAAGTAGGGGGCATTTTTTTAAATGAAATATAGATTACTGAATACATTTTCTTACCTGTTGCAGTCCACATGGAGCAGAAGGTGAGATGCACTAAGTGACACAGCAATCTTATGCCACTGTCCATCTGCCAGACGGTACGGGAACACCTCTGTTCTGGACTTGCCATTAAACCTGTAGTGATATCTGATCTCATCCCGTAGGCCACTGCTCTCCAGTTCAAAATAGCTGTATTTAAAATATGAAGAAGAATCAGCTTCATTTTTTGGTTTATTCATTGCTTCTGTCACTTCTTAATTCATGGACTTTAAGCAAACACCGCAGGGTTACTCAGATTAGCTACTAGTTAATTTCTTAAAAGACATAAAGGAGGCTATACATTCAGCACATCACAAAAATAGCAGTGCCATTTATACAAAACCAGCTTATGTTCGAAACGCCGTTTGATAGTCCTGGAAATTGAAGGCTGCTTTTTATCCCTAGAACAGGTTAAACTGCAAGACAGTGATAGTTATTCTTCCCACCAAAATGCTCTGTGTGAATGCAGGATGTGTTGGAAACGCAAGAATAAAGCATTACCAATGAACAAACAAAAAGCCATTAAGATAGGATAGTACCTGGTAATCATTAAATTTCTATTTACTATTTGCAAACACACCTTTTAAAAAGCTGTTTACTTTTAGGGCTCCCCTACATGCAATTGTGCTTAACTCCTTTTCTTAATTTAGTGTTACAGCTGTAATTGTTCAGCTTTGCAAAGGAACCAAACCTCATGGCTAGGTGAGGTCTCTCAACACCTGGTACACATAACCACAACCTTCAGAAAGTTGTCACCAGAGAACAGTCATAGGAGAGCTAACAAAGTACAGCTCCTAACTGATTTTGTGACAGCGGGGCAGAGTCAATTCTTTTTCTAGTGTGAATTTAGCCCTTACAGGTTGTAAGGACACACAATGGAAATTGTGAAGCCTTCTCTAGGACCTCAGACCGACCACACGGAGTGCAGCATATCAAGTCAAGGCTCTCTGGATATACAAAGATTGAGATGCACATCTCTTTTTACAGTACAAATACCCCTACAAGCAAGTGCAGATGTTAGGCTCTCCAGCTAGTTCCTATTTGCATTCACCTCCACAGCATCATGCTTCTCCCTACTGGACAACAGCAGTTTAACAGGGCACTTGAAAGATGGGTGCTAGTTTGGGGTTAAAAACAGTAATGTTTTAAAAATACAGTAACTAAATCTACTTTCAAAAAAATAAATGCAACACCCAAAAATTAAAGTGGCAATTTTCATTTTGGTGCAAGCCTTTTACGCCGCTCAGCTGCACGCACCCCTTAATAGGCTTTGTGCACAAATGTTACGTGAAGTGTGTGCACTTCATCAAGAATAGCTCTTACCAGGGAATTGGAGGCTCTGCACTTCCTTATGAAATAAAACACTGGCTGGGAATCTGGGCAAAAGACTGCAACAGACCAGGAGGGGGAACACCAAGACAGTAAATCTTGCCCAAAAGAGAAACTCAAGCCTTCCTCCACCCTGCCAACGTCTTGCCATTACATATTGCTCATACGCTGCTTGAAAACTCAGGTCACCTGAATCAAAGACTCAAGTGGCAAAGTAAAAATAGTCACAGGCAGATAAAGGCAAAACCAAAACAGAATGAGAACACAGCAGGGACACATACAAACAAAACACATAGAGCACAGAGCACAAAAAAGAAGGCATGCTGATGTGGGCAAGGAACTGACTGCTTCATGCACAGAAAGGCACAAGAATGGCAGGGAAACGGGACGTTACTAAACAGAAGAGCAGAATGCCTATTAATGGCTGTCATTGCCACCACCCATTAAAATGCCTAAATTACTTTCATAAGGAATCTGGAGAGGATTTTTTTTTTTTATTAGTGTGTTTTGATGCTCAGAAGAGCACAGTCAATACACAGAACATACTGCTGCTGGTGTTTTCAAGCCAGGAAATCACTAGGACAAGTACTGTCAGTGAAGTCATACTTACAAAGTTAAATGTTTCATAATTGCCATCTGCTGTCAAAGCACAAAAAGAAATCATTAAAGAGACTTTCCTTCCCCCTTGTTCAGACAAACAGCAGTTAGGCACAAAACTTTACAAAATTAGGGACAGCTACGTAACATTCTAGTACCTCTCATACACTGTCCTGTGTATTTATCCAATAGTGGATACAACACACTGTCCTGTGTATTTATGCAAAGTGTTGGTATAAGTAGATATTTACATAGTTGACCACAGAAGCAAAGAGCCTGAGAGCAAGACAAGCTCCTGCTGTAAGGGCGCACGAGGCTTCCTACAGCCATTCTTTATAATCTCCAACAGCCACAGAGCTAATCACTTACTACACGAGGTTTTCTTTGTTAATAAAAAGGCAAGACTCCAGCCCTGGAAAGGTCAGTCAGATACTGTACTTAATCACATCTCTGCTCTATTATTTGAGCAGCACAGGGAATTGCAAAGCAACACGGTTTCTCATCTGACAAGCTTCAGTGTCAACAGTTATTTCAGGACTTAGAACAGCTTGTTGCTTACACATGGAGCTCATTGTCAATCTCCAGATTAATTTATATAATGCAGGAGTGACTGGTTAAAATTTACTGTAAAAGGCAGTGCTAACATTTTTCTGTCTGTACACCTAATGCACTGCTAAGTGATACAGGACTGCACAGAACACCACATTTCACCTCTTCAGTGACAGGAAGGGAGGACAGACAGGCAGCAGATCAATTCCATACCTGTTTTTTCACCACCCTTCAACAAGTGCAAATCAGAAGCCATTACACTCAAGACAAACACCAGGAAACAACAGTCAACAGAATCCCAACAGTGGAAGCTGGCAGGATTAGCCCAACATATGTCTCTCTGCAGCATTTTTAAAAATGCAAGGCAATGTAAACTTTTTTTTTATGAAGATGCACAAATTAACATCAAGATCTCAACTACACACACTTCACCATGTTCACAGTTCAGAAGATGTTGTCATATTTTCTCCACCAGAATATAATTCATGTGCAAATAACTTTCTCAATAGCAAACACCATCTTTTCTTTCCTCTACCCACCTGAAACCCGAGGAAACCCTCTTCAAAAGCAATGACATAAAGTCCACTCACTCCTGAAAATAAATGTGCCTGCTCTCTGTTCAAATTCTAAGCTACAGATTGTGGAATCAAAGACAAATGAGTGAAGAAACATAAACGTATGCAAGAAACCATCAACCTGTGTGAAAATAGTAAAGCAAGAGAAAATAAATGGATTTTTAATAAACACTAAACGCTCTCATCTTTTATTTTAAGGCCATTGCACAAGTTTTTATCTACTATAAAGCAACAGTTAAACAGTGGGGAGAAATTAATAGAAACTACTATAAAAAGAAGCAAGAAACTGAACTACCGCAAAAGTGTTTAGAGGTACTTCTTGGTATTTTGCAGGGAATAAGAAAACAGGAACAGCACGAGACAGGGCTCCTGAAAGGACTGCATCATCTGGGCTGAGCAAATGGATCATCACTAGACAAGTGTGAAGTTCCTAGGATGCCAAGAGATTGGGATCAGAAGCCCGAGGGAGATCCGAGTCATTACAACTAGTTCTGGTTCTCCCCACATCTGCATGAAGCCCATGTGCCACCCTGCTGCCCCAGTGCGGTCCCTGTTACCTTCCCCAAGACCATTTCCAGGAAAGAGAGATGGGAGACAGTCATCTACTTTTCAGTGTTAGCACCAATGGTTTCTTGTTTTATTTGTTATTTCTCAACAAGGATTTATTTTTTTTCCCCACACAGGCATGATCACAAGTAATATGTATTTTGACATGTATTAAGAGGACTCACTGCAAGCAACATGACCCTGGCTGAAATTTTCCCACTGCTAGAATTTCCATATTTACTAAGCACAGAAGCTACTACTTGCTTCTTTTATGTAATTACAGAATTCAAATGTCTTTTATAGGTCTGTCAGCAGCCTCTCATTCAAATCCCAACATGTAAGAGAAAAATGTTGCTAAATTCGGATTAATTTTATGCACATTTTAAAAGTTGGGATATTTCAAGACCGTGCAATGTGCTTTACAGGAGGACAACATTATTCCACAATCCACTCAAGATGATGTTTCATAATTCTGACAACTTCTGCAATCCCCATGCACTTCACACATGAATATTGTTCTAAAAGGATAATGCCTGGCTAAGTGACACCTTCCCCCATGCTTCTTATTTTAGCCACAACCACAATGAATATTTAACTGTGCATTTGATAGCACATTTTGTTTCCAGATTAAGACAACAAAGGTGCCTAAAAGTATACTGTAAGCTGGAACAGCTGTTGCAGACAGTAATGACCAACAAAACTGGAAAAGTCGTTATCAACATTAAATAAGAACTTGTAACACACCTGAAGGAGAAAAAGCAAAGTATCTCTATGCAGTGATTTGGCTTCATCTACCACCTGCATTAAAGAAACATATTAAACTATCCATCATATCAACCACAGCAGTGATCTTAACCTTTGACAAACACCACCACGTTTCATTCAAAGATTCTACTGCTGTCAGGTTGTGGCAGTGGCCCAAGGAGGGACTACAAATACGACACAACTCCAAGAAGAGCTCTGGGATACATGTCCTTCCGGGTACCCTTAGTGTATATAGCCTTTTTTTTCTGATCTTTATGAATCTAACACCTATCACAAGACACTAAAATATCCCACAATGAAGACAGGGCACCATCTGGTAAGCACAATACTGATTAAATGCTCCAGTAAGAGCTCTAAGAACTAAAGCAAAACTACTTTATCCATTCAATTCTGGAAATCTTCCCCTTTATCACGTTCAAACATAAATAGAGTTATCATTCTGACTTTACAACTTCGTCATCCCTGATCAAGTGCCAAATGAAGCCCCACAGCCTCTTTCAAGGAGCAGCACCAGCACTTATAACAGATGCTCTTAGAGCTACTGAACAGATGTCCCAGGGCAAGGCAGCAGGCACAGATGGCGTCCCTGCAAATATGTACAAACTTGGGGTTTCCATCTAGTCAAAACACTTGTGCATCTGCTTAACATTGCGTGGGAGAAGGTCATAAAACCACAGGAGTTCAAGGATGGAAGCACCATTCACCTCGCATGCGTGCTGCAGCACCACTACGGTGGCAGGTCTCTCCACTGTTCGGGGAGAAAAAACAATCACTGCCGTAATAAGAATCGGGCTGTTGCTGAAAAGAAGCTTCTGGAAAGTCCTGTCAGTGTGGTCAAGGCACAGTATCTTATATTGGTTTATAGCAAAGCAAATGAGAGTTCGGAGACCAGCCCATTTAATGTCATCTGCTAGGTCAGGCAGCTTCTGCACAGATTTGCCTAGTTGGACACAGCTGCACACATAGTTTTTTTTCACTGCACAACAGCATCGTGCCAAGCAGAATATCAGAACATCTAATGATGTTTAATGATAAAAATGGCTTCAGGCAAGACTGTGCTTCAGCATCTTTTCAGAAAGACTCGATGTATTCAGAGACAAACAGGCAACGAATCTGCATCCATTATCGCAGAGGTTTCAGAATTTTCCATCTGCCCAGATCCTGTGACGAATCACAGATCATCAGACTCGGCCTGTTACTGTTCCTCACTGCTGACTGAATCCGTGTACGCAGCAGTACAACAGCACATTGTTATTTTGGTTGTGCTGCCGAGCGTCTCAGCCTGGACAGTCACATAAAAGGACCCAAGATCGTGTTCTAACAGTCCCCAGTGGAAAGGAAGGCAGGCCAAGAGCACGCACTGGGCATGCCACGCTGCAGCTAAGCTGGCAGGCATATGCCCGAGACCATCCATTGTCAGTGAAGCCATATAGAGCACAAGCAGTTTGCTTCTGAAACGAGAGGGGCATCTGACTTCAAACGGCAGTAAACAGTCACCTCGCAGTTGTCACCACCGCGCTCTCTGGATGCAAAACTCCAACAAGCTACAGCTGTCAAGGCAAGTATTTCAGTGGCTTCCACAGGCACTCTTCCTGTACCCTGGTGATCATAGAATCATAGAATTTTTAAGGCTGGAAATGACCCCTAAGATCATCCAGTCCAACCATTAACCTACCGCCACCAAGTCTACCCTTAGACCATGTCCTCAAGCACCGCATCTACCCGTCTGTTAAACCCCTCAAGAGATGGGGACTCGACCACCTCCCTGGGTAGACTGTTCCAGTGCTTGAGGACTCTTTCAGGACAGAAGTTCTTCCTAATATCTAACCTAAATTTTCCCTGGTGCAACTTGGGGCCATTACCTCGAGTTCTGTCACCTGTTACTGGGGAGAAGAGAACAATCCCCACCTCACTGCAACCTCCTTTCAGGTAGTTGTAGAGAGCAATAAGGTCTCCCTCAGTCTCCTCTTTTCCAAACTAAACACCCCCAGCTCCCTCAGCCTCCTCGTAGGGCCTGTTCTCCAGACCCTTNCCTCCCTGGTCCTGCTGGCCACACCGTTCCTGATACAAGCCAGGATGCCATTGGCCCTCTTGGCCACTTGGGCACACTGCTGGCTCATGTTTAAATAAACATGATAAACTGACAGGGTAAGATCCCCAGCTCTGAAGCACCACGCGTTGTCAGAGGCTGGATTCTGAAGAACTGCTCGCGCAGGCTCACGTGCACAGATCTAGTCCCCCACTAGATACACACATTTCGAAGCCACACAAAGCTACTTGCTACAGCTAGTTCAAACGTGGATGGTTTGAGAGGCTGCACAACACAACCATACATGGCAAACCCTCACTTAGGTGGCATTAAAGACTTACTACTGTGGCAGAGATTACATACTGATATCATCAAAGCTTCTGAGCAAAACCAGACTGACATCAGGTAGCACAAAAGTATCCTGAATAGAAGAAGGATCATCTGTGACAATGAAGGTATCTTGCTGAAAAATCAGATTAACTTTCTACAAAAGAAAATGCAAAAGCCAAACCCCATACCTTGCACAGACAAAGACTCTTACGATCAGCTACTGCATTCCAGAAGTATTCCTCCTATACCAGCAAACCCAAAATAAGCCAAAGACTAATGCTAAATTCTTTCAAATCTCTGAAGCTAAAGCCTAAAAATTTGACTTCACTGTGGTGCTGGCTTCCTAAACAGGATTCTTTCAAACATCTGTGGCCTTCCATTTCAAACAAAAAGAACTAAATCCAATCAATTAAACAATCTTATTTTTTTCATTCAGACCACTCTGAGGACAATGGGAGTCGTGTTGTGGCAGTCTAGCCTGAAGCTTTTAGCAATAAAACCCCCCATACCAACATTTTCTTTAATAAACACTTTGTCCTTTCTTTTAGAAATCCTCTGCATGGTAACTGGGCATGCATGCTGCAAAGCATTAAGCATTTATAGTGCTCAAAATATGTATCTATGTACTTACAACTAGGCTGTGGTCACCCAAATACAAATATACTTTCTTCTTTGATCATACAAAGATAAAAAGTAACCCCAACTTTTGCCTGCCAGCTAAAAGACAGCTCGAGTCTGAGCTGTGAGGTGTAAAGCAGCTACTATCTTCATAGCATATGTTGTAAGAATTGACCTTAAGTGCTTTCGTTTCCATTTCATATGTCTAAAAATCTCTTCACTGTGGCTGCTACCTGCCTACTATGTGAAAAAGATCTGGTGTCCCACTTATTCATAGGAAACCAAGTAGGTAGCACCACACCATACCTAAAATTAATACTGCATCTTAGCAAGCTTCAGGGCCAGCACAGTCAGCATGACAGGAAAGGGTTTATCACTTGAAGTAAGGTGAAGTCACGACTCCTTAGCTGCTAACTCTAAAATTTATAATAATTTTAAAAACAAAAAACAAACCAACACACACACATATATGTGTATGTGTGCATATGTCCTTATCCACATATAGTCACAAACACCTACAAAAGCCAAGACATCTCTACTAAAGCTAAGTATTTGCAAGAATTGGACAAGTTATAAAAGACATTTCATTTTATTCTGTCACAAAAAGCAGAAGTTGGTGTCCCAGTAAGGGACATAGGCCAGTGGTAACCACTCTTGAAGGAATCACGCAGATTCACAGAATTGTAGGGGCTGGAAGGGACCTTGAGAGATCATCGAGTCCAACCCCCTGCCAAAGCAGGTTCCCTACAGCAGGTCACACAGGAATGTGTCCAGATTGGTCTTGAATGTCTCCAGAGAAGGAGACTCCACAACCCCCCTGGGCAGCCTGTTCCAGTGCTCTGTCACCCTCACCATGAACAAGCTCTTCCTCACATCGGTGCGGAACCTCCTGTGGTCCAACTTGTGACTCGTGATCAGTCTTCTCTTCTCAAGGCTGAACAGCCCCAATTCACTCAGCCTTTCCTCATAGGAGAGATGCTCCAGGCCCTTAAATGATAAGATGGCCTCACTCTCCTACCTCGTTATTCCTACCTCATCCCTTGCATCAGATTTAGCCATACAGGTGTAGTAAGGCACATCAATCCCATGAACTAGTCTGACAGAAAAGTAACCTGACAAAAGAACAGAATCATTTCTTTACATATGACTACTCCAAAACCAAGTTACTCTGTACTTACACTATTGCTGTAATTCTAGCAAGGAAAGCAATCCACACTTGGGCTCTGAGGTAGTCCTTGAGGAGTTCATCACCCATAACCCTTGACCAAAGGTTAGTTTCCCCCATGGATCACTTGCAGACTGTAAAGCATTCATATCTGAGGACTTCTTCAGTGGGGGCTATTGATTTTCTAAGGCTAATCTGAGACTCTGAGCTGGCATTAGTTCAGGGATTCCTGGGGGTACACAGAAGCCTGAAGCTAACAGGGTGACCAGAGATGAGGGTGATCCCCAGCAGAGCTGTAACCAAAGGAGAGCACAGCCCCAAGTGCCTGCCCTCTCCCCTCCAGTTCATCACTTCAACAAGAACTCAACTCAGGGGATCCCCAAATCAACATTCTCTAAATATCAGATTTTAATAAAGCTGAAGAGAATAACACAGCCTTTTAAACTAATGAGATCTGCCACCTGAGTCAACTTACAATATTTGAAAACAAATATCCTAATTGCCGTGGCCTTACAAGAAACCTTCTTCCTTCTCATCTTAAACTCAACAGCTTTTCAGTGATTTATGTTATGACAAACTCCACACATCTCTGCCAGACTCCTGGCAAAATAACCTCTTCCCTCCCGCTCTCTCAAGGTCCAGCCATGTTTGCTCCCACTGCTCTCCAGATGCCCTGCAGGCCCACTCCTCCCCTCCATCCGCCCCGCTGCCACCTGAGCGCTGGCAGCTCTCAACAGCCACCAGCCAGCAGAGCAGGCCCTGCAGCCCTCCTCCCTTTCAGGAGGCAGTACCTTGGGAAAGGAAAGCACAAGGGCATCCTTAGTAAACTGCAAACACAAAACGAGAAACTGAGACCTCACCCAGCCCAGTGTTCAACCAAGCAAATGATCACCTATGAATAAAACGTTGGGGAGATCTAGCTTCTTAACTGGAAGAGTTACATACTTGATATAACTAGTTTAGGGTATTGGTGTGAGTTCAAGCCCAAATTCAGTAGACAGTTTTCAGAATGTTGCCTTCAGCCTCGGTTTGAGACGTTTCGGTGCACTGCCTATCTCAGAGGGTCATAAAACCAGCAAATAAAATAACCCAGCATGTTGGAGAAGACTCCTGGGGGACCCACACATCCTGCTCCTGGCTGACCACAACATTTCTGCACTGCCCAAATTCAGGTTTAAAGGGTTTCAAACTGTCAGCCATTCTGCTCCAATTGCCAACAAGGTCCAATCAATGTGTTCCAACAGCTGGTTATCAGCATGTTAATGCTTCGGAGAGACAACCACTGTCAGTCTCCTGTACATAGAACACCTGCTCTCAGCAGGGAGCCACAAGATGGAAGGTAGCTCCTCAAGCAGTAACTCCTCTTTCACAAAACTTAAATCAGTGGAAGATGTATAGAGTATAACATTCTGCCTTGCTTTCCTCTTGAACACCAACACCAGAAGCAGGTGGGCCCAATTCTATTTGCATCTCTATATGACCTTTCATCAGGCAAAATTCCCAAAAGAGCTTTGGGAAGGGAAAAAAATTATGGAAGAAACAAAGTTCACCTACTTATTCCACTATGACAAAAAAGAAAAAAAGAAAAAATAAATAAGAAAGGAGAAAAGAAAACACTAAGTGGACTGATGCCTCATACATTTCACATCACCTCATTCAGAGGGATGGAAGTAAGGCTAGATCTTTATATTCCCTGTACAGCTTTCCAGTTTAGCAGTTCTACCTATAAATATTAATGAAGATGTGACCTTTACCCTAAAAGAAAAAGGTTAATGGATACATCTGCAGTTTTTCCTTCCCTTTTTGAACACTGGCCATCTCTGAATCCAATATGCATATACACATGTTGCAGAAAATAATCTAAAACATAGCATGGAATAAATCCAATCCTTCAGGTTTACAGCTAGGTTCAAAAGTCACTTACATGGGCTTCTTTTCATTAATTAGGTTTCAGAGTTTGATTTAACTAGCTTGTTACCCTTTTGTGTTTATAACCAAACATATAATGGCCTGGTAGTCTTCCAACCATTATTTGTGAATGCACAGTTTTCTATGTATGCCTTCAACAGTCGCAGAAGCTGATCATAGTGTCGCTAGCGGGAAGTACCCAACAACGTACTACAGTGTGTTTCTGCCTGTTTCCCTACCTGGTTGTGGATCGTGACACCTCCTCACTCAGAACTGGCTTGGTAGGAATAAAAAAATATTTCCCTATGAGCCCAACACATTTATCAGAATTCCCCTGAATCAGCACACCTTTCTGTTGCATAGTGAAAGGCCAAATTCTCCAGTGATAAACCCAATTCCCCATAGCAGTGTAATCAGCTTATAAGTTTCCAAATATTTGACATGGCATAAATTTTCTGAAGGTCAGGTTCTAGAAAATTTAAGAAAAAAAAAACTTTAGTGCTCCCTGTAAGAAAATCTTATGAACATGAATCTTATGACTCCCTCTGTAGGTCTGTCTTGGTGGGATCGCTCATTCTGAAACACTCTTCAGACAGGATGAAAACACATGGATAGAAAGCTCTACTAGTACACATGAAGCAAACAGAAAAGACAGACACAGGACACGTGCAAAGTAGCAGGGAGCAGTAAGAATAAGCACCTTAGCATTTTACAAACCAGTTCTTCATCCTGCCTCTTCAATAACCAGTAGGAGTAACAATGACTTAGGGAAGGCAAAGCAGTGCGGGGACACCACACACAAGACTCTGGGACCTTGAAAAATACACAGGAGGAGACCTTGAGGAGAAGGTCAATATGGGTATTATCCCATTCCTTGTAATTCATAGATAATGGCCCCTCTGCTTACTAATTTACTCTGCATATTCTGCATTACTGTGTCCAATTTCTCTGCTTTTCACAAAAATAACCCAATGGTTAAGACGAAAATCTTTCTTGGGAGAGCAGCTTGTTACAGAGCAAGCAAATACCCAGCAGGTTACTTTCCAAAAGTCAAAGGGAATTTTGCCTGATGAAAGATAAGAAAACCTGATCCAGAGTTATTACCTCCCACATAATGACCAGATGACAGCTTGGCGGCCAGCTGCTGCTTTATGTGTAACACACTGTAAAAACTGTATTTCCTTTCACATAAGTACCAGAATCCTACTTGATGTGTACTTGTGCTTATACAACTGATTTGAAGAGGTTTGGATTTGTACATTAGCAAAAAGTCATTCTGGACTCAATACTACCTGATTCCTTAGGCCTATAACGCTTAGACATGAGTAATGGTTCAACAGTGGCTACCTCCAAAAAAAATCTGCAGTAATTAAAAGGTAACTACTAACATTTTGGGCAGTAAATTATTTTAAAATGTTATAAGCTGGTCAGTGGCGTGACCTCTTATCACACTTTTCCTTACCCTTTGTTTCCAAGCACCAAAACCTCTGGAATGCATTCCAAGTACACTTTTTTCCTTCCCCACTCATTGCCATTTGCTGTTTTTATAAAGTACAGGAAAAGTTTATGGCTTGGAGATGGGGGAAGTGTAAGATGAGAGAAAAGCAAATTTCATGGCAATAAAAAAATTAAGTATTTTAGCAGCCTGTTGTTTTTAAGCTGTCCTCCATAGTCATGAAATCAGTCAGGTCCTTTGGTAAAAGTCAGCATGTCAAGGAACGCTAGCCTGGGTACCTGAACATCCTTGGCAGATTTCTCCAGATGCTGATCTTGGCCAGCAGTTGGAAGGAATCATCCATATACCTCCAATTCAGCAAATAAGCAGCACAAAGGCAATGCTAACTCCACCTAATTTGTGTTCTTAGGCCTTGGACCATGCAAGGACAGAGCACCTCAATCACTGTTGAAATAAAGATTCATCATGGGTGGGATTTTAAATATCCTGACGGGCTTTTCCAAATGTCTTGGTAGTCTGAAGAGCCAATGGTTTGAGCAAAATAGCTCAAGAGATCTCCTAGGAGGAACTGGCTTGAATAACTCTCCAATAAAGTAAACAGTTTCTGCATTCTAACTTCCCAAATGATGTTTAACCATCCTGTATGACATTCTATTATCCATAATTCAGGTAAAAAATACAATCTTCATATTTACTATTGTATTTCAGATAACTGTGTATACAGTCTGCATGCTATCAGTCTGTTCAATTAGACTTAATCTGTGTTAATTAAGTATTAAAATACAGCTTGGAAAATGGAAGGCATTTGGATCATGAAAACAAAGTCTTTTATCATCATTAAGCTGATTCAACAAGATAAAATATTAACAAAGATGTATTTATCATCTTTGTGGTATAAATCCTGTCCATAGAATTATGATACAAATTAACGGCAAATCTCTAATTGTTGCAAAATATTCATTTAGTGTAACAAAGCAGCATATCTGAATTGCTGATTTCAAGGAGAGGTGTATTCATCTTAATATGTTTCCTATTTTATTTTTGTTTGTTATTTGTGAAGATTTAATTCCCATTTACTTACTTATTTCTAAAACATCCTACATATCTTCATTTCTGAGTTCCATGCCATTCATGGAAAACAAACTCCTGACAAATCTTACCAGAGACATTAAACATAAACCAAGCATTCTGTGTATTACTACCTTGTAAGCTTTCACTTTTATCTTATGGTGATTGTATCCACTACAAACACAATGCCAAACTGGCTTCTGAATTAGTTATGCTGTTCCACTGGCATATGTAACAGAGTGTGCACACACACCCCTTTTTGGATTTTGCCAAGTGCACGCGTGTGCCCCTACTCATGTTAGTGTTCCCCTGTCAAGGGCTCTCCTCTCCCTTTAAAAAAAATAAATCTCTTCACATGGCAAACTGAACCAGTTAACCAGGACTTCAGAGAGCTGCAATGGCCTGGAAGAGCCTGAAGGAATTCAAAAGTAATGGTAAAAGGAATGGTAACGCGAGAGAAGGAAGACAAGGACAGTTGGAGTGACAGATCCTTATGTAATATAAATCAATGTTCTTATATATTGAGGCAATGGCCTGGAAAATGAGGAATAAGGTAAAAAGAAAGAGAAGAGTAAGAAAATAGAGGTGATGACAGAATAAGGAAGTGGCAGAGTCCTTCCCTTAGCTATCCTTGTTCTGTACCTCTGCTATTGCACCGAAAAAGCTGCTACTGAAGATCTGGTCATAATAAAGCCACTGCCTTCTCCTTCATATACATGTTCAACAAGGGTAGGAACACTGGGCTGACATTTGTGTATGCCATACAAGATTAGGACAATTAAGTAGCAATAGGACTTTTTTTCCCCTAAAAGAAACGCTGCAGAATGACCATATTACATTTGAAATGGAAGCAAAGAACATCCTATTATTTTTATTACAACATGAAGCCAGACCACATAATAAGGTCCTTCAAGCCTGAAGAATTTTCACAAGTTACAAGTAAGAGACTCTGTAATGCTACACACACTTTGAAACATCAAGATGTCACTGCAATTGTACTGTGTACCATAGTACAAGGTACACTTTTTTGTTTTAATAAACTGATGCCTACCACTACAGTAACTAATGATACAGACCTCTTTTTTTCTTCCTACATTGACAAAAAAGAAACAACAAAACCCACCCACACATGAAATAATATACTTTATTTGTGCCAGGAAGAAAACATACACATCACCATACAGAAACACAAGAAGCTTAATTGCTGAACCACAAAAAAAAAGGTATTTTAAATTGCTGTAAAACATGGTGAAGCAGGATTATTTTAAATCACTGTAAAACATGGTGAAGCAGGAAACTCACAAGTTTAACTTTTATGAAAAAGCAAACTCCAAAGCACATATGATAACCTAGTGAATGAAACAGCATTACAAGGTCTGTAACTCCTAGAGTGCATCGTGTCTATACTACATTGGTTTCGATCTTCTGTTTAAGTTCATTTAAGTTGTTTTACAGGCCAGAATACACAAATAATGAATTCCTTCTATAACAAAAAAACAACTAGCAAGAAGCAATGAATTGCAAACTATAAAGTTTAACTAACTTACATGGCAGATTTTACATCCACCGTTTCAACACACTGCCAAAAGGGACCACTGAACACTCAGGATCTTTTTTTGCTGCTACTGCTCCAAGAAAGAAGCAATTTCCTCTTACCTGTGCTCTAACTCTCGGATGGACACGATCACTCCAGAAGTTGATGCCTTCTGTTGCAGGGTGGCCAGGAACGTGAACTCGCTTTTATTCCGGAAGAGCTGAATTAGTTTCTCACTCACATGGGGCGCTGCATGGATTTCTCTTTCTGTATCTAAGAATTAAAAAAAAAAAAAAGCATGGGGGTAAAAGTCCAGTAAAAAATGCTAAATCAGAAAGATTCAGATTGTATTTTTTCATTTTCCCATCGGTATTTCTTCTATTTTGAGAGTCATCTACCGTGCTCCACCACTGCATTTGTTCAATGAAAAAACCCAAATGCCATCTCTGTCAGCATGCCCACTTGTCACTCTGACAAGTTCACAACTGGTCAGCTACTGATTTTCTGACAGAATTTTTAACAGGATGCTGAGCTATTTGTGTCTGCTGTGAGCAGATTAAGTTGCAGTAAATAAGGTGTGCTGCAGTCAGATAAATAGGCTCCTAAATTCTGAGAAATCTCAGGCACTGCCTCTCCCAACACAATTCACTGAGCTCCAATTTCAGTTTTTACCACTGACTCTGTTACCACCTCTCCATCGTACATCAGAGGAAACCTGTCCTTGCACTGTGTAAGGCAGAGATGTATTATTGCTAATAATGCTATATGGCTGTGCTTCTGCCTGGGAAATAAATACAAGACAAGCTTGCAATCCACTATCGTTTCAGGGATTTCTCAGTTTAAACAAGCAAAGCGTGACAGCTCATACAATATTTATTAAACCACAGTCTGACCAGGCCAATCCAGATATATTTTAGTCTCACTAATCCTGCTGATGTCCAAGCAGCAGCAGCACGCCTTCTCCTATTTGATCCTCTAAGATTCAAATGCGCCGTCTCTCACCGCATTCATTTTTATCTCATCCTTTTATTCACAATATATCATCACTCCGAAAGAAGATTAATGACAAAAGGGAGAAATCATGGCATTTCACCTTCCCACTCCTTGCCATGTTTCTCATGCTGAGCCTTTGTCACACATTTGTGAGACCTGTGCCACTTGTGGTTCCCGGATGTCACAACCAATTAGAAGCCCAGTGCGCTTCCTTTCGAAAGGTTTACTTTGAAGCCAGAAATGCCAGCACAAATTCTCAGCTGGTAAAAAACCATATAACCCTACTGAATCCTGAGAATCCAGCCAAGCTGAATGCTCTTAACACAAAGGGGTGATGAGATTTACAATTCAGAATTCCACTCGCAGGGGAGGGGATAAAAAAAAAAAGGCAAAAAAAAGAGAAAAGCACACAAAAACACTACCAGCATTGTGTCATTAAATGAGGCTTTGCAGAGAGAAAGAGGAGAAACTGGCTTGAAAAATAACCTGAAATTCAGAAATGCAACTACTGAAGGAATGCCATGAACTGAAACTAAACTCCAAGGAGAAAGTATTCAAGCATGTTTTGTAATTGGGTGTCTCAATTTTTCCTGTGCGGCTTAAAGCGCTCCAAATAAGCCTACACACTCAGAATGCCTAACACGCACTCTGAAAAGTTCATGTCTGAAAAGTACTGCAAATTAGACATCAAAAATCACTGGATATCATTTTAAAATCTTTGCCAGAGGCTCAAATTCACCTGATAAATATAATGCCCACTTTAGAGCATCAAACTATTTGTCTGTCCAACACAACTTTTATCATAGCAGAGGATAAAGCTTCAAAGAACTGAATTTTTTTCCACTGCCATCAAAAAGGGGAATGACAGAATAAAAAAAAGCAGACCAGATTTTGTCTTTATATATAAGATTTCATTATCTGTACCATTATCTTCACCTAGCAGGTGTTACTACTGGCCATAAATAGTATCTAGTATTCTAAAAAAACAAGCTGATGGAAGCTAAGCAAAATTACATGTCCCATATACCAGAAAGTTCTCCAATACCCAGTTTGCTATCTACACAGACAACGTACTAGCACTGAGTTCCAAGGCACAAGACTCAGAGATAAAATGTCCAAGAGTTGACAGTTGAAGAGACTTATCCTTGTTTTGAAGGTTAAAAACCTTGGTATATTATCCAACTTTTTTTTTTTTTCTTAAAGGTGTCACAATTGTCAGAAATAAAATACAACTCGTCAAACCTTTAAAAAATTCTTTCACATAAAAGCATAGGCAGCACTGTCAGTGAACCATCCTTTGTAAAAACTCCAGTCAAGGCTTGCAAAGTCCAACATTTTCTCATTATGGGGAGCGGGGAGGGGGGCAGGTATAAAGCCACATCCTTCCATCTTTCCACCAAAACTCAGACAGAAATACAGGATTCTGGAGTTGGAATCATGTATTAAGTTAGAGACATAACTGGAAACACTGCGTTATACACCAACGCCTCTTCCTACCACAGCAAACACACGCAACACCTCCCATTCCCTGGTGATTAAAATCAATATAAGCCATAGACAACAAAATTTTAAAATTCCAGAATCCTGTCTTCAAACTACCAGGTAACAAACACTATTTACATACTGCTTTATAACATCTTTGCAGTTTAATTCATATAAAGGACATTATACAACTAGGCCTCTAAATCCGAACACACCTCCTAGAACTGTTACTCCTCTGGAGCAGGCCTACTCATGACCAATGCTGGGAACAACCCCTACCACTGGACAACTACAAACCTTCTTGTAGAGGCAGAAATGTCTGCAGAAATGCTGTTCTCCATAACTGAACCTCAGTAACTACAATGAGGGAAGCTTCCCAGCAATTTTGTGGTGAGACCCAAAAGCTATCAACTAGACTCCTAAACTGAGGAGCCCACCGAGGCCTGTTGAATATCCAGGGGGCGCTCGCAACCTGGCACTACAAGATGATAAACCTGTCGGGATGCGGAGCACAGCCTTGGGTTCCCAACCTGGGCTCCCACGGCTGGGAAGGAGCCGCACGAGGCCTTGCTGAGCGCCCAGGAGGCGCTACATCACCCAAAATCCTGTGCCCCATGGGCCAGCTCCCCCAGCCCCTTCCTGGCAGTGCCCATCCTCACGTCGCGTGATCGTGTGGGATGTCATCTGTGTTTTGCTCAATTTCTGCAGAAAGTACCATACAAATGAACTGGGAGTACGATCCACTCAGAATAACAGCTTTCCATTTTCAGGTTGATTTTCACACTTCAAAAAAAAAAAAGAAAAATTGAAACCACATACACCCCCTCACCACAGGTGCCTGAAAGGGAAAATACTTTTTATGCTCTCTATAAAAATAACTGTCTGCTCGTAATGAAATGTCATATTTCCTACATAATATAGAACAATATAGGTTTATACAGTAATCTTCAGCGAAACATCGCTTCATGCTTGAATGATAATGCAATCTCAGCAAAATAAATAAACAAACATACATAGATATGACTTTCATATGCCCTTCTATGTGATTATATTTTCTTAATTTGAAATACTGGCTGTCTGGAGGGTTTGTTTTTAAATATACCAGGGTGTTTCTAAAATAAAACAAGCAAAACTTCAAGCGTACAGTTATTTTCAAGTACACCAGATACAAATCATCTCACAGCATCATCAAGTAAAGGCAGCTTTTTACCTTCAGCAAAACAGGGAGGCAGAAGGCACACCTCTGTCAGAAAGAAATAATACCTGTTGCTTCATTTTAATTTCTTTTTTTTTTAAGCCTCAAGTCCGCAAAAGAAGAGTACAAAGCAAGGTGTGGTCTGCCAGGACAGCCAAACCCACTGAGCACTGGTCATCCCACGTTTCCCTGCCTGGCACCTCCTCCCCCATTCCCAAGGACACCATTTTGCCTTCTCTCTTGGTTGTCTTGTCCCACACAAGCCCGTTCAGCACCCATCAGCACAGCCCTACCAAGCTGAAAGGAGACAGCACAAGGCTGGCCAGGATCTGCAAAGGAAGACCACAGCACCCTGCTTCACTACAGCAGCTCTCAACCTCCTTGATACCAGCAATACTTCACCCAATCTCATCACCCTCAAAGTAAATATCAAGTTTTTGGTTTAGCGTGGGTTTGTTCCATTTTGTAAGACCAGTCTAGATGAAAGGTAATAGTAGGTAAACAAAAGGTAATCACTGGGGCCAGTGATGTCAGGGCAAGCTTTGCCTTCTAGGTGTGAAGTGTGCAGTATACTGAGATACACACCCCACATGACAAATGTAATTAAGAAAGGGCAATAACTCAGGATTGAGTCAGGCCTTACAAACCTGATTTAGGCCCTCAAGTCACATCTTCCTGTCTGAATCCACTGCTCTATGCATCACGAGTTACAACAACTAAAAAAAATGAAACCTCAGGCTTTTGTCCCTTGCAGTCCAGATGATATTAGAGGCCCCAAAAACGTCAAGAGAGAAGTTGGCTTCAGCTCCATTAGAAAGAGCGTAAGAAGATTAGCACTGCACAGAAGCAGACAAAATGAGTTAGAGGAAAGAAAAGAGCATCATTAGACAAACACACAGAGTTCCTGCCAAGTTTGATGACAGTGGTACAAAGGGAGGTATGTGACCACTTGGGCTAGAATTTTATGCAATGAAAGGTGTCTACCAGTACCATTATCCAAATTTATCAAGGAAATAATTTTTCTTTAACAGATTCTTCCATTAAAGAAAAATACTAAAATTCAGCTCTAAATCAACTCAGGTTTTTGAAGCAGCAACTATGTTTCATCATTAGCTATCCTGCTAGAATACCTTTTCCCTTTTACTTCCTTACTTTGGTAAGGAACACACTGCCAAACACATTGTTTTATTGGTAACTTCAATCATTTTAAAGCTATTTGCTTCAACATGGTTTCCAGGAGAACCTCTGCACAGTCACTTTGGAGAAGCAAGTAGAATTTAACCGTGCAACAACAGAGAATCTGGATTGCAGCTACAACAATCAAAGAATCAAATACAGCAGCATATTGGCTTTTACCTTGCTATGGGCAACATCCAATAAAATTGAAGTCTCTACTACAAACAAAGTAAAAAAAAAAAAAAAACCAAACCCAAAACCCGCAGTACCCCATTTTAAGTCATCAGCTTTTCAAAAATGGAACCATGAGTAAAAGGAGGATCCCAAACCAGCAGCTCTCAGCATAGACAGTTTCTAACAGTTGCTCGGGGTGAAGAGAGATAACAGTTTCTCTAAACCCTTCTGCTGTCTGAAGACAGGTACTTCATCAAAGCCTCTGAGTCCAAGTGGGATCCAGTGCACAGACTCTTTTTTTGCACATTGGTCCCACAAAGTTCACAGAAAGATGCTGAAACCAACCACGGGGACCATCTCCAGAAAGAAGTCATTTCATTGCCAAGCAGGGAAGCACCTCAGATAGTTCTTCCCCCTACCTAACAAAGGGCAAAATGCTGCTATCTGCAGGTAGCACAGATTTCTTATTTTAAGCCACACAAATTTCTCCTTACACACAAACAAAAAAGGCTACAACATGTTGTTGTCACGGGAGTAGTCACAGAGCCATATACGTCCCCCAGAGCACTTTGGGTGCTCGTGTCATCCACCAGCACTAAGGCTCAAGACAGCCCACACCACAGTGCAGAGACTCACCAGCCAAGCAGCACCACACCTAGCACAGACCCAACTTAATCACTCTGCCTGCCACCTGCCCACACTGCTTCCAAGCCAGGCTAAAGCATGGGATTTAGCAACCTGTGAGGTGCCACCAAGGGAAAATTACAGTGCTGAGCTGGCACCATTCTGCTCTCTGGGCACCCTGCACTGCAACAATGGGAACCAGCACCACCTGCCCTACCTATGAGCAGCCCAGAGAGAGGGGTGAAAACACCACAGCCTCCTCGTAACCACTATGCTACCAGGGAGAACCAAAGACAGCACATCTCTGCTTCTAGGTATGCTCAACACCACAAAAAGACATTTCGTAAATGCTTTTGCCTTGCAAGCTCCACTCTGAGTCAGTAATAAACAGTAGGAAATCATGTTCAACAGCACAGCTTTCTAAATTATGATTATTCATTATAAATCACTTTTTACATGTTGCTTCAAACACTGTTTCTCAAGAATAAGATCAGTCTGCAGTGAAATGCTTGGTGATTTTAATATGCAAACCTCCTACAGAGATGATGTCTCATTTTAATTATTGTTTCGGTTTAATGGGTTTTCATTAAATTAGAGGATGGAGCAATTACCAGGGTGAATAGCTAATGTTACAAAGGTAAGTTCCCATGACTGTACAGCAAAAGCAGTTCTGCTAGAGAAGGTAAAAAAACAGTATAATTCAATGTAAACTATCCTTTTGCATGATGCAAAACCAGCCTGGCAATAAGTGTTCATATATTGCTGTCATTTTGATGTACATGTTTATAAAGTAGTTTATGACTAGGTCTCTCCTAACAAAATTAATCTAGCATTTAAGATTATATATATATATATTTCATTCCTTTCAGGAAGCAATTGCAAACAGAATCCTAAAACTCCAGACTCAGGAGGGGGACAGCAGAATTTTGAGTCACTACAGAAATCAAACCAAATGGAGACTACTTATCAAATCACACTTTCTCCCCAACCAGTAATTTACTTGATTTAGTGGCTTAATGTCGGACTCTTCACTTCTTGAAAACTGGCCCGACTTGAACACTAGCCAGAATGACCACACTCGTGCTAATTAAGTAGTTGACAGAGTCTAGAGCCCTTTGTTTGCTTTATCAGCATTTCAACCACTGGAAACTCAGTACCATGAACAAACAGAGCAGCAGATACTGCAAAAAATGGAAATTTATTGTCAAGAAAGCAGGTGGCCACCTACGTTTCTCAAGCTCCACACAACAAAAAGACCCCTAGGAGACAGAGAAAGCACAGCAGCAGAGAGCTGTATCAAAGCCCACACTGAGTACCAGTACTCTCTTTTGCTGCATGCAGGTGTCCTATCTCCAGGGGTCTTTTCTATTCAAATGGCCAGAATGACCAAGGAAGGCACTGGAGTCACCTCTCCATCAGCAGAAGGATGAACAGCAGGCCTGGGCACACGTATAGCACAGTGACTGTGTTCAAACCATTCAGCATATTATGGCTTAGCCCAGTTTGTGGATTTTGCTACACATGGCTTGGCAATAACCTTCCTGCGGAGACCAACGCTGCTCACCTTGCTGAGCACTACCTGTCACCTGGTGGTGCTCGGGCAGCCACTCTTCAAACATCTGCAGCAGCTACGGAGCGCGGGCTCGTGCTGACATCAAGACTATTTACAAATGGATGATCCTTTAAATTAAATGATTGGTGGAAATGCTCCAGAAGTTACACTACCACTAAAAGCACATAATCTGCTCTCAAATCATGTGAGTTAATCAAATTACATGCGTTGTTAGTTAATTGGTCCAGGAGTCGCTGATCAGAACATCTTTTCCACTATTTGTCTGTATTAGACAAGGTATCACATCACTGTGACTGTGAAGTTAAAGACTGGTATTTGCAAATTAGGAAAATAGCAACGTTTTAACAGAAAGATCAGGGACCACGCTACCAACCTGGTGTATGAACGGTGCTGGTGGCAACGTGTGCGACGCTGGGGGAAAAGCCACAATCACTAAGAGTCGTTGCCGTGACGCTGCCTGTGTTTGCAGGAGTACTGTCCACTTCAGGGATCTGGTTTAGTGTGTGTGAGGTGCTAATGTCACACAAAATAATGAGCCACGCAAAAATACTGTTTCTGTTCTGACTTCATCCAAAAGCAAGAGAAGCCATTTTCTTCCTCCCCTTCTACAAATGCTTTTCAGATATCTTAAAAGTCACAGATCCAAAAAATTGGAAGTGATTTTTTTTAAATTGCAACATCTACTGAACTTGACAAAACATGTTCTTCAGCTGCAATCATTTAAAAGCAAAGGTGGTACCAGAAGGTACAGCTCAAATATAGAAGCCAAATTTGCAAATATCTCCTAATTGTAGTTTGTACTTACTTCCTACCACTATAACCCCTCAGTGAGCTTGTAATCTGGAAACAAAATTTAAGCTTATTCAATAGAGCATGCAGAGAGATTGATCCATTTGTATTTTTAAGCAATATGTAATAATTCTGATTTCTCATTTAGCACTCTTCCTCCTTACAGGTAATAAATGCTGTTTATATTTTAAGGCAACAGTATTAAAAATAAATAGTAATATCCAGTACTTCTGAAGTGGTTTAGGATTCTTAACAGGAATCACACAGATATAGTCAACAAGTAACCCATAACCTGGATTTTCAAAGAAATGTTAAGTACCAGATCCCACTGGCACAGGAGTAGGGCTGAACGTATAACTTATTTCAAAAAAAAATCCCAGTCTACCTTCAGTGAGGCCACACAGAATTTATCTTCCCGGTGAAAACTTGCATTCTTAACAATGCAAATCAAAACACCCATTTTAAATGGCTCATTCTCAAGGAAGTTGCAGCAAAACAGAAACCTCTGACTCAGTTTACTCCCTTGCAGAGAGAGGTTACGGTTACGATGCCTAATGGAACTTATGGCAGCTAACAGACCTGGCTACACCTACACAAAGGTTTTAATTTCCAGTCCAGTAAAGCCTTTTATCACATGAATAATCCGACTAAAGGCAATGAAATTATCCGTAAAGTTCAAAGTAAGCATATGCTGAAGTGCTCTCTCGGTTCAAAAACTCCCAATGACTTGGCACTCTAAATAGTTGGGGGTTTTTAATTACTTTTAAAGCATTTAGCTCATTTATTACTAAAATGTTACTTTTTTATTTTCTATATACAATTTGTACAAGCATTAAACAAATGCGTTCCGTGAACTAATTCCACCTTCTGTTTTCTTTCCCTCAGAAAAATCACTTCCATGTTATTGCTAAAGCAAATTAAACCCTGGGTGTCTGTTTTATTTATTAACTGCATGATAATAACATGAGGCATAATACATTTGTCAAAGCCCTTCTCTACTGAAGTATAATTTCTGCTGTCAGCCTCTTTACAATTACGTTCATATTCAATATCCTGGATGGCTTTGTTTCCTGGAACACACATAAGCATTCATATATGCTCCCAAAATAGGTATAATTCCATTTGTGAAGTGTCCCACGCATGCACACCCCTCCCCAAACAAAGCATCATAAAGGCAGCTAACATACTTAGTCATTCCCTGCAAGTTTTATATTAATTATTTGAGAGATTTAAGAATTTTCAAAAATGTCACAATAATAACTGTTTTATCTTTTTACACCACAATTATGATTTGGAGCATTGCTTTTCTTATTTCACCCAAGCATACCACAACTCATGAATAAAATATGACAACTTTGATAGCATCCATTGCTGTGGGTTCATCCGTAACAGCAAACGTGCTTGGGGTACTAAGAGCTCCCTTTTGCTCCATAAGCCTTTGTTTCTGAAAATAAGCTTTTATTTAAATAGAGCTGCCACATGTGTCCCCCTTTTTTGCATTTCTTGCCGTTAGCAATAACACCAGCAATAATGTTTACTTTTTTTTAATGACTACATTTTGAAACAATTAGGATGGCATAAAGCTAGAAAGGCAGAATACCCCATCTGAAAGCTGGTACCCACAAGACATCAAAACCCATTAAAAGCACTGCTAGCATAAGGGAACAAAAGGCTAACACAGAGATCCACGACATTTAAATGTGTGGGCAAAACTATCACAAAAAAACAAACTTAATTTTGTTCTGGCTTCATAATGAATTACAATGAAATGAACCTAAAAAATTTCCACTGTTTCCCCAACCAGATTACTGTACCTAATTCTGCAGAGACTCCTCCTACCACAACTTGCCAGCAGAGCTTCCTAAAAGGAAGACTTGAGATCAAGTGCAACACGTGAGTTTCCAAATCATCAGCATTTAACAAATTAACTCTACAAATGTCACATTTTAAGGCTGTGATGTTTCATTTTTCCAAACAGCATGATGAACATCTGTAGAGACCTCCAGAGAGCAAGAAAAACCACACACACAAAAACCCCACTCTCCTCCCACACATCTCCACTGTGCTGTTTTCCCCCCAGTCCCCAAGAACAGGCTCAAAAATGTCAACGTTGTTATGCACAACGAGACAAAATAGGGAGAGAAGCAGACGTGGGTCAGAACGCCATTTCTGGAGAGGAGCAGTGAGGTTTTCATCTCCAACATCCAGTTTTACACCTGTTCTGCTCTCACAGCATCTTTGCTACCTTTCAGTCTACAAAACATTAAAAACTGAAAGGGGGGGGGGCGGAGAAAACAAGGGGGGACATGGCCCAGAACTAAGCTTTGCAACATAAACTTGCCCCCAGTAGAAGGTGTCTGTTCCCACTGATCCCAAATGGAAAACTCATGGGTTCAGAGTGAAAAGTCGCCCATATGTGCAAGGGGAAGACAGGCTCAGTAAAATAATCCCTGCAGCTGAAGTGATCCTATAGAATTTTTTTTCTATTTATAGCACAGAGGACCAATGGACAACTTAGCTGTAACTATGTAAGGAACATTATCACACAAGGAGGGAGGATGGGGGACAGAAAAACTGTAATGAGAGAATTTTAGGAGGCCAAAACACCAGTGCTTAGCTACAGTATTTATTACTCAAAAATAGTGATTCACACATCCCTGTTAACAGAACTACAGAACCAACTTTGCTCTTTTAGCAGCTATACAACCTACATAACTACTGATTTAGATGAATGCTTCAGTGGACATCAGGTGCCAAAACCAATTTTTTTGTCCATTCCATTTAAAAAAAAATTTTCTAATGTTCTGCATTTTATATCATTGAATAGGCCACAAAAGGCAAGGCAATCACATGATAGAATGCCATAAACCAGCACAGTATGACATGATTACTTCACACCATTTATGTGGCAAAAAATGAAAAATAAGAGAAAAAATGTCCCCCTCGTGTCACTTATACACCCACACTGCAGGTGGCAAGATTAATCTAGAAATTGGCATAGAAGAAGTAGGTTGAGGCCTCGAGTAGCATCTAATTTTTATTCTTGATAGGTAGTTCAAGACAGCAGGGGTTTTCACCACAGGAAATGGTCCATGCCTGGCTCTTGCATTAGGTCTGATTATCTGCCTTTGTGTACTTTTTAAAGGTACACAATCTTTTCAATAAATAAATAAAATCCATGTATATGTTTAAATTCTTGCAATAGCAATTTAAAATAACACCACTTCTCTTTAGGCAGAAGATGTAGCTCGATTAGAAGCAATTTAAACACGCAGGACAACTGTAAATATTCTTATCAAATGGATATTAACACATTTCTACCAAAATTGTTTTCAAAATTAAGACATTCCTCTTGGGGTCAAAATCAACTACAACGGGACACTTTGTTTCACTGTGTACAGCAAGAACCCAATTTGTCAACATTGCCTTTTCCTCCCCCTTGATTTGAACTCCACAGTGATAAACAACGCCCCAACACCGCTCTCTCATCCCTCCAGCCACCTGGATCTGCAGTATCAGGTGAAGGGACTTGCCCTGAACTTAGATCGGATTCTCCACCCAAGGACTTGCCTCAAGCTGGCACTACTCAGGAACCAACTCTGCTTCAACCTCAACCTCCCAGTGCTCCAACACATCCTCTTTATAAGATAATACAGAATTATATTCTTACTCCAGTTCAATACATGTTTGAAGTGATGGTTTGACCCTGGCTGGAGGCCAGATGCCCAAAGTAGCTCTATCACTCCCCTCTTCAGCTGGACAGGGGAGAAAATACATGTTGAGAGGCCTCAGCTCTTCACCAGCTGCCCCATCGTGGGTCACATCTATAGGACCCAGATATAAAAACATGGAACGTCTCTCGCTCTCTCAGGCCCAGGCTGCTTCAGCCTGGTCCCCCAGTCACAAGCCCCTCCAGCAAACCTGCTCTGGTGTGGGCATTCGTCTCTATGTCTCTATCTCTGCTCACAGGCTGAAGGTGCTGCCAGGGGCTTGCTCCAACACAGGTCACAGATTCTTCCATATTCCTCCACCTGCTCCATGGTGTCTCTCCATGGGCTGCAAGCATGGTCTCTCCATCCTACTTGGGCTGTGCGGGGACACCCACTTCACCATGGTGTTCTCCACAGGCTGCAGGGAATCTTCTCTCAGTGCATCTTCCTCACACTGTTTCCCTGACCTTGGTGTCTGCAAAGATTCTCATATCTTCTCACTCCCTTCTCTGGTGGCAAAATGCGTCTGTTTGTGTTTTTCTGTCTCTAAAATGTGATTCCCAGAGGCCTGTGACCGGCGCTGATTGGCCCGGCCGGCCTTGTCAGCAACAGGGTTTGGCGTTGAAAGCCCAGCTGGCATTTTTCAGTTGGACCTCAGAGAAGCTTTTAGCTGCTTCTTACAGAAGCCACCCCACAAAACCACCACACTTACTAAGCAATAAGTTAATAAAATCTCATTATGTGCAATGGGATATGACTTAAGAGTATCAGTTTTCCAAAACTATTTGCAGGAAAAATACAACTTCTGTTGTACTTCTGTTCTGATGAAGACATAAACACCTCAAACTGTTATTCTTACTTATGTCTAAATGGATATACTGTCATTGTAAGGACCCAGAAGCTCACATATTATAGGAGCTCACGACACTTGCTGGCAATATCAGCAACTAATTTCTGCATCCCCCTCTCTTCCCGCTGAAGAGCAGAGACCTTTCATTTTCTTTCTGCTTATCTTCATTACAGGACTTTTGACAACAGGTTGCCAGAAGCATCTGAGGCTTTTCACATACTACAGAAATACTTATCCCACTTCCCCTCTGTACTTAGCACTGTGGCAATGAAGATAGACAAGTAGCACAATTATTGTCTCCCAAGAAAGCAAAAATAACTACCAAGGACAGAGGCAATGTGTGCTCAGAATTCTTTCTTAATCATTACAGACATGATGGGAAACCCCCAAAATGTCAAGTAACAGAAGGCAGCATGACAACATTCAGAATGGAGAGGGGGAAAAAAAAAATAGAAATTTGTCACCGTCATTTAATGTGACTTGGTTTCCATTTTAGCCTACACTTACCCCAGGGGGGGAGGGGCAGGTTATTTTAAACAAGAGAAGTGGAAAAATAAACTGTGAGGATTTACAAGGTATACCTTCATATCAATATACTGGATAAATTTTACTCCCAGACAGGGTTCTAACATAATTCAAACAAGAGTAGAAACAGCCAACACTGCGTATCTATGTAGAGTATTTTGAAATCTACTTGTGGGAGCTGACAAAGTTAACAGTAGTGTATGTATCTGTAAAGCCTCAAAGCATTGTTCAATTATGTGTCAAGTGATCATTAATTTCCTCCACTGGAGAGGATTCCTCTCACTTCCCATCCTAGCTCAGAATATTCCAACTCCAGATAATTTCTCTGTTCTCAAAATGGTCAGCGATGCAAAAGGAAAAAACAATTTGCTTGACAAGTTAATTAAAAAGTATTATGCATACAAACCACATTAAAACATGAGCTGTGTTCAAGAAAAAAAAAAAAGCAAATATAAATGAGAAGCCAGACAGATGTTAGGGTTAAAGTCTTACAGGCAAATGTTGCTCAACCCTCCAGGGACACACATCCCACGTCCTTTCCTGAATAGGCCCTACTTGGGTCCTTACTCAAAAAACAAGAACAAAAAATATTTAACAAACAGGATCTGAAGTTTTCCTTGATTTTTACCATTCAAGGCTCACCTTGAACATTAAGTCTCCCATATTCAGATCTTCTTCTGAAGACAGAGCAGACCATGATCAAGTTAACTATTCTAGTATCTTAGACCTCCACAAACATTAATGAACTCTTTTCGCTCCACTGTTACAGGAAAGGGCATTAGTGCCTCAATTTTACAGGGGAGTAACCATACCACAGAAAAATTAAGGTTCTAAATCACTAATAAAAGCCCCCACATTATCCATGTTGTATGCTGAAAAGACATTTGTTAAAAATTAGCACACATGACACATACTTTACAGCACCAACAAACGTGAACTTTCAGTGCTTTTCCCTACTCTGCTGCCTCTACCAGCCCTACCCACCCAGCCTAAGACAGGAGGCCTCAGGTTTCCCCTCCAGGCCCTAGTCCTTTGTCTCTCCAGGCTGCTCCTCCCATCCCCTGTCCATAGCTCTCCTGACCATCCTCTTCATCCCTGCACCTCGCTCTATTCCCCTACAGATCCTTGTATCATGCTTGTCACGGCTGCTCTGCCCGGTGACCACCTGCTTCCTCTGTGGCCTCCAGCTCCCTCAGTGGGAAGGTCCCACTTTCCTTGCCCTGCCTTGTCATGGTTAATCTTATCTGACCTGCTGCCAGCCTGTATCACCACCAACACCAGTCTGTATCACTCCTTGGCTCTCAGGAGAACCTGTTCGTACCAACTACATTGCTGCCACTTCACATACCCCCTAAATTTCCTGCTTTATCTCCCTCTCCTTTCCAGCTTCCACAGAGGTCTAAGAAAGAAAAGGGGGAAAGCAAGAGAAGTGCTTAAGATCCCAAAAAGACATCAAGACTTTGCTTCCAACCTTGCTTCCCCATCCTGCTGACGGATACAAACCCAGAAACCATCCCCACCAGAGAAGTTGCACTTTCCTTCATCCTCTTGGGTGTGGCCAGCCCAGGAGCTGGTATCCTAATTTAACTCATATTTTAGCAGTACTTTATGGAGAAGCTTTGACAAAGGGCTGAAAGCCCTGAGGGAACTCTGGTAACTAGCTTTCTAGGACACTGGGCAGTCAGGAGCCATTTACAATGCCATAAGGGCTGGAGCTCGTAAAAGTAGAGGGACATCCCAATGGATGAGCTTGGAGGGAATACAAGGATCCCACTCTCTTCAAGTGAGCAGACAGTCCCTACTTCTCACCATCCTACAAACCTCCATCAAGGAGGAAGACACATGCTAGTCAGACCACACCATCTCCATGTAGCCACAGAACATGAGCCACCACCATAAGTGAGCATAGGTGCCATTGCTGCCTTCAAAGCCATGAAAGCAATTAGCTTAGTAAACCATCAATACTGCTGTGCCACAATGAGATGAGGATCTTGGAACAGATAGAGAGATTCTCAGTTGAAAGAGAAGGGGAATGTAAAAATTTAGTGTCAAGGAAGCAGCCACACCTGATATGTTACCACGTGATCAACACCTCAGGTGTTGTAAGCAAAAATAATATCTATAAAAGCTTTTTAGTAGACAACAACTGCCTTTCCCTCTTGTGGTCACAGGAACACAGGTCAGGTACCCCACAGGCAACACAGGGTAAAAACCCCAAATTCACCCCACCCCTGCAGAAACCAGCACAGACCTGTGTGCCACCAGGAAAAAAGACCTCGCTCTTCCCTTAAAAAAAAAATAAAGTTAACAAGTTCAAAGAGTTTCCAGAATTTCCACCACAATGGAAGTAGTACTGCACATGGAGGTTGCAGGGCAGCCTCTGTGAGAAGACTTGAGGGCTGCCCCCACCAGACACATCCGGTTCCAGATGGTTCCAACTGCTCCACCTAAGGGCACAGCCCCACTGCTCATCCAGGTTTCTGGTGCTGAGGGAAGATGTATTTTTAAAAGGGAAAAAAAACAAACAAACCAACCAAACAACCTCATCTGGCTGGAGCAAAGCAGCAAGTAAGCTGCTGCTCAGGCACTGGGCTGAGAGCTCAGGCAGGTAGTGGGCAATACCTGGTAAAAAGAAGAAAAATCTTCCTTTCCTGTCCAACAGGAAAATGTCCCTCAACTGCTTTGCCATCAGCACCCAGTGTGCAGAGAAGTGGACACTGGCAGCCCACGGAAGGACACCCAAGGGCTTTGCACTGCTGCCACCTGGAAAACTCCCAGTGTCCCAGCAAGGCAGGGTATTCAGATACCAACAGGCATGGGAAAGGTTACAGGAGTTACACTCTTTCATGACAGCTGAAGGCAGCATAAAGATTGAGTCTCCCTCGTTGCGCCTTCCTAATTTTTCTGCTACCGTAAGATTTCTGCTCTGTAAAAATGATAGTGCTTATACTTAATATTTGCTGTAAACATACCAGGAGAGATCACACAGAAAGCATTGACTCTTGTATTATCTTGTGTAAAGAGGGACCAATGCTCTGAACTCTAAAATTAAAGTTTATCTCTACTACTCAATGCAGACCTCCCTGCTGCTCACCCTGGGAAGAGTAATTGCAATTTTCCTCCTCGAGCTGTTATCTACTTCCTCTCATTCAGTCCCTGGCTCTTTTCCGAGCTCTGCAGCTCGCACACCTTGCACGTTACACCGGATCAACTGAGCTTTAACACTTGAAGTGGATTAAAACCTCAGCTGTTGCATACAGGTCACTGAGACTTGGGTGTAGAACATGTTCACTCACTCATGAACAAAGGCAGCAGCCTACTCAGTCTTTATGTTTACTGAGCACACCTCGATGCTGAGCTCCTGCCCTGCCCGCACAGCCACGGCACAGCACGTACCCCGAAGACTCCCCTGGCAGAAGCACAGCTCATATTCCTGACAGAAAGGGCACGTACCCACTCCTGAAGACACCATCGAACCCTGAAGACACCATCGAACCCCTTAGAATTTTAAGGCTGAAAGCTGACTTTTAGGACCTGAACTCCTAAAATGAGATCTGGAAACACCTCTACTCTCTAAGGAATGAGAAAGTCAAGGACAAAAGTGCCTAAAAAGAAAAATCAGGGTAACACTCTGAAACGCCAACAGAGAGGGATGTACCACATCTGGGAGCTCAAGCGAATCTTTTGGGAGCACCTCTACCCCCTTGGGACTGCAGCTTTGTGCTCTCTTTTGGCCTGAAGCAGGACAGCTCTTTTGTTTGAAGAACTCTGTAAAATTTGCCCTTTTCTCACAAATCACTGCCTTGCTCTGTGCTTTAAGATATTTGTTATTCTTTCACTGTACCTGTTAGAGATGTAGCAGTACAGAAAAGAACCTGGTAGTCACTGGTAATAAGTGCCAAGAAGGAGCATGACCCAACTCTGTACTTGCAGGAGCTACGGGCCAGGTGGTTCTCATACATCTGGTGGTTGTTTAGCACAAGTATAGTAATGGTCAAGAAAGAACAAACTAAATAGCAGAAATATTTTTTATTACTGGCTAAACTTTTAAAATTACTTGGTGGTCTCAGTCACTGAGTTCTATACATAGTAGAAACACCATTCCTAATTTAAAGACTAAGTTGAAATATGCTTCCTAATTGCTAGGAAAAGAAAGAGCAAGACCTTGATAAATGTCTTGGGGGAATTGTTTTATATAAGTAAAGGTGTTAAAGCTCTGTTAGTTCAAAAGAGGTACTGAGATAAAATGCATTAAGAAGAAACAGGCATAGCTGACAGGTTATAAAAGGAATAAAATTCCTCTTCCCCAATGAGAACTGAGCACAGAACAAAAGGCAGACTGGTTAAGGTAATCAAGTAATCTAACAGCTAGGCTAAAAATTGGGCTTGGTATACCTAGAGATAGGATGAAGAGTTAAGCACTGCCTCATGTCTTATTTATAATGAGAGCCTTTCTCTGCCACTCCAATCAGTATCAGGATGACATTTCCACATACAGGGTCAAAGAGAGGCCTTCTTCCCCGCTACCTGAAACACGACAGGACCGAGTCCACGATACAGGCCACATCTCAGTGTTTCTTACTGTACTAACATTTATACTACAATCTAGTTCTAGGAATTTCAGTATGCATTTTGTCATGTTTGTAAGACATGTTACAGAAGGCTTTCACTCCATGTTTCCAAGAGTTGTTATTGTAATGCCTTGAGCAGACAATTAATATTTTAAATACGTTTCTCTGAGGTAGATTTCTCACCCATCCCCAAAACTGGTTCCTTGAATACTTTGGACTCCTGGTTGAAGGTGAAGGAATGTGGGATCAGATACAAGGATCTTGAGTGCCCTGTTTCCCAGGAGCACTCTCATCAAGAGCCTCCACCCACCTTCCTTTCTCCCTTCATGCTACAACAAATCTATACACAAAGATACTTCCCCCCCCCATCGTTCATATAAATAAATAATTAAAAAGATAAATAACTAAGACACCATAATGTTAGAGACTTTAAGAGTTAGACTGTTTTCAGAATTGCAATTGCAAGTTAGGTATCTGCGTTTCATCTAATTCGCACTGTCAGCACTTAACCTGCTTTTCAGACTCCCTCATTCCCGTTTCATAGAAAATGGAACTAAATCACACAAATAATTGAGCTGATCGATTAAAAGTCAAGCTGAAATACTTTAATAATTGAAGTCCATGCCCAACAGGACCACTCAGATGACCACACTTAATTATAGGTTTCTATGCTTTTCTGAATTAGGAACAGATTTGCATGCCCAAAGGCAACCCACAGGTCTCAATTGCCACTTTGGTTCTATCGTGCTGTCACACAGTTTTCAATGGAGCTGAATTTGTCTCTTCCTGGAAAGCTGCTTCACATGGAAACCTGAGCTCCCGCTCTTACTACCAACACTATTATAAAATCAGAATACTCCACTGCTTTCTCTGAGGTTGTCTTGGACTGAAATTGCTACCTCTCCAGGGAAAAAAAGTCCTTCTACATTTTCGCTAGGATAAATCAAATCATGACACCAGTCCCAGAAAGTTTGTAAGAAAGAGCATGTCACTTCCTGTAAGAGAGCCAACATCACAGATCAAAAATAGTATTAAAGTAACTGTTTCTCTCTATTTTGTGCACATCTGCCTGTCACGCCTTTGTTCATTTCCTCTTTATGCCTCTAAAAGCAACTAAAAGAATCATAGAATCATAGAATTTTAAGGCTGGAAATGACCCCTAAGATCATCCAGTCCAACCATTAACCTACCGCCACCAAGTCTACCCTTAGACCATGTCCTCAAGCACCGCATCTACCTGTCTGTTAAACACCTCCAGGGATGGGGACTCAACCACCTCCCTGGGTAGACTGTTCCAATGCCCAAAACTTGTAAAGTTTTCTGTTTGAAAGACTTAATTCATGGAAAAAGCATCTTGCTTAGAAAAACAATCCATATTTTCACTACAGCACTACACATAACTCTCTGGTTAGGAGAGAAATTACCATTTCTCTGCCTCAAAGATGCAGCCTTCCAGAGACACACAAAGGAACACTCTCGGTTTGAACAGCTCTAGTAATGCCATTTTAGGAAATACCTCTTACAAGACAGAAAATGATCCACAGGGAATCTCTGTGTAAGCCCAGAGCCTTGTTACATTGATGTAAGGACACTGCCGAAGGCGGTGGGCAAAACTGTCCCTATGAAAACCACACGCCAAAGAACGTGCTCACAAGCTCTTCCTCTCATTCCCTAAACTTGAAAGTGCTCAGTGGTGAAAGCACACAATGAAGAGGTCTCCTAATGTGGCTCCATGTTCAGCAGTCAGGCTACCCGGTGAGGCAGGTCCTCCCCTGTCCAGAGCCCGGCAAGGCACAGCACGCATCAACTACTCACACCACATGGTGAGAACTTAGCAAAGCAAAGCTTTCTTGAAAGGACCACATCTTGGGATACTGGAATAGCTGGCCCAAGAGGACACAGCAGTGTTGAAACAAAATGCTAACTTCCAGTCTCTTCTCTTCCTTGGGTTGGCTGGTTCTTTTGGGCATGTCTATGGGAAAGTGTGGATTACTAACTTAGACATAGCAGTTGCCCACACGTTGCCTGGAAGTTTTACTGTGTGGCAGGATAGAAATCAAAGTTAAGTATCTCCTGGTCCCAGCCAAAGGACCTGGCACACAGCCAAACTGCAGTCATAAAGTAAGTCACCTCTGTTAGTAAAAGGGAATTCATACAGCTGCTGACATTTAACAAATACCAGACACAAACAAGAAGAGAAGCAGCCAAATGGGGTGCCCTTGGACTTCCATCCCATCCAAGAGCAGTAGCAGAAGACCCACCAGCAGACGTCTCTAAGGATGGAGCAATAGACCAAAGGTCTTCAGTCTTCTCCAAGCCCAAGGGCAGATAAGCTTTACTGAATACAATAATTCTCCCAAGCCATCTTCCAAGCATTATTACAGTAAAGCCAATATCCAAGCACAGGGCTATTCCTGTGTGCATTAGCGAGAATAATTTCTGTTGTGGGAATTAAAAAGATCCTTATTTACCTAGCCACGGATTTCAAATTGTTTATTCACTTCACACAGTTAATTTCTGTTTGGTGCTTTCCATAAGCACCTTCCAGCTGAACTACTTGTGTGAACTTCACAAGCTTTACCTTTTTTACAATAGTCTTCTCCGAGTTTATATACTACAAGCAGGGTCTTCCAAGGCCAAGGGAACTGAGTATCCATAACATCTTCACTGTTAGCCTTTCAAAGCTACTTTCAGTATCAGTGGTTTCATTCAGTGTCCTGAAAACCACACCTCAGTCTTCTTCCCTGCAGCTCTGACCACCAGTCTGTGAAAATTCAGCATGGCAGTTCATCAGTGCGACTGCAATTAGCTGCACAGAATGCCAACTGGAAGTGCTAAAATACCATGAGTCAGTGAGGTCACTGCACTCTTTAGAAGAATGACTGGCTTTAATATTGTTTGCTATAACTCACAAACCTGAAGCCAGGGTATTGGAAGAAAAAGAGTATCTTTAATATGTTACTGCTGCTCTTCTGGATATTAATCTGGGAAACTGTGACAATTATGTTACTCACTGTATCATAACAGATTGGGAATACGACTAACAAATTCCAAGGTGGTCTCCAGGAGTCTCTCTGCTCTGGCTCCTTAACTGACCTTGGCCAGGTAAAGAGTGAAATAACATTACAGACCTGCATCTTTTATTGCTAACAATAAAGTCAGCATTGCAGATCTAGAACTAAACTGCTTATAAACTTAAAAATAATTTTAAACATAATTGTTTGCCTCTCAGAACAGCTACAGAGGAGGACAGTTATCGGAAAAGTGAGACACTAACACACACACTTCAGCACAAAGTAAAGCACAATAAAGAAAAAACAAATATAGGACATCTTCACAATGAAAACTTCCCTAACTGCTTTAATATGCATGCTAATCTCATCTGCTATAAATGTCGTTCTCGCCTAATAAGCATATTGTAACAACTCAGTGCTTGCACCCCATGGGATGCTGTCTCTTAATCCCAATTTACTCAAGTCAGTCATAAAACTTTTTAATTAATTCAGAATTTCACTTAGTGAAAATTAAAAAAATAAAAATAAAGAGAACACTTCACAAGCATTACCATCGAGTATTGAAACTCATCCTGAGCACAACACTGCTCAATCTTCTCACTTCAGCAGTTTTTACGAAGCTCACAAAAGACTTGCTACGTACTACCCATGAGCATCAACCCGCTGAACACGGTGCCCGCCTCTGCAGGCAGACAATCACAGGGAGAAAGCTCACAACCATACAACTGAGGCCTGGCCTTGGAACCTCTCTGACATATGTGGTTAGAAATAAATACTGGGCAGGGCTGAAAACATACACAAAAGTACTTCTCTAAAGATCTCTAACCTGAACTACCTGACAGCACATTAAAATATAGATAGATAGATAGATAGATAAAATCATAGAATCATAGAATCATAGAATCATAGAATCATAGAATCATAGAATGATTAGGGTTAGAAGCGACTCCCAGAGGTCATCCAGTCCAACCCCCCTGCAAGAAGCAGGGACACCCCCAACTAGAGCAGGTTGCTCAGGGCCTCATCCAACCTGGCCTTGAACGTCTCCAGGGATGGGGCATCCACCACCTCTCTGGGCAACCTGTTCCAGTGCTCCACCACTCTCACAGGAAAGAACTTTTTTCTAATATCCAATCTAAATCTCCCTCCCTCTATTTTAAAACCATCACCCCTTGTCCTGTCACAACAGGCCCTACTGAACAGCCTCTCCCCATCTTTCTTGATATAAATAGATAGATAGAAAGATAGATAGATAGATAGATAGATAGATAGATAGATAGATAGACAGACATAAAATGCCATATGTATTTCAGGAAAATAACAAAGACTATTTCCAAAAAATAAAAATCAAGTAAAACGACAATTAGGTAAGACCACCATTACAGGGAATCAAGTAGGCATCAAAGCACTTCTAAGCTGATGCAGGCAGAAGTGAGATAAGAATTGAGGATGTTTGTCTTACCTTGAAATAAAAATGCTTTACTGGCATTGTGCAGTCCTGACACTTGCGTTACCCCAAGGGTTGTATTCACAAGATCCAGTTCTGTGATGATATCAATTTGTAAATCAGGATCCATTCCAAATCCCACAGCTGTTGGAGGCACACAGGAAGAGAGAGACAAAGAGTTAAATCCATTTTTATCTCAAACGGGGAAATGAAAAGAGCGGAGAAGAGCAACTAGTGCAGACATTTCTAGTACCTTCACAGACAAACACGTTGTATACAGTAATTATAAAGACAGTAATTCTGCTGAATAGAAGATACTCATTTTCAGTTCTTTTAATGAAACTATTTCCTTCCCAGAGATCATACTACACACAAATTAAAGCACTGTAAAATGGATGTATTAATCCAGGATCTTCATAAGGCTAAAGAGTAATAAATAAATAAATGCATAACCACCTATGCAAAAAGATGAAAGAGATTTGCAGCATTCTTCTATTGGCTACACGATTTCCAGGGAGACGCAAGGACTGAAAATTCCTCTCGCATTTCCTTCCTCGCTGCAACTAGCAGATCAGGCCCCACAGCTCCTAGACTAAATGTAATCTATTTTCCCAACTGGACTACGTGATCCTGCAGTGCAGAAGATACAGCAGGACAAAGGATGCCATCCTGTAGTCCGAGGGCCCGGGTGACTCACAAAACTCTTTGATACTGCTTTGGAAGCACACCTCAGCATTTCAGCACAGCCGGTGGCTGTGAAGCATGCCAAAGCCTACCTCCAAATAGCAGACATTCCTTCAGCTAAACCAGCACCTTCTGGTCTGCAGGAGCACCTACTGGAGAAGCACAAATCTCAAGCTAAAATTGTGAGATAGCTTATGCCCGGGAAAAGATCGGACACTCCTCGAACTGGTAGGAAGCTGACAGGATTGACGGAAAAGACACACACTCAAGCAATCTGAAGGTGCTATGCTCAGCGTTCAGGGCAACTTGATGGTTATGGCACACCATGTTCAATTTATTAATTAAATTTATCTCCTTTTTCTAGGGATGGGAAGAGGCCAGCCTGGCCACGGTGTCTCTCTCACATAACAGTTAAGTGTGGCAAAAGACCCGTGCCCAAGATAATCTGACCTATATCTAAGCACCTTCCTAGTGAAATTTTACACTAACATCACTAGCAAGAGGAAGAGGCTCCAAGAATGAAAACCTGACACAGCTGAAGTCAACAGTACAAGTCCCCGCTGACTTCCACAGAGCAAGGACATTACCCGTAAAGCACATCCAGATTGATTTCCACTGAGTAGACTTCACGTTCGGGTCTAAATTGATTCATTTGTTATTCCAGGACTGTGCTTCTGGACCAGTTAAGCAGCAAATATTCTACTTTGAGTCTTTGAAAGGCTCTAAGAAATTACCGAGGTGTACAGAACGAACAAGAAGCTACGTATTCTACTCATAAATCATCTGTACCTCAGCACTTTTTCCTTTCCTTCACTCAAGTATTAAACTTGTTGGAGGACACTTGTGCAGAGGACACTACTGCACAAGGAGCAAAGCAGCAAAAAAAAATTTAAAAGACAGCTTTAGGAGGTCTCTAGCAAGTTTTCAATGAAAATTAAAATCTAAGGCGCCTGGCAGACTCGAAGCTCCAAGAGCACCGAGTGAATACATGCACAGTGCCTCCACAAGGATATGGGCTAAGGGGCCTTTTTGTAGGAAATGGACATTACAGAATAGGAACGCAGATAAACCTCTCCACATGTAAAAACTTGCAGGTAGTCAGCAGCATCATGGAGCTTTTGACTTCACCCGCTCCAGACACTCGGGCACTGAATGTTCATGACCAACACTGTGCACGCTGATGGGCCAACTGATCAACAGGAGAAAACTTACCAACCTACCACAACTGTTCCAGTACAAGAGCTAAACCTACAAACTCCAGACACAAACACATCCATAAATATAGGGGCAGCCTTTCCAGGAGCAGGGGAAAAATGAGGAAGGGAAAAAAAAAATAATAAAAAGAAAAGCATAGATTGTTTTAGAAGAAAACCAGGACAACTTATTACTTACAAGGTTTTAATTCAGAAGAAAAGCAGCACACTGTAAAGAGCGCAGACTTCTCTATCATGAAAGACAGGGTCTGCTGTCCCTGCTAAAACAGAGTATGCTGTTCCTCATTTGAAAGGGGTTAGATCTATTCAGATCAGAAAATAACTCCTAATATGAAGGGAGGTCGACTCAGGACTGAAACTTGCTCAACGGAAAGGACAAACTACATCCAGTAAGACAAGTCTTGACCCCATTAATGTCAGTGAAAGCTCTGTCACAGACATCAACAGGGTGAGGACAGAAACCGCATCTAGCAAGTATAGTCACTCCCATAAATCACAGTAGCTCCACTGCTCTATTAAAGCTGTTTATTCCAGCCTGAATACCCGAGGCTCAACAAGTATAGATCACTGTAGCTCCACAGGCTTCGATTTATGCCACTGAAGGATCATGTGTGACAACTTCAGCGTGCCCTCTTTGCAGCTTTTAAAATGCTTTCAAAACCAGAGACTATTTCTAATGTCATAGCAACTATTTAGCAAGAACATGCACTGCTTTAAATACCTAGTCCTTTCCCTGTGCTGGCTCTTCAAAATGCAGCAGGCACTCAAAAGCCTGGTTAATAATTAATAAACAACAAATCAGCAGCTTCAGTATGATAACCAAGTCTCCTTTTCCCCTGTGGTCTCCCACAGTCTATCAGACAGATACCACAGGCATATCAACCACACTTGCATCTAGTATTTTATGCTGCCTCTTCAGTGGAATGTAAAGCTCGAAATACCGTTTCTCTCAAGTAAAAATTAACCATCAACCTGTCTGCTCTTGCTGGAGAACCCTGAAAAGCTCGGGCGCAATCCTGACTGATACTGCTTTCAATTCCTATTTAAAGTAATTGGGCCATTCCCCTTTTATCAGTGCCTTCCACGAGCAAAACTCCAAATGATTCAGTCAGGTGGGTGGGCGTAGAAATCATCTCAGGACCTGGTGGATTTGGCCCAACGTGAACCGAAGGCACTACAGTGGATTACAGGATTAAGCCATATAATTATGAATGATGTCACCAGGAAATCCCTGAAAGAAATTAATTCTGCCTTACAGCTTGTATCCTCTGCTCGTGCTTTCATCACCTACACCCAAGCGCCGGCAGTCACGCCGCGCTCCATCCAGCTCGTGTGCAGCCATGCAACATACGCAGAGCATTTAGAATTTCCTCACCATGTGCAACGTGCTATTTGGGAATGGAGAAACTTTAAGCGGGAGCACAACCAAGTCATATCCAGGCACCCCCGAGCAATCGCTCTATGAGGCGTCTCGCCCTTTCCTCTCACAGCTTCAGCAGCAATTGTTGCACACAAAGAACTTTCCGAGCGGCTTCGCTACAACAAGTAGCGGAGTTTCGGGTCCTGCAGACCTTTCCCAGCGTCTGCGTGCGCTACTAGCGGGAGGATCACTACTAAAGGGGCAGGCGACATCATCTTTCCAACTATTTTTACGTTGCGCCTCCCCAGATCTGTAGGTTTGGACAGGTGCTCTTCAACCATTAGAATAACTATGACTTCAAAGCGTGGCTTCCTTTGCACCTCTGGCAACCGCGCTGGGTCGTTTCAGAGTCAAAAACGCCAGCGAGAAACGTCCCCTCCGTAAGCTCCAAGCGAGGAAGAGCCTCGGCACCGGGGGCAAGGGGGAAGAGAACAAAGCCTCCGCAAGGAGCGCACGGTGCTCCGGCCGCCCAACGCCGTGGGCGGACCGGGGTACCGCGCTTCCAGCTCGCACCCCGCTGTAACGCGGCTTCCCCCGGCCCGCTCCCGCGGGCGGCACTGCGGCCCGACCGCCCCCGTCCCTGCGGGGCACGGCGCG
>VXBZ01011842.1:92316-115711 GCA_013399135.1 Heliornis fulica
GGGGGGTGGGGGTCTTTTTGTTATTTTTTAATTATTTTTTTTTTAACATATAAATCCCTTCAGCTTCTCTTAACAAGGACAGAACTATTTCCACCTTCGCAAAAGTATCTCCATCCTTGCAGCCAAAATTTTGTCATGCAAATCTCTCCAAAGTATGAGTGTCTCATTAGTGTAGGACTCCATAAGGTTTTCCTTAGCTCCACGTGAGGGCAGGCGGGGGCATATGTAATTTCCCCTCCCTCTCTATGTGTGTATATACATACATCCATACGACATACACACGCACACACAGATACGATAATCACAAGCACCGGTATATAAGGGTACGCCATGCCAGCATTTGGCACTGTCAGGGTAAGGCCACCACAGCAGGCTGTGGACACTCACTGTCCCCAAAAATATGATCATTTACGGTCTGTGTTTTCTGCTACACACACAAGGAGTGCACGTATGCATGTGTCTAGGTATCTGCAGACGAGATCTTATTTCTACCATTCAGAAGCATCAGAAATGCTGAAGAGATAATGATAAAACTCTTTGGAGAAGATGTTGCAAATATTTTTTTTTGCTTACCGTTAAAATAGTTGGGGTCACAAATGCCCAACAGACTCTCCAGAATTTACTTGGCTGGAATCCAATCATCATTTCTATATCTTCACAAAATCTTTGCAACCCTGTAAATAGAAAACTTAAATGTAATTAGGTGTGAAAGAAAGCAACTGCAATTCACAACATTGCTCTTGGGATCTCCCTTGTGTCCAATTACAAAAACAAACTTCGATGTGTTGGTTGAAAAACTTAAATGGAGGCTCTAACCACAGAGTAAAAGATGAGACTATTATGGTGGAACCATTCTAATAAAGTATTTCCTTCCTAAGGACTAAAGAAATACTGAACTTTTACATCAAGATTAAGTACCAAGTATTTTGCAGGTTAAAGCCCTAATAATATGTTTTGGCTTGCTGCAGTGCTGTGTATCCTTGTTGTATTTCGCCGTGAAGATGAACCCTATTAATACCTGCGTAGCTGTTCCAGCACAGACAGTATCTGAGCTTCTCAACGACTGCTACGTGACCAGGGTACAACTGTATCACTTAGCATGGAAACTGATAACATCCTGTTATATTTCAACTGATATGTAAGCAATGCTTAGATTATTCAAGAGCACTGGTAAAGGTCTTAAACTATATTTGGTGTTGTCTGAACAAATGGATCGACTGACAAGTTAATTCTTCAGGTTATTGTATTGTTTCCCTGGCCATGCCATGCCCCTAGAAAAGGTGTGCTGGCCTAGCAGCTGCTAGTGCCTCTGATAAAATCCAGCCTGCTCTTCAGCTCTAACTTTTATTGGAGAGAAGTCACTGAGTAAGGGAAGAAGTACATGGAACAAAAGTACTAAACTGCTTTATGTTCTCAGTGCCCTCCTAGCCAGGCACTGCAGCTGATAAATATAAGAAGGGATAATCCCCATGCTTGATCCACCTAATTTCGAAGCCTTCCTGTTGATATCAGGGAGAAATAAATCTACCCACCTGACTGTTTGAAGATTTAGGAAGGTAAAAATAACAAAGGTTCATTATTCGGTGTGTTCCGATGCACCTCTAAGAAAGCAGTGGGGCTGGATGGTGCTAGGGCAGCCCCCAGGGCCTAGCTCAGAGGCGGAGCACAAAGTAAGACAGTTTAGGCAGACAGCATGTCAGAGAACAGCTACAAAACTGTGTAATGGTAAGAAATAGAGAAGAAAAATCCAGAAATTGAACAAGAAGATGATATGGCAAAAACTGTATTTAGGGGAGGGGAAAAGTGCAACTTGCAGCGGATGAAAACTTAGAAAGCTAACCCAAGGTAGAGGAGTCATCGTGGTTTTCCTGTAACTGTAATTTCTCTTCTTCTTTTTTTTGCCTTTTTCACTGACTGCATTAAATGCTCATCCTCAGAGTCTTCTCTGCAAAATACATGTAATTTTTACCACCCATGGAATCACTGTACTTCAACCCCTCTCTGACCCATCATGTGCTTCTCCATTAAGTAGTAGAGCTTTTTATGTCTGGACCAGCCATAACCCCCAGAGCCACTGTGTTAGGGACCTGAAAGGAGATCTTTGCTGCAACTGAATGATTTGATTTGCCACTGTATTTTCTTTAGCTGCTTATTACAGTTCAGCGCACCATCTGCAGCGAACTACTTGGGAGATGCTCACACAGTATTCATCCCTGCAGTGCACTGGTGTGAAAACAAAACTGGCTTTAAACTAATTGCAGCAGCACGAGATATGGGCTGAAGGGTCTTTCCATCAAGTTTAACGCCTGTCCAAGTGTCTCTACTACAGCCACACTTGCTGCTGCAAAGGAGGTATACCTAAACGGATGCTTACTGGGGGTTTCTGCCTCCAAAATTCAAAAATTGTAGGGTACATGCAAATCTGCAGAGATTTGTTTGAAATTCCAATTTAAAAAATGTAGTTCCTTCTAGGAACTGTCAGTAGACACAGCTTCAGGCACTTTCAAATATCAGCAGTTCGAGAGTCAAATGTGTGTAAACAGATAGAGGAGTTACACAGTACTCAATTCTAGTACTGAAAGACTAAAAATAAGTTTGTCAAGTTCCACGGAACAAAGGATTACCACTAAACCTCAGGATGCTGTAAATTAACGGAATGATTAAATCTCAGTATATTTGATCTCCCTCTCAGATCACTCAGGTTCGCTGAATAACTTTGGGAAATTAACAATACATGGTATTCCAAATCTCAATTTCCACTCTCTAAAGTAGGATGATATATTTGTAAGTGGTGCAGATTAAAAAAAAACAACAAAACCCAAACCAACACTTAAAAAAGTAGAATGCAAACAGGGACAACTACTTTAACATTCTGCTACAGGTAAATCTTTCAGAATTACTAATACTTTCTACCACTACATTGCAACAGTTACTGCTCGGTCTGACAACAAACCTTGCCAACAACAGACTGAAAGAAAAGGTCTGGAAGGAGTACAAATAAAGTTAAGATCATAAATTTTCAGTTTCCAACAGTGTTTCGCTCAAGCTTCACAATACAAAATGCAACAGTGGGAATTAAGCTGATGATTAAATTAATACCTGCAGATCTAAGCTATTCTTTAGCAATCATGCATCACAACCTAAACAAATGGAGAATAAATATCTGTATCAGCATGTGAAACAAAAAGCATTATTTGACTGGATTATGTAGCACTGACTCTACTGAAAAATAAATGATCGCAAGAAAATAACCAAGTGTGTCTCTCTTTAATTTAAAAATCTCAACAAGCTCAGCAAGCAGAACATGTTACAAGAACTACAAACAGATTTATTTCATCATAAAAGCACCTGCCACTGTTGTGCCAACCTGCTCACTATGAGGAGTACATGTATACAGAGAAAGGTGTCAGTGGAGTGTAAAACAGCAATTGTCAGCGCTTGAAAACATATTATGCCAATTTTAAGCACTGCTTGAAGGAATTTAACAAGAGCAGCAGCTTCACTTGTATTTACAAGGTGCAAATCACAACTATACAAGCTATATTCCTATCAACAGTCCTTAGAAAAGTGGTTTTAATGCAGTAGAAGTAGCTATGAAGCATTATACGAGCGGCTAACAATTGCAAAGTAAACTTTTTTCCTTTTTCATATATAGGACTGGAAGATCTTTAGTCTAGCAAAAGATTAATTCCAGGGAATAATCTTTGAAATAGTTTATAACAAAGGCTTTACTAACATGCTGATGAACAGTGAGTTGGTACAGAAAACATGGAGCGTACGATTTGTAACCTGATTACGTTAATGCAATATGTAAGTAAAAAAACTAAAACCTCCTTTGCTGAAGCCCTTCCCTTGCAGTGATATAACTCATTACTCCATGTTTTCCATAAAAGCTGGTGCTTTAAGGGATACACTGAGTTTGTTGGGCAAAAGCAGCACAATTTTGCCTACGAGGCTAATAAACGTGTTGCTCCACAGAGGCAGGTTTGTAGTAGTGCTCCTGCCACACAGTGTTCATGGGAGGAACAGAACCGGCATTTGCTCCCCAGTTACCTTCATGCTTATTTCAAAACATACAGAACAGAGAAAATCTGAAGTTTTAAGTAGGTTGGGGGCCATTTAAAAATATTCCAAGCAAAGAAATATTACCTTGCATACTGATGGCAATGGTTTTTTGGCACAGACCGGTGATGCTGCAGATGCTGCTGGCCAGGGAGAGTGACAACACATAGTGCTCTAGCAGAGCACTGCTCTCTGCAAACAGGTGAGGATGAAGGAGGGGGAAAACCCAACAACCCGTTATACTCCTCTTGATCATTCTTCACTCATGAAATTGGTCAGTATGGTGACCATATGAATGTCTCAGATGACAACGTACCCAGCAGTGTTTCCACATGAACAGGTAAATGCTAAATCTGGTGGCAACTGAGGGGAAGGAATGGGCAAACCTTGCATGTCTTCATGGAAACCAGAGCACAGAGCAAGGGCACAACTTGCCAGTGCTGATTTTCAAACCAGGAGTTCTGGTAAATAATCCCCAAAATCCATCTCTCCACTTCAGGAGATAGCTCGAAGCGTTACATTCAGGTCCTCTGAGAAGACTGCATCAACATGAAGCTGACAGCAGTTACCAGTATCATTTTGCTCCAAGTGATTACTCTTCTAAACCAGCTCTAATAAAAATACTTACATTTTGGGGACATAAGGAACAAGAAGCATTTTGAACAACCAAAACACAATTAGTCTAAATCAATTTTTCTCTTAGTGTTTTGATTCTGTGTGTTGTATTCTACAACATTTCTTCACTAGGTCTGACTTATCTAAAACCACCCAGGGTTGCTCAGTGGATTGGAATTCAGTGGAGATAAAATTCATTTCTGTATTCCCATGAAGGGATGATTCTGTCCTGTCTACACCATTCGTTTCTCAATCTAGAGCAACAAATTCCACATGTTTTGGATTACTTGTGATTTTTATGTGATTATATTACAGACTGGATCCTACAATGTAGGTTCACAGGACCCGAGCCTAAAATTGTGCTGCTATATATGCACCCTCAACAGCACATCTTGGGATTGGTTACATCTAGCCTATACAAAATATGTCATTCATTCCTGCCCACAGCTAACAGTGGAAACTGCCTTATCTTTGTCATCTTTAACATGGAGATTTGGATCTTTCTTTGCCTTTGAAGGCAAGTCTAAAGTGGCATGACCACTCTCTAGCCATGAAGTAATCATCTGTTATGCAGGAAGAACCTCACATTTCTTGACTCAACCATCTGAAATCCATCCAGTTCTGGGCCCTACACTACAAGAAGGATATTGAGATCCTGGCGCGTGTTCAGAGAAGGACAACCAGGCTGGTGAACGGCCTGGAGAACAAACCTTATGAGGAGCAGCTGAGGGAGCTGGAGGTGTTTAGTCTGGAGAAAAGGAGGCTGAGGGGAGACCTTATCACTGCCTATAATTACCTAAAAGGGGGTTGTAGAGAGGTGGGTGATGGTCTCTTCTACCAAGTAACAAGTGATAGGACAAGGAGAAATGGCCTTAAGCTGGAACAGGGCAGGTTCAGGTTAGATGTTAGGAAAAAGTTCTTCACTGAAAGAGTTGTTGGGCTGTGGAACAGGCTGCCCAGTGAGGTTGAGTCACCATCCCTGGGTGTATTTAACAGGTGGGGAGATGAGGTGCTCAGGGATATGGTTTAGGAGAGAACAGGTACGGTTGGACTCCATGATCTTAAAGGTCTTTTCCAACCTAGTGATTCTGTGAGATGACACATCTCCAAGAATCAATCTTCTGAAAGCACTGAACAAGTTTGGGAACAAATCATCAGCTGGTATCTGTTGATGAGCTGCATGAGCATCAAGGTAATTGCACTGCTTTCTACTAGCTGGGGATCTTCCTCATAATTTAATGTACATCAGCGTGGATCAATATAACTGGTGGTGTCGCTGCACAGAATTAATCAGTCTAAGTAGCTGCATATTCTTGATTTTGTGTTACAGACAGATGGGCTAAGTTGGATGTGTACATGGAAAATAAATCCTTCAAAGGTTGTTAAATGCAAAGACACCACTTCTGTCTCAGGAAGTCTCTGATCTGAAAACTGTTGGAGTGTGAAACAGCCCCTAGAGAAGAATCACTAAATGGCTGGTCTATTCTTAAACTCATGTCTTGGAATTGGCTTCAAGCTATTGGTGGGAAAACGAAATTAGACCATATGAAAGTCTTTTGAACACATGTACTTGAAGAAATCCTATGGCAATGAAGCCCTGTTATGCTTCCATTCAAAATAAGGGAATTCCAAGGCTTTTTATAAATAAAATAATGTTACTCCTTTCCTTAAGAATTTCATGTTACCAGCTACTTAACTGTGTGCAAAATGTTATTTTTATATAGGTTTCCCAATAACAATATTTTTTCTTACCATATATGTAGGAAACTCCAACAAGCTCAAAAATGGCAATGATGACAAGAGAATAAGAAGCTGCATAAGTGTCCACAAGCTGTAACATATACATTCCACCCTAAAGAAAAAAAAAGGATAAAAGAGCCATTACTTCTGCCATATAGTTAGTGCCTCTCTTCATATGGGCGTATCAAGAAAACTGTATCAGGTTGAGGGAGGTACTCCTCCCCCTCTACTCTGCACTGAGGAGGCCTCATCTGGAATATTGTGAGCAGTTCTGGGATCCTCAGTTCAAGAAGGACATGGAACTACTGAAGAGGGCACAAAAAAAGGGCTGTGAAGATGATTAGGGGACTAGGACATCTCTGTTACAAAGAGGCTGATGGACTTGGGACTTTTTAGCCTGGAGTAAAGATGACTGAGGGGGGATCTTATCAACGCTTATAAATACTTGAGGGGTGGGTGTCAGGAGGATGGGGTCAGTCTTTTTTCAGTGGTGCCCAGTGACAGGGCAAAAGGCAATGGGCACAAACTGGAATCTAGGAAGTTCCACCTAATCATGAGGAGCAACCTCTTTACTGTGAGCGTGAGGGACAGGCTGCCCAGTGAGGTTGTGGAGTCTCCTTCTCTGGAGACATTCAAGAACTGCCTGGGTGCTGTCCTGTGAAGCCTGGTAAAGGTGATGCTGCTCTATCAGGGGGGATTGGACTAGATGATCTCCAGAGGTCACAGAATATTAGGAGCTGGAAGAGACCTCGAAAGACCATCCAGTCCACACCCCCTGCCCAAGCAGGATCATCTATAGTAGATCACACAGGAACATGTGTCTTGAATGTCTCCAGAGAAGGAGACGCCACAACCTCTCTGGACAGCCTGTTCCAGTGATCCATCACAGTGAAAAAGGTCCTCCTTATATTAAGATGGAACTTTTTATGTTCCAGTTTGGAACCATTTCCCCTTGTTCTATCACTGGCCATCAATGTCCCTTCCAACTGCTGCTGTTGTGTGATTCTGTGACTCTGACACTAAGGTAGGCAAAACAGGCAGGAGCAGGACCCAGAACTCTGTCCCAAGCAAGCATCCAAACATTGACTGGACACACACTCATGCCACACTATAGTTTCTTCCTTCTGCCTGAATGAATGTCAGATCCAACAAGGAAAGAAGCAGAACACCACCTGAGTCTGGTAATCATCACACCCTGGGAAGATAATGCTTTCAGTACTTTCAGGACTGAACTATGACCAGACCTTCTGCCAGCACTGTCTCTAACCACTTAATACTATGTCAAAAGCAAAATCACGACTGAAACTGGGAGTTCTGTAACAGGCAGCTCAGCTCTTTGAAAAGGATACAGCGCTCTATCTTCAGGGCAGCGGTTAAGCAGCATAATTCAAGAGATGGGAGCGCTGAATCCATCCTAGGCTTTAGAACAGCAAAGTTGGGCTGGCAGGTGATAAGGTGAGGGGAAATAAAGAAAAAGGAGGGGAAGAGGATGAATAAAATCCAGTAGGTTTTGTGCATCCCCTCTTGAAATTGCTGAGAGTTTATAATGCTGGAAGAACTAGCAGACAAAGACACTGAAGGCTATTAACAGTACCTAAGCATTTCATTATTAACTCTGTTTGCCTAGACCAAATGTATTTAATCTTGGAGGGAAGACACCCTAAACTAGTGTCATGTTTATAGGACACTTAAATATGTTTTAATTTTTTTTAGATGAATGCCTAGTTTACATGACTACTTTGGAGATGTTTGGCTAGGGATAATTTTTTAAAATCTGATTCTCAGAAATATTTGGACATCAAAGACTTTTAAATATATCTCAGAGCATCCATAGTTAAAAAAAAAATAAAAACCCAAACCAAAACAACTTTCCAGCTCACCTTGTGTCTTTGCACATGTAGCAGAATTGAGCCTAGTCTTTTGCAACTTGTGCAGGAGGAGAACGGCCACCAGAGGGTGGTTGGGGACAGACAGAGATGCTCAAAGACAGTATTACCTGAGTGATCATAGGAAATCCCATGATGAAAAAGGCAATGCAGCACCCAAGAGTGAATAGTGCCTTGTGGGTACGTAAGTATTTGGGGAACTCGTCGGAAACAGAGGTCACTATAGTCTCGATAGTGGCAAACTGGAAGAGAAAACAAAAGGATTAATTTCAGCGTGCAAAACATAGGCAAAAGTGGAGTATGAAAGAAAGGATTTAAAATCCTAGGTGTTAAATGCTTGGATGTCAATGCCAAAGCTTGACATCATCACCCATATGACTTCAGCATCGATTGCCTCACTTCAGTCCTTGTTTTTGCAAAGCAACTCACTGACATAGCACGTAACCTCGCAGTCTTCCAAACAAATCAACTGGAAAAGCAAGAGGGGAAAAAGGGGGAAAGAAAAGCAGTTTACCATAGTGTCCAATCCAAGAGTCAGAAGCATCAAAAAGAATATTATAGCCCAGAAGGGAGAGAGGGGGAGCCGGGTTAAGGCTTCTGGGTAAACCACAAAAGCGATTCCAGGGCCTAGAAATGAGAAAAGCATAGGCTGTGACATCCTGCATCTCATTAACATTGCCAACTGAATGGAAAAGGGGGAGACATGAAGAGTTATGTTTCAAAGTATAATATGCTTGATAAAAAGATCAGATTCAGTTTCTTATTCAGAGAGAGAGGTAACCATTATAGAACTTAGCCTCATGTGATTCATTTCTGTCTTCTGTCTTGACTGTAAGTTTCAAAATGCTCATACTCTCCTACTTTCCAAGCTGCAGAATTTGTATTTAACCAGTATATCGATACACTGGCCCAAATATGAAAAATAAACAAAAATCCTGTACCACAGTTATGCTTCTCTCCTGCTCTGTTGCCAAATTCCTGCCACCATCCCTGTCAATTAGCAACCCAGTCTGAGATCAATCACCCACACCTCGGCCCTACAAGGGTGAGCAGAAAAGAAACTCATCTTTACTCTCCTTTAACTCACCAATACACTGCCAAACGAGCAAGAGAGAATGCAACAAACGCACAGAGTCGATATCAGACACAAGGTAACAATTAAGAAATTCTGAAATCACACAGTAGAAAAAATAGAGAGATGGAGTTCTTAAAGCCTTAATCAGGATTGTTCCTTTCTTTGTTAGTTTGATATCTTGGGGTTGGGTTTTGGGGGTGTTTTGACTGTAAAGAAAGAAGCATTTTTATAAGTATGCCTAGAATTGCCCGGGAGAAAGGACTGCAGGAACGTGGTGGTAATAGATGGCACTTCTCTATCCATCCCAGCTAAAAGAATGCCAACTTCAGATGCTCTGAAGGATGGTTCCTGTCAGGCAAGATGCAGATGAGAGCCATGCTGTGACAATTCCATGTCCCATACCACAAGAGGAGCTCCAGACTCACTCTGCCCTGGCCATTTCCAATCAGGATTATCAGATCCATGTCTCTCCATACTGTTTCTGTTGGAAAGAGAACTGTCTCTCTCACATACTGAGGAAAAAAACAAACACATAGTGGGTGAAATAATCTCCAGGGGCAATTAGTGATGTGTTTGGAGTTCCTTCTGGACAAAAGACAAATACAAGACTTAACAAGACTGTAAAAACAAAAACAAACCACCCCACTGCACGTGACTCAGTAAGTGTTGCTGCCTTTAAAATGTGCTGCAGAAAAAAAAAGGCTTTTAGGAATACGAAGGTGCATTAGAACTACTGTGTATTCACAAATGTGTGTTTTCACCTCTTGATTAAAGATTTCTTCTTGACTGTTAGAGATAAGGGCTCTGTTTGCACTAGCTTCCTGCACGTAGAAGTTTAATTAAAGTCTTGAACTAATGAATACCCATTAATCACACTTTTAGGAGAAGTTTAATTATAGATTATGAAAGTGCACATCTCTCCATCTTGGCTGCTCATAACTCTCCAAGGTACCGCGTGCCAGGGAGCATCCACAAGCATCGGTAAACAGTCACAGGGAGGCTGGCTCATCATCAGAGATGTAGAGGGATATGAACTCTTTCTAAAGGGCTATTACAGTCAGGAAAACTCCAAAGGGTTTATACATGTTTAAACAAAAAGAGTGAAATGACAGAACTTTCATTTTAAGCTACTGAAATTTTTCAACTGCAGTACAATCTTAATCAAACTGAGAGACTAGAATAAGAACAGATTGTCCTGTCTTTCTCTCCATGAAAGTGCTTGACTTGTGCATCAGGTACATGAGTTTTTTCCTGAAAGATTCTAAAAATTTTTAAAAAATATAATAATAAAATTTATATTTCAGAGAAGAAAAATCCCTTCCCATTTCTATTAACAATTTCATTCAAGGTTTTAAAAACCCAAATACAGATCTCCTTAACTGCAAAAAGAAATACAACTTACTTTAAAATAAGGAAAAATGTAGGTGGAGACAAGGGCTGACTCTTCACCCCAGTGACTGAATCTGTATGTAAATTCTGTTAATTCGATGTTCAAATTCAGCCTCTGATTATCCCTAATCTTCACTCTTCCTACTGTACTGGCGTCTCCTATCACGTGACTGAATTTTGTTTCCCCTGTCACAGAGAACAGTGACACCTCGCCCTCATGAGGTATTTTTTAAAAATGCACCGAGAGCCCTACAACGAGATTGTCTCTCAGGTTTTTTCCACATCCCCTGAAACAGCTGCTGAAACAGCTGGGAAGAGAGAGCTCCAGCCTGTGCCTTCCTGCTCCCTCAAAGACCACCAACAAGGACTCGACAGAAAAGGGATTGCCATCCACTGTGCTAAATATGGTGCCATCTCCAGGGAGGTGAACCAGCTGAACCAAGCATTTCCTCCACTGCCAGTTATGTCCCTCCATCCCCCTTCTTTCTGTCTTCAGAGCTGCAGCTTCACTCGGTTGCAGCTTCTTTAAGTAGGATTTGAACCTAACTCCATACAATAATTTCAGTGACTGCTAAGAGGGTTGGGTATCAGGGTTGGGTATTTTGTTATTTGGTTTAGGAGGGAGGTAAAATAAAAAGATTAATGGAAACACTACTCTTTAAACATCTGGCCTCACACAGAGTTTTTCAAACATAAAGGTCTAAACCAGCCTTAAAATGGAGATAAGAAAGGAATTTTTCTGTTCCCGCTTACCTGACTGGCTGACCAAAAAGAAGAGACAAGGCACTGAAGAGAGAATTGACATTACATGAACTTGCAAGTGCAGTTGACTCTACTGCTTACAATCAAGAAACAGTTTGCCAGCTGACCATCCTGTGAAATTCACTTCTCAGCTCCCCTGGCTCAATCTACAGCCCAGTTAGTGCCTCATCACACCATGGGGCAAACAGTGCAAGCCCCAGACTAGCTAACTCCTCGTGACTGGGCCACATCTCACAAGCTTCCCCTCACCTCAGCATCTGGGCTGCCATGTACCAACCAAAGGAGCTGCAGAAATTGCATGTGACCTGGCAGCTTCATTTGCATCTCTGAGGTTAGAAGCACTGCAGTCTGTGGGATTATCCGTGTTGCAGTTTACAAACAAGGAAGAAGCAATAGGAAACTAGGAGCCATTTCTTTTTCTTAACCAACAGCAAGATCTTGTTCTCTGTTCTCCTTTAAGCTGTAGTAGCTGAATGCTTCAGCTGCTTCACTGGCTCCTGTTCCTATAGCTACAGGATTTCTGCGGCCTCAGCTCATGCTGTTCCATTTCCAATCGGCTCCCACAACATTAATCACACAACACCTTCATACTCAAGCTGTCCTGAATGACCTGTGAGAATCACCATACCCAACCCATGGAAAATCGTCTTGACTTCTCTCTCCTATTTTGAACACACTCCTACAATGTCTGAGTGCTTAGTCAGTCAAGTCTCTTTGGCTTCATAGACAGCTTGTGGCAATGGATTTACCCACACAACAAACCTGTCAGAAACACGTTTAGTGACTTCATGTTAATGCAGACAATGAGACAATGAGACATGTGTGACATTTACTTTTTGAACTCTTCAGTCCTCCTCCCGTTCAGAGCCTCCTCTTGTGCTGTGCTATCATGGATTAGGAGGAAATACCATGGGGAGCCATCCTCATGTCTCACAGAGAAGTTCCTTATTAACCAGTTCCCTTCAGTGTTTGGAAATGGCTGTACCTGTGCTGAAAGCACGCTCGTGTGATCACGGAAACATGGCAGGGGAATCATAAATCTGTTACTACAAAGCTATTATGAATTTGTCTTCTTAGCAGCCTCTGAAATGAACTTAAAGATCTGGGTGCTAGTTGGCTGAGAGGCAAAGTGCTGCACATTGCACAGAAAATGTAGAATTAGACTATGGTGACAATTACCCGTCTACAATCCATTCAGATTTCAGAACCCTTTAAACTTCTCTGAATCTTACCCCAAAAGCCCTTCCTATCTCCCACTAGTTCATACCAAGCCACACACAACAGCACCATCCCTTCCATCAGTCACACTCTTCTCATTCACATTCAGAACTTTCAGATCCCCACTTGTAGCCATCTCACTTCACTAACCAAGACTTGTTTTTTTTAATTGTAGGGGTTAGAAGGACCTCCAGAGATCGTCGAGTCCAACCCCCCTGCCAAAAGCAGGCTCCCTAGAGCAGGTCACACAGGTTGGTGTCCAGACGGGTCTTGAATGTCTCCAGAGAAGGAGACTCCACAACCCCCCTGGGCAGCCTGTCCCAGTGCTCCATCACCCTCATTGTGAAGAAGTTCTTCCTCACATCGGTGCGGAACCTCCTGTGGTCCAACTTGTGACCATTGCCCCTTGTCCTGTCCCCACAGGCCACTGACAAGAGGTTGGCCATCTCCCTTTGTCTCCCACACTTCAAATATTTATAAACATCAATGAGATCCCCTCTCAGTCTTCTCAAGGCTAAACAGCCCCAGCTCACTCAGCCTTTCCTCATAGGAGAGATGCTCCAGACCCTTCATCACCTTTGTGTCCTCTGCTGGACTCTCTCCAGGAGATCCCTGTGTATTTTGTACTGGGGATCCCAGAACTGGACACAGGACTCCAGGTGAGGCCTGTCCAGGGCAGAGTAGAGGGGGAGGATCACCTCCTTCCACCTGCTGCCTACGCTCCTCTTAATGCACCTCAGGATCCCATAGGCCTTCTTGGCCACCAGGCCACACTGCTGGCTCATGGCCAACCTGTCATGCACCGGGACCCCCAGGTCCTTCTCCGCAGAGCTCCTCTCCAGCAGGTCATCCCCCAGCCTGTCCTGATACCCATGGCTGTTCCTTCCCAGGTGCCAGACCCTACACTTGCTTTTATTGAACCTCACCTGGTTCCTCACTGCCCAGCCCTCCAGCCTGTCCAGGTCTCGCCCAATGGCAGCGCAGCATTCCTGTGTGTCCCCCACTCCTCCCAGCTTTGGATCATCACCCTTGGCTGAGGGTGAACACTATCCCTCATCAAGGTCATCGATGAAGATGTTAAACAAGACCAGACCCAACACCGACCCCTGGGGAACACCACTAGTGACAGGTCTCCAGCTGGACTCTGCTCCAGTGATGACCACCCTCTGAGCCCGGCCTGTCAGCCAGTTCTCTACCCACCATCTTCTAATCTTCAGGAATTTTTTTACTTCCCCACAGAGGCAGCTCCTTGGTCCTGACAGTTCACAAAGTCAATCCACCTCTCACACCATATTTCTTGCACCTCCCACATCTCAAAGACTACTGTCCCTTCACCCAGGACTCCCATACAACACAGACACCTTTTACCTTAAAGAGGACTTGCCAAGCAGGAGTAGAGACAAACGAGAAGGCCAGTGATCACAGAAGGAGCCGTCTCACCCTAACCCCCATCAGTCATTTACATAAAGATCGGAAATGAACCTCAGATGGCTTCTTTCTCTTACCAAACAAGCAAGAAGGGATCTTCAAGTACTTTCTTGAGTTCCCAGTGTAACTTCTCCCATACAGAAATACCTACAAGTGATTTACTAATCTTGAAGCCACTATTCCCACCTTCAGTGTCAATGTCATCATTAATAATAGAGCCAACTGTGTCACCAAGTGCCTGTTTAAGTAATCAAACAGCAGCGTATCCTACCTTGGTCTGCCACAGCTTCGATGTTCACTTTGAGCTCGTTTGCCATGAAGCCAATAACCGAGAAGATGACAAAGCCTGCAAATATACTGGTGGCACTGTTGGTACATGTGACTATCAATGTGTCCCTGAAAAGAAAACATGAGAAGCCACATCACCTTGTTGCAATACATGTGAGGAAAGGAGGAGTTTGTACACAGTTAAGGACTCTCTCTCCTGAGCACACACATCCTGCGGCAATGCTGGTAAACATACACTTTGACGTGTTATCAGGTACATTTAGTGCTGGTCAGAGGTGACAGAAGTCTTTACAACACCACCAGGAATCAGCCATGCAAGCTTCCATCACCCACGTGCTTTACAGAAAGCCATGGGCTAAGCAGGAGGATGAGCATGCCTGCTCTTCGCATCTCCAAAGAAGGCAGCAATGATGACACGATTTGCAATGTGTTGTTCTACTCTTTGCCTTGTGGGGGTATCTCCTCGCTGTACTACATATGGACTAACCACCATTGTCCAGGCAAGATGATTTTTGTCCTGTGTCTTTCTTGGATTTCTACACAAAATTTCAGGGTTAAGCTTTCTGTGCCTTGCAGCACTCAACCACCTGCCCCTCTGTAGAGGATTTTCTGGTACAAGCTCCTTGTTGTTAAGGGAATCTCAAGAAATCCCTACCTGAATGTCACAGTACACTGAGTAAGTATACGTGACTTGACAGGAAACCAGCTCTCATGACCCCCATCCATCATTACTGCATTCCTGATAGGATAGATTTTTTTTTCCTTCTTCACAACTTGTGTGTCCAGAAAACTCCCCTCTAAACTGCTACACCTTGGGAACAAACAAGTCACTCGCATTAAGTGTGGTTGGTTCTTTTCTGAGTTGGCTAGAATTGCTTATTCCTACAGCTCTTTTTTTGCCTGGAACTAAATGAAATGCAACATGGAAAGCTGTCAAAAACCTCAGTGAGCTGGCAGTCTTCTAGAATCTCTAACAGAGCGTCTCTTAACAGGAATAATTAGGTTAATTATTCAGGTCAACAGAGAAAAAAATAAATTACAGTGTTCTGCTTGCATCTGCATCATGTGTCAAAATCTTCCATCAAAACCCAGGTAAGTTTTAAATAAAATATTTTAGGTATGCATTATGAAGGGATTTTATGTAAATTCACTGCAATTACAGATTATTTAATTATGTTTAAGACTAATATGTAACAAAAAAACTCCTATTTTATCTGCAGTATTAGAATGTAATTACTATGAAAATTGAAAGAAGAAATAGTCACACTTCATTTCAGTGTTGAAGATGTGTTGTAAAATTAAATATTAACAAGCTTTTCTAATTATTTCTGCTCCGGTCTCCCATATCCTTCTGTAACATAGGTAAAGCATGTATTTAGTATTAGACCTGGAAGATTTTTATACCTCATTACCATGCACTTAGTTCAAACTTTTCATTAACATTTTCCAAACTCTGCAAAACACTGCGAAATTAATGCCGAAAGACAGCATGACACTTCTCCCATTTTTTGCACTGATAACTCTGAATGTATCCACTCAGCAACACACACGAAGTCAAAGCCCAGGACATTTTCCTAAATAGGACCTGAGGGATTGGTAACACTGTTACTTATTCAACCATATTTTAGGATTTTAGGATAATTATATAACATTACTTTTGAACTGTTTTGAACTATTATTTGAACTATTACTATTCTGAACTGTTTTTGAAATGCCCTTTAAAACCCTGACCGACATTTCTTTTTTAGGAATTATGAACACCGTAGGAGTTAGAGGATGTGGGAGTTCAAATCCCAAGGATCATGCACCTTACTCTTGATTCAGTGTTGGCTGTCCTGAATCAGCACCTCTGCCGTGGCAGGAATCCATAACGATTTGCTTCCACAGAAACAAGTTCGGCTTTAAAGACCATCACCCACCTCTATACAACCTCCTTATCTGAAAGGAGGTTGTAGAGAGGTAGGTGATAATCTCTTTCTTCCAAGTGACAGGTAACAGGACAAGGGGAAATGTCCTTAAGCTGCACCAGGGCAGGTTCAGATGAGATGTCAGGAAGAAATTCTTCCCCCAAAGAGCTGTTGGGGTGTGGAACAGGCTGCCCAGGGAGGGGGTGGAGTCCCCACCCCTGGGTGTATTTAACAGATGGGGAGATGAGGTGCTCAGGGAGATGGTTTAGGAGATGACAGGTATGGTTGGACTCCATGATCTAAATGGTCTTTTCCAACTTTGTGATTCTGTGAAATAGCTGCAAAGCATTCTAGAAATGCCACTTGCTTTTGTTTTTTCCATCTGCAGATGTGGTGTGCTTTCTGACAGAAAACTGCACTATGCCACCAGAACAGTGACTCTTTCCTCTCAAAAATAACTTTCAGTGGTTTCAAATGCAAGCGGTTAAATTTTACAACTTGAAATACATGTAAAACTACACACTAAGAGCAACTGGAAAAAAAGAATAACATTTCAGAGAGACAAGAATCACAAGTATTGAAACTGCATCTCTCATAATGGCAAACTTCAGCCTGCCCTACACGGGGCTGTTCTTCAGCAGAGGCTTCCAACTGGCACGGTGCCACACCACTGCTCACAGCTGTTGACAGCTTCCCAGCTTGCCTTTCAACCCAAAGCTGTTGATTCTGAAAATGAAGAGTCACTGGGAGCTATACTAGGACTATGGCTCCTCTTGAGACTAGTAGATTGGGACCAGGGGAGAAGATACAAAACCACAGAAGACACAAAACCAAAAAAGATTGAAGAAGCAAAGCAGCAACCGCCACACACAAGAAGAGGGGGAGGGTCTTTCAAAGCACATTTCTGCAGGTTGGAAGATGCCTGGTTTTGGATGCGACCTGTTTAATATGATTGATGAATTTCACTCTCACATACCTGTAGCAATTATTATGGAATTTGTTGTAAGAAGAAAGAGTGATTAGACCTCCCCATGCTGCAGACAAGGAGAAGAAAATCTGAGTGGCAGCATCCTTCCAAACCTAATTAAGATAGATAGAAGAGGAAACAACATTGGTTAGAAAGATCTATTCAGCGCTACTATTAAATGTTACTGTTAGGAGATTAACACATAAGTAATTTAAATTAACTTTAGAGCAATAGAAGTTGATAGAGCATTTGAAAGCAAAATCCTGCCCCAAAACATGTAGTGCCCACTTGATTAGGGGCATCAACATTGCTGGGCCCGCATAAAATGACAAAATAACCTTTGCTGTATACAGAAGACACCAATATATATCACCAATATATCATAATATATCACCAATAATCATTCTATATTCATACTATATCATCTCAAGTACAGTCAGCAAAGAAAATGTAAATCAAGAGGCAAAAACTGAGCCGAGTTCCGATGGTTTATCAGCCAGTGGCATTAATAACGCTTTGCTTCATAAAAGTAAGAAGTGCAGCGTTGTTTGATGTGCTACTTATGAATGAGACTGCATCATAATTAGGTACACACCACACAGCACAAGTTAGGGAGTATTAAATCAGTTTGAAGATATGACTTAAATGCTACTTTAAAAGTTACCAGCCAGTGAACAGCCTGAGTGTAACAAAAAGTCGTTAATTTATGTTATGCTGCAAAGAAACTTGGAAACAGAAGCTTGCCTGAATATTACTGAATACTTACCCAGGGTTACACAGATAGTGCATTCAGACAGCCCCATTTTGCACAGGGCAGCAGCTCTCTGCTCCTTTATTGGACATCGTGGGATCCAAAAATGCTCATTCTTACTGCAAAATTAATTTCTCTATTGTTTGCAAAAGATTTAATACTCCCATCACCAAAGGATCAAAACACCCATTACTGCAGAGGATATTGAGGACATTAAGATGTGCACAATTCATCCAGGAAATTGTTTTCAGTTTTAAATATTAATCTATCAGTGTGATACCACACCGCTACTGATAGAGGAAAAATATTCTTATGAAGTGGGGGCGAGGGATCAAAAAAAACCCCAACCAGTAAATATTATGAGGTGTTGCTAAAAATCTCTCCTAAATTTCTGAAGAAAAGAGTCTGAATTGTAACTCTCAGCTTCAGGTGAGTCTCGAGGTTCCCACCTCAAGACACTTAACACCAATACACGGAAGCTCATGGGCTATGTCAGCCCATGATCCATTCCGTGATATGATCCATGTGTGGATTTACACCTACACAGACACAAATTCACAAGTATTCTTTGGAAAACCACTGGCTTCAATGGCAACAAGTGACTTCTCAGAAATCAGTTGAAATTCTGAGCGAGGCAGCAGAGCTGAAGTTTCATCTCATACAGTCAATGCTTGAAGAGCAAAGCCAAGCTCCTTAACTCCATCCTCTCCTTGCAGCCCTGCTCCTTACAATGCAGGTAGGACAACCACCACAGGCACTCTGTGGCAGTACCTGCGCTGCTGGGGAGTTACATCAGGGTGTATGATCTGGTTTAATCTAACATCTCAGATGTGTTATTCAGAACGGCCTTTGCTCAATAAGCTGATGACCTATTTGGAGCATTTCTCAAGAAATGTGGAGAAATTTGTTACCTATCAAATTCTTCATGTGTTTGTTCAAATCAAAGCAGCATCCAAGAGACATCAGTGTATGAAAATCCATACTTCCTTTTTAAATCCCTGTTTTCCAAAGGCACCTACTCAGAGAGTCAGGTGAAATATTAAATGTGAAGTAAATGCTGCAACTATAATGATACATGTAAATATTGTTACATGCACACAACCAACCACTGCAACAACACTCAAGGTGAAGAACAAGTTTCCACAGATGACAAAATGCCTCTGCACACAGAAAACGCTTGCTCCCCACATTAAGAAATCTACCTGAATTATTCACCCTAGCAGAGTTGCAAGTGCAAAAAATAAGCCCACCATAGCATCAATTAGCTTCTCCCACTTTGGCGTGATGAAGTACCAGATTCCAGCTCCAGCTCCAGGTAGAGTTACTCCTCTTATAAGGAGGATGATGAGAACCACGTAGGGGAACGTCGCTGTGAAGTACACCACCTGGACACACACACACAAACACAAAAAAAAAAGATTATTGGAAGGGCTTATTTCAATCCCTTAGAAGAGAGGGGGAAATAGACAAATGCTACACTTTTTGCCCGAAGAAAGGAATTACTCAGGGTCGGAGACAATTGCCAGGGGATAAAACTAGGATAACAACAGGGTTATTTCCCAGGAAATCTGAAACTTTACAGCATTGCTCTTCTTGTTGCTGAATAGAGGAATTAAGTCAATAGAAACACAGATAAGAGATGATACTCTGTTGATGGATGAGATGGAGAGGGGAAGAGAAAGCAGAAAACAAAGTCTGGAGAGGAATAACAGGAATTTACTAAATTACAATCAGCTAAATGAAAACACGACTTTTGATCCCAGCCCAGAGCAATCTAGCACAGTTCAGTGGAAAGGAAACAAGCAGTGCTTTTCAGTGACACTTACAGTTCTGATTTTTGTTTCTATACATTTCTCTGTATTTGACTAAGCCTAAAGAATTTTTATTCCTCTTTGTACCTCATAAGAATTACATCTCACCATTAAAATATTGATGGTCCCGATGTAATAGTAATAATAACAATTAAAAAAAGGTCAGTGTAACATTCCAGATAGACCTAATCATTATGATGTCTAAATACACAAAAGAGGTTGTGTGCCTGATGTCTTCATAATTGCCTGGTACAGAGCAGCGCTCTCTCTGCGGTGAAATAAAATGGCTGGATTACGGCCAGTTAAGCAGCACGTTCTGCCCAACAACATTTCAAACCCTTCTCACATTAACCTCTGAGTCTTACAGGGACCAGAATCCTCTGAACTGAAGCGACCTCTGAAACTGCTGTCCCAACTTCCTTATTTCAAGAGGTGTTTCAAGACACTGCCCCCATGAATTTTTGTGCAGTGAATATAATTAGCTCATCTATGCATAAACAAAGACTTTCTACCCCTGACTCCAAAGAATCAATATTTTTCTTGGCCACTAATACTCGCTTAAAGAAACATCTATCGCCACATCCAAACCTGTACATCAGTTACCCTCCTGTACATCCTATCTGTTTCTTGGCTGTGTCCTTTCGTGAAGTTTTTCCTATCACACTGAGGCAAGGGGGGAAAAAACATTACATCTCAAATTTCCCTGGCACTCCTGAGTCTCTGGATTTTCCGCTAATTCCCAAACTACCTCCTGACAGATGCTGTTAGCTTCCAGGTACAAAAGAGTGGCTTGGAATCAGAAACCCTGTGCCCAGCTCTAGAAAATTCATAGCTACTTTCTTTGAGCCAGAAAGATTTAACCATTTTGCTCTAGCTTTTTTATCTCTCTGGCCTTCTTTTTGTAATTTATGCTGTGTCATCATCTAACATTGCAACCTGCATGCTAATTGCAGTGGCACTGATAGAGCTGTGTCGGGTAACTCACTCCTGCGGGTTTCACACACACATCCCCAAACAAGTGCTGCTGCTGAAGCGCATTTCTCCACTCAGATACCTGCCCAGCCAATTCCCAAGCCAAGGAGGGGACATGCTCCCTCTTTAGATGGTTGCTAGTTAGGAGGCATGGCAGAAGGACACAGATTTGAGGGGCAAGGGAGAGAATGACACGTGATGTCAGAGAAACGGAGCAAGGAGCTGTGTTACCTCAAGGAGTTCTAGCTAGATGGCACACAAATATTTGGGAACATGGAATACACACTATCACTGCTCACACTCACCACAGACCAGTTTAAGCTCTGTTCTGATTTTAAAACATGTTGCTGACCGGCTTAATTTACACCAGTGTCCCAGATCCCAGTGAGATGTGAGGCAATTGCAGGATTTTAAGAAACACCACACAGAATAGGGGTGGCTGCTTTTGCCATCCAACTGCTGTGTGCGGCCCAAGAGCTCATTTTAAACTACCGAAGATTAGGAACAAATGCTGAACATCCAGGGAAAAGGCATTTCATTAACATGCAGCCATTCACTGAAAATAATTTTCAGTAATTCACTGCCTTAAACAAGAGGGCAAATCCCCTGAAGCAGCACACTGCGTTCTTGCAAATGTATGATCACAAGTATTTTTTTCTTACTTTTCCCGATGACTTGATGCCTTTAGCAAGGGAGGCATATACAATCACCCAAGCTAGGAAAAGGGACAGTGCCAAGGGCCATCTAATCTCACCAGGATATTCAATCCCTGCTGAAATCTTCAATACAAAATATCTGTAAAGAAAAAAAAAATACAGTGACTTAGGCAGTAATTGAGTGCAAATTCCTATATTTTTTTCTTTTTCTTCAGCATTCTCAGAGGTTTCTCTGGAAAGTTCCAGTGATTGTCACCATGTATTATTTTATTTATCTGCATTGCAGTAGTAGATAAAAATGCCAAGCGTGGGCCAACACCCCAGCTGTGCTAAGCACTGTAGGAACAGAACACAAATAATCCAGCATTTGTAATTTAGCTTTCATCATTCCTTCGCATAAAAATGGGTATTGTTTGCTGTCCTTAACTGCTGTATTTCTAGTCTTCCAACAGTGATTTGTAGTCTGGTACAGTGGATTTTACAGAAGGACTGATATAACATCTCTGAACAAAGAAAGATCTTACTTGAAGTATTCTTCACTTCCACTGACAAAGGTTTTGTTCCCTTCACTGGTGAAGTTGACCATGGTCAAGTTTGGATAGGCACTCATACAGAAAGTAGAGTTCTTGATTTGTATTTTTGGGTGGTCACCAATAATGCAAGAATCTAGGAAGGTAAGAAAACAAAGAGAAAAATAACTCGTCTAGATTTATTTTTTCCTCCTCTGTGTTGGTGTAAAATGAGAGTAACGAGCCTTAGTGCACATGACCTGAGCTGCTGTTGTGTGACAGATTTCCATGTGAGACCCTCTGCAGACAGGGGTATCCTGTCATTTCCCCCTTTGTCCCATCTTCTGCCCTACTGAGTTTTTACACACACTCCCACCAAAAAAAAAAAANACACCAACCCACCAAAAAAAAAAAAAAAAAAAAAAGGGGGGGTAGCATTTTAGCTGAAAAAAATCTGATTTATCCTTGATGAGGATAAATGTTAATAAAAGGGGAGCAAATCGCCTCAAGGTGCCTTGGAAAGTGATGGTTCCTCCGTGCTGGGAACCTCACCTGGCCATAGTTACCCGCAGTCTCCGCTGGCATCTCCCAGGAGCGAGGCTGAGCTGGAGAAAGCTCTGGAAACCCACCGTGTCCACACACGGAAAGGAAATAGGGAAAGAAAAAGAGAAAAAGGGAAAAAAGGATTTTTTTTTTAAAAAAAAAGCTTGCCCCAACTTACCTAACAAAAGTTTATTTTTATCCTTGCAGTCTGGCGTGTTCCACGGGTTGCTGCAGGAAGCCCAGGGCAGCACAGGGACAAAGGATGCGAAAAGGTAGAAGAGCGTGTAGCACAGAATGATATTGTAGTATATGGCTATCAGCACCGAGATGATCAGCATCGCAATGCCGCAGCCTGAGGGAGACACGGCGAGAACAGGAGAGGGTGGTTAATCCCAGGCGGAGCACGGAGTCCCGGCGGCTGCAAAGCGAGGGGCTTGGAGCGGCGCGGGTACCCAGAGCATCCCGCACCAGCAAAGGGGAATCCACCTGCAAGGACCGCGCAAGTTGAGCGCTAACACTGCGGAGACCAGCGGGAGAGCCAGGAGCCATGCGGATGCGCTGCGGGGCGGCGGTGCTTAAGCCATGCAAGAGGGAGGGGTGCAGGTCATGCTCCCCAAAACCGGGCCGGCTCCTGCTCCTCTCACCTTGCAAGGCGGGGATGGCTTTCCAGACCGACACGGGGCCCTGACTAGCAAACTGCCCCAGGGAGACTTCCAGGAAGAAAATGGGGATCCCAGCTAGAGCCAACATCATCAAATAGGGGATGAGAAACGCACCTTCGGGGGGAGGAGGAGGAGGGGAAGAAAAGAGAGAACA
>VXBZ01011842.1:123258-153285 GCA_013399135.1 Heliornis fulica
TAAGCACAGAGCTTTCCGACAACTCCGGGGAAAGAGTATCGAGATGCTCAGCGTTAGCTGTGAGGCGCACCTGCCCACACCGCAGGTTTAACCTGCTCCACCCAGGGCTTTAAGAGGTTTGAAAAGAAACCCCAGTTTAGGGTAACAAGGAAATGTTAATATATATGTTAGAAAAATTATATATATGTATACACACATATACACACACACATTGGCTTTTGTTATAAACTGAGGGTGGGTTTAAACCACCATAATGAACTACAGCAGCAAGTAATCCAAAGTCAGTAACAGCACTGCATTCACGCAGCTGAGCTAGAAACCAAACCCAGCAAAAACAGGTATCAATAAGCCAAGCTTCACCTCCAATTTCTTCTATTTCCCTTTTCGATCTATGCACATAAATTTTTATAGCCTTCATTGAGCTGAAGGGTTTCCCTGTGCACAAAGCATGGACCCTTTCTTAAGGGAAAGGTTCACTTTATCAGGCTGCCATGTTTTGCCTCAGTTAATTATGTCCAAATAATGAAGAGACTGTAAAAATCTTTCAAGTGATAATTACCTGTTATTCTTCTCCTGTGAAGTGCCTCAGGCTCATCCTGCTATTTACTGGCTTCACTCTGAGTTTGCTTCCAATTGCATTAAAACTCACTGGATGGCCCTTGGATTTTCAGGTAACTGTCCAAGCCTGGTATCCTCACTGTGAAAAAGGAGGCAGTCCCCCGAAATATTTAACTCCTTCAGTGGAGACCACTGTGGATAACAGAATTAAGAGAAAGGGGGATCAGGTGGGGGGGAAAACAGAAGCATCCGGAGGGAGTTTCTGCATCGCTGGCCAGGCATTTATGCTCCTAACAGCTATTTAACCCATACATACATGTTTCTTCATTTGTCCAGGCATTTGCCTTATCCACAGGGCATAATCTCAATGCACGACATAATAAACACAGGTTTAAACCCACAGTTTGCAATACTACAGGGCGTAGTTTCATTTTAATGAAAAATTAAATGTAGGTGCTTCTAGAGCTCCCAACATATTTTCATTATTTCCCTGTGTGCAGTTGAAGACAAGGATATTTTTACAGTGCCACAATGAACTCCAGAGTTAGCCAAGCCCAGTCACAGAACCCACTATTTCTCCCCAGTCATGTAAAAATGTTATCTATCCTTACTCTGCAAAAAAAAGATAAAAATACATCTTTCAGAACCAGTGGTGCTCAAAACTGGATTAAGAGCAGTAGTTTCTCCCAACTGGACAAAAAAAATAAGGTTGGACAAATAAGTGCCCTTAAATCCATGCTGGCTCTGTGCAGGGAGAGCTTTGTAGAGCCAGCCAAGTGCTTCTGGATGTCATCAAACAGGTTGCTTTATCTCAGTCTCGGTACAAACCTAAGAGGGATGATGAACAGTGGCTGTGGAAATGGTGGAACAGAGAGGCTGGAACAGAAGCAGCTCCTGTCTGAGCCCAAATACCAGATACACCAAGGAACTGCACAGGGAGGGACATGGAACACCAGCACATTCACCTGCAGAGAGGTGCCTAAACCACATGCAAGGTGGCTCTGGTTGACAAATGGGGAAGTGTGGAGTGTACAGACTCATCCCGAAGCCATGAAGCATCAACGCAGCTAAATTTCAGTATCATTAAAAGATTAACATTCTAAACAATGCTATCTGAAAAGAACAATTCTCCAAACTGTGGTATCTTGTTCTCTTGTTACCATGTGAACACACCACACTAAGGTTTGAACTCCAGATCAGAAATTTGGAAAGAAAGTATCACAAATATCTCAAAATGAGAGAAAGATGATTTTCCAGACAGATGCCCTGGTAGTGCACTGTGTGCATCACACAAAAAATACACCAGATTCTAGCAGACAACCGGCCCATTTTGACACCTTTCACTCGCTGTCTTACTTTTGACTGCTGAGTCAAAACCAGTAAGAATGACAGATTGTGGGATGCACCTCTATGCAGCAATGGGAGCTTTCCCAGGAGCCAGCAACAGCAATTACAAGGTCCCATTTAAGGAAAAAAATCATAATACTAATAAAATAGTACTAATTTAAAAATCATGCTAATGTAACTACTTCAGTATCGTGACAAGGCAGCCCGTGACAGTCACGATTTCTGATTGGAAAAAAAGCCTAATCCAAACAACAAAGTCTTAAACTTTTTCTGAGGTCTTTTCATAGGAAATTCTTTATTTCCTTAAACCAGAGTGCTCCATGTTCTTTTTTTTTTCCTCCTCCTTTTTCTTTCACTGTAGAAGAGAAAATCCCCCAGTGCACAGTGACTTGGGGATGAAAATTATCATACAGAGGTGACTAAACTATGATCTCTCTGTGAGCATGAAAAGATCCCACACTTCACTTTGCAGAGTGCCAGGTGAAGAAACCCATCTGTTGAGGGTTGATGTCAACCCAGTGTTGGAATGTAAGTCTAAATTATTGATCAGCCTGAAAAGCATTCATAGGAGTATAGGAGCAATGAACTTTTAAGTCACAGGCTAGATATAACTTATTTTGGCTGAAACCAAAACACGAGGAGAAATTTTCAAGCACACTGTCTCTCACTGGGACACTCATTCGGAGGGCATTAATTTTGGCTCCCTCTCCTGAATCAAACCAGTACCATTGTACTTGGAACAGGTCTGTAGGAACCTACTGGTGGAAAGGTTTCCCCTAATCACATCCTCCTTAGCAGACTCTCAGCATAAATCCGGACAGAGCCTTTGTTTTGAGGTCTAAGCCTTGGGTACGAGAAAGCTGGGTATGCCAACACTGTGGCAGCTGGGATCTACCCCGTGGTTGAGGAACAGAAGATAGGGATATATTACAAAGCTACTTTTCAGCTCCATTACACCGTCAGATGGCTCAAAGGGGCTGGCATCACAGCAGAGAATCTGGCTTACAGCTTGTACACATGTGGCTGTTATTCAAAGCCCTCTCATCTGTTAGGCAAAGCTACGTAATCCTGTAAAGTCTGCACTTCACTAAGCACAGACCCATGCTCTGTAACCCCATAGTGCTTTCTCTAGTCATGCTGAACTGGACTTGAGCCATAGCATACCTTCAATTCTGAAGAGACAACTCCAACAGTATCTCTAGTACAAAACTTACATTGCAAGTACTATTTACTCCCCAAGACAATCTGTGCGTTCCACTCAGGGTGTTGGATTTAAAACAAAGACACTGGATTGCTTAAAAAATGCAAGAAAAAGCAAACAATCTCCTACCAGTTTACATACTGAAGTCAGGTTTAAGCATTCATTTCCTTAAGCATAAATCTCAAAGGAATTAGTATGACATTGCTCTCCTAAGGTATGAGATCCATTGTTTAAATGACCTCTTTGTTAGTTCTGACGGTTCATTTTCTGAAATTCTGGATAGCTTCAACACTGAGCTCTAAACATACTTAATGCCTTGGTCATATGAAAGATAGAAGATGATCCATTATCTAGGATGATGGAAAACTGAAGCCAGACTTGAGCGTCAAGACCATTTTCTTATGAAGCTTCCTAGCTCGCTCCCATACTTGTCAGTGAGACAGTAAGAGATGCAGAAAAAAAGACCACCAGAAGCATTTCATTCACACATTTTGAATTTCATTTCTATTTACCCTTTCCTAATAAAGCTATATTTTATCTGGGCCACTCAGAGGATGTTTTCTCATTGCACTGCAAAGAACTTAATAGCTAAACACCATCATTTCTCTTCTGCAGCTATCGAAGTAGACAGACAGGCAGTGGTTGATACTGGAGAAGGGTGGAACCTACCAGGGATGATATGAGTTTGGAGCTTAGCTCTGGCATAAGCCTCCCAGGTGACCTCAGGCACGTCACTTCAACTGAAAGTTTGAGTGAACATGGGCAGTAACCTCTGTTCTCTCTCCTGTTCAGCAACACATTCTTCTGAGATCAGGTCTGACTCCAAGGACTTAAAGCAGTTTTATATTGTCTTGTGTGACCTCTCAGTAGAAAAGCCAATAGTCTGGGATAAAAGCATTTATATTTAAGCATTATTAATTTAAGCAAATTTCAAAAGTATCAGCCATCTTAATTTTAGACAAATGCATGAGTATAAAGTGCTGTTATGCTGACAGCCAGGATGAGGTTTCACAGGAATTAAATCCTCTCCCTCTCCTCCAAAATCTTCCTTCTGTCAAACCTTTCCTGAAAGAAAACTTGGTACAAAAACCTATGAATCAGTCCTTACTACATCTTTTCATAGTCACTATAAATATGACACTGCAATAAAACTATAATTCTATGTCCCAAATAATAGCTGAACATTATTAGGATGCAATATGAATTAAGAAAATCAGAGTACTCAGAGCTGTGGGGGGAAAATAAATAATTTCCAGCAGGTAATTCAGCCCTTAATTACGTGCTTTAACTTGGTAAGCCCTGAACTGGTCAAGCAGTCGTCCAGATGATCATGGATTAAATGATCTCTTCTCTGGAGACACTCAAGACCAATCTGGACGCGTTTCTGTGTGATCTAATTTAGGTGATCCTGCCCTGTCATAGGGGTTGGACTAGATGATCTTTCGAGGTCCTTTCCAACTCCTGACATTCTGTGAATCTGTGAATCATTGCAGGTCCCTTCCAACCAAAATAGCTCAGTTTAGTCTAGTCTTTTTTGGATCCCAAGATCACATAATCAATCATCTTGAGTTCAAAGCATAAGACAAAAAGAGCCTCACCTTTGTCCAAGGTAACCATCGCCCAACTTGACTGGTTCCATACAGTTGCCAAGAATTGTTACCAGGATTAAGCACCACAGCAGCCAGTGCCTCCATGTGCTGGGGTCTCAGGACTCCATCTATCTGAAATGGGAAGTTAAGTGCTAGACCCAGAGAGATCCTAGTGACATCCCTACCTCCACCAGCTCTGGCAAAGCAGCTTTACCGTGCTTTTCCACATTTTTTTATCCTTGTTTTCCTCAATAAACAACACTTGGCAAGTTGAGTCCCACTCACCATGACAGGAATTCCTGTCACTCATCCAATCATTCATTCGGTGTCCGAACAGCAGCTTAGGCCATGAGAGACTTAGGCTGATTTCTTACCCTGCCCTCACGTGTCTTTCTCCCTGCTGACTATTTTGCAATCCTTTGCCGAAGTGCCTGGCCTGCCAGCTCAAGCTTGGCCTGTGGATCACTGCCACATACTTCTGACCAGAAAGGCAGCTGAAAGGACACTAGGCCACCTCGCATTTTCCATGTCAGAGTAGGGATGAGATGGGGCAATGGGCCTATCTGTCATCAACAGTAAGACTGCGAACGTGAATCAGCATGAGATAGAGAAGCTGCCTTGTCAATCTTTCCTCGCCTTTCCTCCTGCACCCTCCCTTGTGGCCTTTTTTGCCTTGGATTAAGGTTTGTTTAAGGTTTTTTCATGTTTTTTTTAAATTTTTAAAAATTTTTGTTTTGCTTGTTTTTTTAAGCAGCATTGGATTCAAACAGTCATAGCAATGGAAAATAACCTTTCACTTGTTTTCATTGTTTTTCCCCAAAAGAAAGCGCTTACTATTTTTAAACCCTTGTGAACATCTAAGATATATTTCCTTTCTTCCATTTATTTTCTTAACACTTCTTTTATTTAAGACCAAATCAAGCCCTTCTGTTAATTGTATACAACCTTTACTTTCACAGTGTCAGACTTGCCTATTTTATGTTGTACAGCAAGACATCCATGCTGTCCTTTCTTTCTCCAAATTCATCAAGTTCGCATAATATGGTCACGGTATTAGGGAAAGATCTCTTCTGAGATGAGGCCAATGCTCAGCACCTCTTGCAAAGTATTTGGGTTCAGGCATTCCCAGCTGATTCTTTTTCTCAATAAACATCAGTAATGGGGGAGTCTCTGATGAACTTGGCATGATATACTGCCACTGCCTACACAAAATCCCTTTTAGGAAAAAGGGGAAAACTAAATGACACAAATGAGAAATCCAGAAAGCAAGATGTCCCAAATTCATAAGAGCCCAAATCGCAGGCCCTCAACACCACTTCTGGATTAATTCTCTGCCACTTATCTGCTACAGTATTTTTTCTCCAGTGTGCAATGAGAGAGCAAGTTCCTGATGCAAGTGCTTGACACACTAATCCCCAGTGCAGGTCTGAGAGTCCCTAGGGACTGACAGTCCCTTTGACTCGGCAGTCTCCCTCTTTGAACCACCCACCAGGGATTTATTCCGACTCTGGATTCCCATCATTGCTGCTCTGCCCATCACAGGCGTGGAGGCAAATGGTCCCTTCCTTTTTGGTTTGTGGGTTTTTTTAAAAGTTATATTACAAATTTGATCTCCCTCACTGTCCCTTACCTTGAGATAAATAACTTCAGGTTATTCATCGCTTCCTTAGTGGTCAGATTTTCTAAGTCTCTGCTCAAGTACGTTTATCCACACTCACTGCGACTGCTCCAGCTCTTCCTGAAATATCACAGCCCAAAACACACATCTCTAGCTACAAGCATACAATTAAAAGCAACTTCTAAAGCATTTGCAGATTTTCAAGTGGGAGTAGACTTTAAAAGGCATTCAGTGGTTTTCAGTTAGGTTATATGCCTACCTTCCTTAGAAATTTAAAAAACCCGTCTTACTTAAAAATAAAGGCTTACAATTAAATAACTTAAATCATACAAATAAGCCCCCTCCCCCTGTAATTCTTGCAGATATTTTCCTTTTTTAAAATCTGTGTAATAACACAAGTCAGAAAACTAAGGTGCATATTTTCAGTTTGAATTTATCAGATTTCTAAATAAGGAAATCAGTTTACTAGGTTCTGGGGTAATGGCATGCCCTGCAGCTACCAGCTTGGGTATTGTTTAAATATACTAAAATAGAACTCAAATCTCACATTTGAAGCTTAATTCAGGTATTTTATCAATATGATTGTCTTTTCACTCTTCATTTTATTGTAACTGTATCTTACAAGCTTTACTTTTTCATAGAATCACAGAATATCCTGAGTTGGTCAGGACCCATGAGGATAGAGTCCAGCTCCTGGCTCCACTCAGGACCAGACAGTCAGAGCAGTGGACTGAGAGCATTGTCCAGGCTCTTCTTGACCTNAAACCAAAGGCCTTCAGTCCCTCCTTGTAAGGCTTCCCCTCCAGACCCTTCACCATTCTCAGTCCTCCTCTAGATACTCTCCAGCATTTTTGCATCCCTCTTGTACTGTGGTGCTCAAAACTGCACTCAGTGCTAAAGGTGAGGCTACTCTTTTCTACTTTTAGATTTCACACTGAAGGTAGAGGAACCTCGATTGGTGCAATGGGTCCATGCTGGAGCATTTCACGTTCTATGTGAACGTAAACAAAAACTTTTTCACTGTGTGAGTGATGAAGCACTGGGACAGGCTGCCCAGAGAGGTTGTGGAGTCTCCTTCTCTGGAGACATTCAAGACCAATCTGGACACATTCCTGTGTGATTTAATCTAGGTGATCCTGCTCGGGCAGGGGGTTGGACTAGACGATCTTTTGAGGTCCCTTCCAACTCCTGACATTCTGTGATTGATTCTGTGATTCTGTGTGTGCCTGGCAGCATTGGCCTGGTGTGCAACATGGTGACTAATCTTTCATGTACCTCTGCGTATGTGTTTTCCACTTCAGATGCTGTAAAAGTAAAAATATACTATTAAAGACTATCATAAATATTCATACACAGAATTTCTATACACAGCTTTTCAAAGTAGTTATGATATTTCAATACAAGCTTCCAATTATTTTCATAGGAGAAACAAATGCTTCAGCTAAAAAGCATAATTTAATATGCTTCTGTTCCATGATAAGACACGATGAAGGGGTGATATTTTCAGTCCTCCTTGATTAGTTTCTAAGGAAACAAGACATCACATCAAATTCTGCTTTGTTGGAGATGTCACCTTAAGGACTGCACTGAATCTTTGTGTCTAAGCATGTCCAGATGCCCTCACTAGAGAATTGTTGTTTTTTTGATTACAGGTTTTGAATATAGTGGTCAATTAAGTAAGACTACAAAGCAGTTTTTCCCCATTTTTATTTTTTAAATTTTTTTACTTTTGCTTTGCTCATTTGAGACTAACCCCCTCAGTTCTCTTCATTTGATCCAAAAATCTGAGGAAAACCTGTAATTCACATACCTGCATCTCCTCCATTGTGAAAACAGCTCTCTTGCAATTATAAACACATTCCCCTTTAATTGTAACTGGGCAAACAGATAGGAAGGACACATTTAGTAAGACGATGTGCTTGGAAGAGACCTTCTGATGATGGAAATATTTGCTTTTCCATTCTGCCACCTCACCCCAGGTGTGGGATTTGGTCAAGTGATGTGGTGGGATGTCTCGCTCATGCTGTCACCATTCCTGTCCCTGATGAGGAAACAGCCCTGGGGGCATTCAAAATAGGGTCTTGCAGGGTATGGTGAGCTATAGAGTCAAACACCAGACAGTCTATGCCTGCACAGATACACACGATATATTGACCTGGACAATCCAATTACTTCAGTGTCAGCATCCTCATCTCTCTCGTGTCAGAGGAAATTTTTCAGAGCAGGAATCATTACTTTACAGGAATTGTTACAAAACAGATGACACAAAGACATCTTTGATCTAGAGGATGGCTCCTGCCTCTTTCTAGCCAATTTGCTCGTCTTCGAGCAACACATCATTCACTCAACTTTGTGCAATGACACTTAGACAGACAAATGAAATAGAGTTTGATGACTGGAGATATTAACCTGGAGAGATTCACAAAACTTGGGCAGATGTTCCTTTCTCCAACTTCTGCTGGGACTGATAATTATTAGTGGCTTCACATCAGACATAAAGAAACAAAGCCTGCTTGGCCGGTAGCAGAGAGTGGCAAACTCCAGGTATCTCCCGACCCTAATTCTGAGGAAAACCAAAAAACCCTCAAAGGAAGCGAAGGAACATAAAAACACACACTTCCATGTAATTTGGATTGAGACAAATACTATTTGAGAGCACGTGTCTGATACAGGAAAAAAAAAAAAAGAAAAAAACCCCAAACCAACAAAAAAGCAAACCAAAACACCACAGAAAAACCAGACTGGAATGTTCAGTCCAAGGAGTAGCAAGGTCTGCAAAGCAGAACTGTTTTTCCTTCAGAGACACCTGGCAAGTACCAGCCCCCCATGATATCAGCTATCAGTCAGCAGAGTTGAAACCACCTATCTTAATTTTTTTAATTTAGTTTTATTTAGCCTTGTGAGACCATCAAGTACTGCTGCAACACTCAGATTTATTTACAACGGGTAGTAGGACCTCCATATGGCTTTTCCCCTTGGACAGTGCCAGGCAAGAGGGGTATGTACATGCTCAGTGTTTACTTTTTGGTTTAAGTGTCCATCCATCCATCCATCCATCCATCCATCCATCCATCCATCCATCCATCCCCTAGGAAGCTTGTATGTGGAACCAGAATACTGTTAACACCTATGGCAAATTTTTACATCCCTTTCAAATCCTACAGAACCAGAGGGAAGCAAGCCCTTGCAAACCACAGTCCAGAGGATGTACTAAAAAAAGATTAAGTGTCATCTGCACGATGTAGAGCTGGCCTTTCATCAGATCCACGCGTAACCCCCTGTAAAAACCCTCCAGGTGATAGCTCATACTCTCCCTTCTGTTTCCAGGCTACTGAGCATGAAAAATGGCTTCTCAGTGTAAGCTGCAACAGGCTGATACAGAGTGAAGAGGGAAGAGAAATAAGACTTGCAGAGGCTTCTATGAAGTACAGGGAAACAGAACATGATCTGGCAATGTTTTATTAAAGCACATGGAGTTCTAAATCGAGGCAATTACTACACAAAGTTCCAGGTAGGTATTTTATTGCCTTTTAACTTTCACTATCATCTACGCTCTTGATACCAGTGACACTGGTTTTAGGGAAAAAGCAAATTACACTCAGCTAACTCAGCCTAAGGTTTTACTCTTTATGGAAAGCAGGGAAGAGGGCAACCTGTAAAGTGACTGTGTACTTCAAATATTTCACAGAAAAAAAAACATGACAGACCTACCTAGTCCCACATTCTCTCTGGTTCTTCCCCAGACCACCACCTCTTCGAACAGACTGGTGATGTATTGCTTAGTGTGTAGTGTCAAAAAAATCCAAATCACACAATCTGACTTGGAACTACTTCCCCTCTGCCCTCAAATAAGACAAGTGGCACATACCAATTACAGCAAATGCAGATGGGGAAAGCAATTTGAAAGCATCTGTCCTCTTCCTAAGGATCAGTACAGTTCAGCGTTGTAAACACCTGGCAGTTACAGAACTGGCTGAAAACCAGATTAACTAGCCATGACCTACTGAAAACAAGGTTTGCAGTACTGGTCATGTATTAGCCAGGAATACTAATGGGAATGGCTTCCACTCTGCTCACGGTGCTGTAACGAGATGCACAAAGCAATGAAGTTACTGCATTCATGCAGAGCAGTCCTGGAGAACAACGGCAGAACTCAGGAACAACCACCATGTTCTAGCAGGCATATGACAAAGAGTAGTATTTTATCAAAACCCCATTCAACACCCCTTTAACGAAAGCCTTGTCCCAACTTCACAGCCTGTCAAGGAATAAACCTACACGCACAGAGGAACCGTTGCAACAGCTCAGGCATTGCTTGCTTACTGCACTGGCTGAAGCAGGGGTTTCAGGTGGCACCTACAAAAACTGACTACAAGATGATCCTCCAGTGTTCATTTTCCTAAGGTTTTCCTGTTGACAGCTCTCTTACCCACATCCTTCAATAACGTCTCAATTATTTCAGAAGTAATTAACTGTCATATGGATGAGTAAGTCAGGCATGAAACATCTGATTCAAAAAAACAGTTGTGTGTGAAAAACAAAATTCCATTAAAGGGATGGGCTGAACCACAACCCTTACTCCACCATGTATTCCTTAGCCAGATGTCATACCCAGGTTTTAACTCATTTTGATCAAAATAGTGGATTATAAGGAAATCAAAGCCATGAAAATTTGAGACTTAACCACCACCCTTACAGCACATGTAATTTGCCTGCAGGGTCCTTTAACACAAGAAGAAGAGAAAAAGCATGACACTTTTAAACATTAAAACATGCATCAAGCTGTAATGAAGAAACAGTTTCCAGGAAGACTGTTTTATGGAAAATAATAAAATTCTCTTTCATTTCAGACACTACAAAAAGGCAAAGGCCTTTTTGTAGTGTCTGAAATGAAAGAGAATTTGACAAGAATGTGCTTTTCCAAAAAGCACAAAAAAATAAATCTCAGTTCCAGCAGAGCAACAGAAGATTAAAGTAACTTAATAAAACAAAAGTAAATTTCATCACAGCTAAACAGTTTGATAGTCAAAGGAGCGGCTTGCCTTTTTTTCCCCTCAACATCCTCCATTTTTCACAGCATTAGCCTTTCCTGGTGTGTGTGTAACTCCACAAGACCATACTCCTTCCACTTCCCTCAGATGGTGGTGTGTTTCCTGCTGCTCTTTGCCATCATTTGCAAACATCTCTTTTGGGGTCCACACAGAACAGCTGAAAATGCTCTGAACACACAATACTTAATAAATTAACGTCAACACAGGTACTAATGTGAGGCAAAAGAATAGAGTTCCTTACTGCTTTATCTTCTCAGTGTAAGGCTTTGTATTAATTCACAAGCCAGCAGTATATACAGGGCAGCTATAACACCCCAGTTGCAGAGAAGTCCTCCTTCTCCTCCTCCTCCTCACATCCAATTTTCCAGTTGAGTAGACATTGTTTCAAGAACGTCTGGTGTTGTGACAGAAGTCAATATTATTACAAAATTCCCCTCTCTTCAGTGCTTCTCTCTTTGTATAACCCATCAGAAGGTATAATCGAAGTTCAATTTTACTTACTCCATCATACTTGTGTTTCAGGTTTAATTACCTAAAACGTCATTACCCGAACTGGATCAACACTCCTCCAAGGGAGGTGTCTTTGTGTGCCACCCAAGACCTTAGCGCTCTCGTGTGTGCCCTGTCACCTTAGATGACCTTCTTTCCTTAAGGCACACTGCAATGCTCAGGGAAATACAAGGCAGTAATTCTTGCCACGCTGATTTTTCACTGCAAAAGCACTGCAAACAGCAACACTGGAGAGTGATGGTTCTGAATAGCTCTAAGCAAATGTGTATTATTTTGTTTGCATAGTACTGGATGAACTGTGCCCATCTTTATTTTCTTTTATATTTCTTTTTTTAATCTAGGCAATTAAATATGTACCATATCACATCATCTGCTGAAGTGGAAACCCCATTTAGGCCAGGTGTGTTGACACTGAGAGGAGCATACATAGCACAGGTTGTGTCTGGTAACATGGCACTATGTCCACAAGATGGGCTGTCACCAGTGGAAGTTTCCCAAATGTGGGTGTCTAAGCACTTGAACTGTCCACATCCTTGTTACTCATATTACCACCTTACTTTGCATAGCCTGTAACATGCCTTGAGTGGTAAAGAAAAAAGAAGAAACAACACAAGAAAATGGGCATCCTCAGCTTTGCTTGGCACTCTTTGGAAGAAAAAATAAATCAATCTGAAAAGCCCCTCAATCACCACACAGGGAAGGGTTGTTTTCTCATCTGCCAACTGAATCCGCAGAGAACAATTTTATTTGTGTTGTAGCTCTCACTTGTGAAATGCCAACTTTTGTTTGTTTTCCATGGGACATATTTGCTCTCACTCAGTTTCCACTGATGTTTTGAGAAGTACCCAAGTGGAAAATAGAATTAACATGTTGAGTAAGCTTTATTCCTCTTTAATTTGTTATTGCTGTCATTAAGGGTCTTTTATTTTACTTTGGCTAATTGTTACAGGAACAGCAATAGAAACGTTATAAATCTCTAAAAGTTGATTGTTTCATAGTAGTCTTTCCATGGGATGAGTCTTCATTTATTAAGGGGAAGGTTGGCAAGTACTGGAACCTTCAGTAAGTCAAAGAAACCCAGCAGTGAGCTTGCCATTCAAAAGGGGCAATAAATAAAATCTGTTTCTGTTTTGATACATGAGAATTAGCCAAGTAGTTAAAAAATTCAAAACCAGGTGGTGGACATCAGGGAACAGACTTAGAGATTAACATACTGAGAAAGCACAAGCTTTTGAGATACTCTATGAGCAAAGCTGAACTTCTGCATGCACAGTACCTTGCTAGCAGAACGGTTTTTCCTTGCCCCTTATGTCTTTGCTGCTCAACAACATAATTTAAAAAGTATATTGCTTTACTGCCTTTAACTGTGAAGTTAGTTATCTATCTAAGAATTTTATACAAGGTAAAAAAAAAAAAAAATATCAAATGGCACGTCCCTGAGCTCTTACTAAACCTGAAAAAATGAACCATCTACAGGTTCTGGTCCAACTATACATAATTCCTTCTACAACATTATCTGCAGCAGTCATTAAACCAAATGCTGTTTTTTTTGCCTTCCCTCACCTTCTCAGAGAATGCAACACTTGTCCTTTAACTGCCTGTCCTTGTCTCACCAGCATTATGTATCTGCCCTTCTCTGTATACACACAATAGCAGAGAGTATCTTCGGTGTTTCTTCCAGAGTTTGTGTATTAAGAGACATACCCATGATTTTACTTTTGGTTGCCTTTGAAAACTCTTATGTGCTGTTACCGTGCATTTAATGCAGTAGCAAATTGTACTCCAAAACCTGGTGTCTAAAAATAAGATGGCTTTGGTCTTCTGAAAGCCTTTCATTTAACATCTCAAGTCTTCCAATTCCACGTCAGAGGGTTGCAGGCTCTTCATACTTCTTCCACTAAGTCATACCTAAGCCGTGACATTCTTCTAACCCTGGTCAATATACACTTCCGTAATTTCTTTAAACCAGTGGCAGAAAACGTTAAGAGTAAGTACTACAGGAAATTTCAAGGACTGTTAAACAGATAGCAGAGAAACATCCTTGAAGGAAAAAAAACCTCTTAAAATACTTACTAACAGCCTACCTTTTTTAGTTAGCAGCTGTATTTCCCAAACCAGCCTTCTAAATCCTCTGCAGAGCATTATCTATTTGAAGTGGAGGTTCATCTGGATCACAGAAGCTGGCTCTATCTCATTACAGCACACCCAACAGGGCAGAATTTAGAGGGTCAAACTAAGGCACACGCAGAAAAATCCTATTAGAGACCCCAGCATGATGCACACTGAAGAGACATTAGGTACTGAAGGACCAGGAGCTTCCAAGTTTGTCTGTCTTGCTTAGCTGCTCTCTGATGAGTAGAGCCAGGTAGCTTTACCGCTTAGCTAGCTAAACATTTAACAGCGCTGCAGAAGACAAGGAAGATTAATTAAGCAGCAGATCATAAAAAAGGGGGAAACCCCAGTAGTTTAGCATCTAAACAACAAGTGGAGCTGTGGGCATTCATGCTTTTTTCTGGTGGGGCTCCTTATCTTCAGCACACAGACTTCAGGAACAGATTTGCAAGCAGGAGAATTTAGGCCAAGCTTCAGATTTCTCTCAATATTAAAAGAAATTTATGAATCACTAGACAATCTTAACACCTCTGACCTTGGGCTAAGTATAACGTAAATTACTCTATCATGATTAAAGATTGATAATTGATAGTGGAGCATATTCCTTGAGAAAAAGGTTAACTGTCAGATTAAACATTAGATACTTCTCTACATCCCATATTCTTCACAGCTCCTGGACTTTGTTATTAAACATGACCAACATATGTGTACAATACAAGCACAGAGACTGCCCGGTGCTACACTTAGTTCCCACCCTACTGCAGTTTAGGGGTTAAACATCACAACACATGCATCAACCATTGAGGGTTCATAGCCTGTTTCCATTAACAGCCAAACCAAACCCACTGTTGCAGCAAGTGCTAATATTTGTTCCTGGCATTTTTCCTAAAGCTGCTGAAAGACACAAAACCCACATGCTCCCATCCACCCGTGCTGCAGTAGGCTAGTACAGAAAAAACTGTAGCCACAAATAAATGAGCCATCACTGGATAGAGAGAAGAATTTCCAATTATATAAGAAACAAGGAAACTGGCAAATGCACTGTATAACATACTCAGTTCATTTATTTGGATAAATGTAATTGAAGTGTGATACAACTTCTTAATTATAAAAGTGTAATAAAAATAAAGTCCTTGTTGCTTCAGTCTTGAAGTTGGAATCACAATGTATTCTAACAGGGATTTTCCAGCTACTGCTGAGGTGCACTGGCACATCATTTAGATCCTTCTTTCCTAAAACAAAAATAAAATCACACAAGGATTGTGCCAGTTGGAGAATAAACAATGTTGAGGTATCACATTTATTGTTCCACACAGCAAGACTTGAATCTCATTTTTCTCATCTACCAGTCTCATGTCACCCCAAACCATCTCTCTTACCTTCCTCACATCACCTGACAGACAGCAGAATCCGATTTTGTCCGTCTCCTCATCCCAGTGCAAAAGCATCCAGACAGCACTCTCAATTCTAAGAAAGCTTTCCACACTGTTGTGTGTGCAACTACATACAGAAATCCAAGAGGTTACAGGTTTTGGGTACTGACAGTTATCAACAGTTAAATCTAACATTTGAATCTGGTGTTTCCCAAAGTTGTATGCACAGAATTTTCACTGAAGGCTGTAGGTCTGCTGTGTGCCCTTCACTGAAAGGGTTATGAAGAGGGACCGTGGATCCTTTCTGTTTTTACGGACTGTTATCTTTCCTCTCAGGGCCTCTCCTGCAAAAGCAAAAGACAAATTACTACGCTTACATTATGAAAACATACACAGCTGTAGCAAAGATGCACCTTACACTGCATGAGAAGCTCTTCCCAGTTAAAAGCTCTAAAGGTCTTGACAATAAATATTAACTCAAACTGACTGAAGCTGAACCTTGTCAGTCACTGAGTTATGCCTGATGCTTTGCTTCCCAGGTGACCCCCAAAGAGCCAGTATGCCAATTATTTTACTTGTGATACAGCAAAACCACTGCATTCACAAAATCACAGAATATTAGGAGCTGGAACAGATCTCGGAAGATCACCAAGTCCAACCCTCCTGCCCGAGCAGGATCATCTAGATTAGATCACACAGGAACGTGTCCAGATTGGTCTTGAACGTCTCCAGAGAAGGAGACTCCACAACCTCTCTAGGCAGCCTGTTCCAGTGATCTGTCAGCCTCACAATGAAAAAGTTCCTCCTTATATTAAGATGGAACTTTCTGTGTTCCAGTTTGGAACCAATTCTCCGTGTTCTATCACTGGCCATCCCTGAGAAGAGCCTGGATCCATCCTCCAGACACTCAGCCTTTACATATTTATAGACATTAATGAGGTCACACCCTCAGTCTCCTCCAAGCTGAAGAGACCCAGCTCTCTCAGGCTGTCCTCATAAGGAAGATGCATTCCTTGGATACGTTGCAATGTCTCCATAAGGTTGAGGTGGATCTGCCCATTGCTGCCTAGCACTTCTAGACACATACACGTCTCAGTTGGACAGGTACTAAGCATTATGGTACTAGTCTCCCTCTACCCCAATTTCAAACACTGACCCATTTTCTCATGAAATGACATACATCATCTTTAAATACTTGAATGTAGATTTCTGACCATGAAGTGACAAAATTAGCAGTAACACAAAAGTATAAAAAAGCAAAATCACTATACCATAAAATTTAATATTGCATTATTCCTTTGATGAGCTCCCTAATCTAAATGCTTCACTGTTATGAACTTTGAGTAAAACCAAGTAACCTCAGAACTTCCCAATCCTCACACCACGTGATTTGTACTTGCAGTGCATTTAATTTAAGGTCTAACTACATAAAACTGTGTTTTATAAACTTCTGATGATACCACTTGACATGTATGGGCTTCTGCTACCACCAGAGAGAACACTGTGACACAGAAGGGCAGAGCTGAGAGATTGGGTGCCCCAAGGTAGACCAGTGTTACTAAGTTAAAGTAAAAGCTTTCCTCTTGGAGAAATTCCTATATAACGTTTTGTCCTAGCCTTGCTGATCAAGCCTGGTTAAATCCCAACAGCAGCTACAGTTCCTCAGCACATGGTTTCTCCATATTTATTCCTTACATAATTCAAAGGTCCCAGGCAAGCTTGTAAGAGTACGTTCACTTTCTGAAATAAATGAGGGAAAAACCCCAGACTGCTGTGCCAGCTTTGGAATTTATATATACTAAGAAGATATGACTCCCTTTTCACACACAAGATAGGATATTATTTGTGGGTCTTTAAGTTCAATTTTATGATCTAATGGTCCATTCTTCTGTCATGAAAACATGCTCAGTGGCTAAGATCTGAGAAGCCTATATAGCTATGCAACATTCTGAAACTTAATAAAGGACTAAATCAAGGGACAGTAAGTCCAATCTATAGGCACATTGTTCTCAACTTTTTTCCTCTGCATCTATGATCCTTACAAGAAGACAGCAGAAGAAAACTGTATTTAACAGGTACTAAGAGCTCCAGGAACAGATTAATGCTATATAAATTCTAAGTAAGACTTACAAATTCATATACATCATGAAAAGAGCACAAAAACTGAAATCCAACTAGTCATATCCAGGAATAGATTAATGCTATATGAACACATTGAACACACTGGATTTCAGTTTGTGTTCAGTTGAACACAAACTGAAATCCAACTAGTCATAGGATTTACTATTTGCTTACTTGAAAGCTGTATTTAAAAAGCACTTTTGAGAGATTAAGCTTTCAACAGGTTTTTGATGTCCAGATACATACAGAGCTTGTTTAATTAAAAATATTAATGTTGTTGAGTATTAAGCACCAGTTTACTGAGATGGTAGTACAGGAGGACATTAAAAATATTTATTTTTCTTATTAGCTTTCACCTGCTTCCCCCAGCTCCCATCCCAGACCCCAACAACATGCCTGAACACTCCATGTTCCCTGGACAGTGTCATAAGATTTTTCCAGACCTGTGTGCCCACAGCTGGGTAACAGTGGGGTACCGAAACTCTCAGATCTCTACAGAGCAAAGGTATGGGGTTGAGTTTCTTAATTTTTCCTAAATCATATGCAGCTGACATTTGGGCTATATCATCCCCACTAAACACTGGGGAGAGGCTAATAAATTTCCAAAATTTAAATGTGGCTGTCAATCTAGTACTTGAATAATCGTAGCCTCAAGTCTTTATTTTCACAGGAAAAAAATACAGAGGAAACAGAGTGGAAGCAGCCTGCAAATTTATTTGCAAAAGCAATTTTTTTTTTGTTGATATCAACCTACATGATTACATCTACATCTAATGCTATGCATGTACAAAATAATTACTTGTTAATCATCCCTGTGCTTTGCAATATTTATATACATACTTAAAATCACTATGTATATGTGAAGAACGGCTTCCAAATTTTCATGTCTAAACAAAAGGCCTGAGGTCAGAAGGCATCAGCATCCCTTTAAGTGTAAATTACCAGGTTTGTATGGCTTTTGAACTATATGTAGTGCACTGTGCACCAGAGACTGCTTCAAACTCTAATTAGCACTGGAGCTATTTCAGACTTGTCACATACAAAACCAGCTACATCATAATTCTGAAAAGAGAGCAAGATACAACCAAAAGCTGAACCCAAATACCCCTAGCTATTTATTATATTTTCATTATTATATATTATATGGTTATACTGTCCTTATTTTGTTATATTTTATTTGATGGCATGAACCGCAGAGGGCAGAAGATATTTATAATTTTTAAATCTGACAGCCTGTAAAGTTTGGAATTAACACCACATTTATTTTAGAATAACCCAAAACTTTAAGACTTTTTAGTCTTGCCTTTAATGAGCTTAACAAGTGGATAGCTTTTAATTTCACCGTGCTTTTGTGAAGCTTGCTGCTTGCGATTGCTAGAAAACACTAATACCAATTTATTTTCAGTCCTTAATAAGACCTTTGTTTTAAGTTAGATTTGTAAATACTTAGGAAGTCCATTGCTGAGCCATTTCATACTGCAAGACTACACCTAAGCAGGTAATTCTACACAACACATTATAGGAGGACATGATGACAATCTAGAGCAGGAAGTTCTCAGCTACTCCTCCATTACACATCCCTTGCCCCGCTCACCTTCATCCCTCATACTAGCTGTTAATACTTTTCTCTCTCACTGGATCCAAAGAATTTCCCAACTGTTCATTACTTACTGTGAGTTTAAAAGCCTTTGTTTACATTCTGTTAAGAAACCAGAATTGTCACTATTCTTATTGCAAAAATGAAAACAAAGTGCATTTAGAAAACTGAGCCTGTTTCAAATTCAGTAAGAAGTTTAGAATTCTTCATTTGGCACAATTTTAAGTTGCATCCACAAGATCCACATTATAAATAAGAGATGCAGGACATTTTATCAAAGGCTGCAGTATAAACATCAAAGAAAGCTTTTCAAATAGGATGACTGCAGTACAAAAGATCAGGAAGAAAACCCCTTATTCTTTGATAAATTAAAATTTAAAAAAATTGTAAAATTAACAGTTAGTTGGAGATTCCACTTCAGTTCATGTGCAGCTTTACTACTAGGACACAAATGATTGACATAATATCATGTAATTTGCAAAGAATTGCAAAAGCATTTTCAGAGATTATTTAAACTGAGAGAAATTTGCCCATTAGGATAAGGTAAAGAAAAAAAGAGCATTATAGCTTCTTTCTGGTTGAGTAATTTAACATAGTATTAGCATATGTATTTTCATAACTGCTGCAAAATGAATTACTTGATACATTTTAACATCCTATGACAATTTTTAAACACATTCAGAAAGACTAAGAGCCTACAAGAACTAAAATACCACTATTTATATTAATCTATACTTCAAACTTACAATTTAAACCATTATTGCAAAGCAATACAATAAATGAAGTAAAATTATATTTAATTTCATGAATTAGATTTATAGCTGACTTGATAGAACAGAGAGATTCTGTTTGTAACGGCGGTAAGTGAAACAAAACGTTCCATTTCCCTCTGCTATTTCCTATACAGGAACCATATTAAATCTGCCTTTCCAAACAATCGTTTCTGAGGGCCGAAACAAACAACAGCAGCACAACCAACTAACAGAAAGGCAGTTCTGAACCATTAATCAATGTCATGTAGATAGAAAATGACTGATGTTTTTTCACCATTCTGCTGTCCTATGAGCTGCCTGGAGGAAGCAGTCTCTGGGACTCAGCTGCATCACCTTGCTCTTATCACGCTCAGCTGAATGCAAGTAAACCACACAGTGCCATTGCAGTTTGATTAGGACAAAACTGAATCCATTATGATCCCCCTCCTGCATTTTCATTATCCCTTGGGGAGTCCTGAAATTTGTCTCCAAAAAGAAAAATACAAGACAAAAACAAACAAAAAAAAACTAGCCCAACAAAAGAATTCATCAGGAGTGCTGCATGATCTTGCTAGCACAGGAAAAAATTGATCCCTAGATTCATACTGCCAAATAAGACATGCATGATTATATGCAGTACCCTCTATACATGTGCTCTGAACAGCCACAGTAGTTTATTTTGGTTCTTTTACTGTCAGTGAAAAAGAAACTGCATCCTCCACTTACGCCTGTGCAATAAAAGAGTCCATTGAGCAAGCCTGCAGTTTGCGAGTGAAGATGCCTCTTTGGCCAAGAGCCCGATCACCAACAGTGTTTAGGTCCAACCAAACACTTCTTCAGGCCATACCTCACTTAATCTGAAAGTGTTTGACTGAACCCAAAGATTCCATGCAGTTTCCTGCATAGATATCCATAACATCCACCTAAAGTTCAAAACGAGCCATGGCAATGAACAGATAATACAAAAAACTACCTTGCCTTTCAATACAACTTGTCACACCCTTTCTGATTATGAAAAATACTGAAAGAGTTACCACAGGCAGCCAGCAATCAAAATCTTTCAGGTTTCCTTCTTTTCCTCTTGTGGAAGAGCTTTATGAAGCAAACAGTGAGACAACTCAAAGCATGGCACTCCAAGCACTCCTTATTCTGATCCCTGTTATAATTTAAGAACCTTACACAAGATCTCACTGGAATTGTTTCAAAGAGTTGCGAGCAAACTGCAGTGGATTTGGGCTAAAGACACCTTAGCTACTCAGCTGCTGGTGAGAAGTATCTTTACAAATCCCCTATGCTGCAATAAACACCAGCTTCTAAGTGGTATCATACGTGCCATCACGGTTACACAACAGTAAGTTCTGATACCACTCTTCACAGCAAGGTTGTCCTTTCCTGAGGCTGACCATTTAAATGCTTTCCAGTTTTCTATTCCAGTTTATGCTAAACTGAACCCACTACCTTATACCACAGTGAGGTCTACCATGTAAATAAGAAAAAAAAAAATCAGGTCTCAAAAGCATTGCTCTGGAAGAGTTGGCTAGAAAGCAGTTTCCATATTCCATCTGTCTTCTGAAAACTCAAAAAAAGGGGAGACAGAAATCATCTGTGGTTGGACAAAGAGCATTTCCCTTAAACTCTGTGACTTATCCTTAATCCTGCCATTCATCATCATAAACTGCAAGGACCTGCAGTCGTACACAGAATCCCACCTCCCATTTGCCCACTTCTCTTACTGAACCACAACCTAACAAGAACCAATGAGCAGTTTCCGTACTGAGCAGTAATCCCTACCTTTTGGCATTATCCATCTGATCTGTGACACACATCTTCCACCAGCTGGTTACTTCTATGAGCTAAGCAGCTGTTTATCAACACTTCAGACTCTTCTGAAACTATGCTGAGGTTCTGCTTTTCCCTTTCATGCCCTGAGTATATTCACTGAAGAGCTTTTGTACTACACTGTCATCTTTCAACTCCACCAAGACAAAACATGAGCTAGGCTGCTGTGAAGAAGTCCACACAGACAGCTGAGTAAGGTAAGACAACTTTGTATGTATGTCTGCCTAAGGTAACAGAGGCTCCCGAGGTAGCTAAAATACCAGAAACTCTTGCCACAGGGAATTCTGAAGGCCAGATACACAGTACTTCAAAATTCTGAGAAAACCAGACTGTTGCTAGCGTGTGAGCCATATCCCTTTGGAGTCAGAGCTGGCAAAGGGGGCCACAGAGAACAGCACAAGAAATGCAAGTTTTCCTGTCTAGACATGGAACTTCTATTATCTTTCAATGAGATAAAACAGCCACGGGAAGAGAGTCTCTATTTAGTGCCTGAAATACAGATGGAAAAGTCAGCAGGATGGTTACAAACTGCTTAAGACATGCAAGATTTAGTTTAACTTCAAAATTTCAAATTCTAAAAATTGCTAGATATTAAAAGCAAACATCATTTTTGGTATTAGTCCTTGTAAGTAAACAAGCAACAAGATTCTATAAACACCATGCTGCAGCTGTGGACAGGCAAAACAGACACTAAAAATCTCAATTACGAACCAAATTATCCAACTGGGATGTGCAATACTGAACTATTTCAGTATAAGATCAAAACATTCAGACAGATTAATTGTGCCAGTGTTGTTTTCTTGCTTTTAACAAAGCTCTCTAGGTAGACAAATAAACATTTTTTTTTCCTGGTTTCTAAATTTACAAACAGCTACCCAATTATGGAGACTGGGGAGTTAACGATAATCAAGGATTTTTTAGTCATGTGATTTCTACTCCAGTTTTGCTGTGTTAGCCCCTTTCAGCACCACAGAAAAACAAATCAAGGTTTTATTTCCACCGCAAGGCAATATCAAGAACAGAAGATGCTGACAATATGCTGTTTTATTGCTAATAGAATTTGCTTGCATATAGATCTGGGCTTTAGCTTAATGCACTGTTACCAAAAAGATTCTGTGAGCCTGTTAAAACAGTTTTGGTAAGCCTTTATTAAGTAAATGCTTGAGATAACCAAATGTGAACGATATTCCAGATAAATTTTTGGTTGTGAAACCTCGCAGGAGTATGTCAACAAAAGGAAAATATTTTTCGTTGGACTGTTAATAAGATACTGCTTTGGCATCTCAAATTCAAATTTCAAAATAAAGATATTTTCAAGCTATTAAAAGGGCTGCTAAGTGAAGCCTTGCACTGTGGGGAGTCTACAATACAATACACTTTTGACTGAGAAAACACGGTATTTCTGGTAATAAAATATCTGGCTTCTTTTCCCAGATTCTTTAATTTTACTGCTTCCTAAGCAGTTAAAGCATATCCAACATGCTGATGCTATTTTGTCTCAGTTCACTGTACATCAGCTTCAAGTCTCTTAGCACAGTCTATGAGGATGAAAACTAGCTTCCAGAATACAAGTAGTAGGATAATATCCCCCACTCAGACATTACATCTAAACCAAATAAAGAGAAATTATCCATTAAAACTGTATACAAAGCTGCCTACCTCAGTTAGGTATTGAGTGGAAATTCAGCAGAAAATCAGAACTATTCATTAGATGCAATTTTATCGCCTATCCTGATCTCTGGACCTGGATTAGACCTCTTCCATTTCATCCAGAAAACATGCAGACACCACAGGCCTAGCACAGGATACAGCACAAATGGCAGAGGAGGGGCCATTAGTTGCAGGCCCCATCCTTTGGCTTGTAACAGCTTAACTGTCTTATCCTTCAAGAAACACACATACTTTTTTTTTTAAATGGCTGAGAAGATAGATCTATTTTTACAACAAATAACCTGGCATCAAACAGCTGAGAAAATTAGTTAGCTCACACTGCAGAACAAAACAACCGTGCCACAGCATAAAGCAGCCTTTTCCTGGTACACACCCAACAGGTTCAGATATCTGTAAATTTAACCTCTCTTACAGAGCAAATCCAAATGCAATCAGTGCTTTATTATCACATCAAGTGTTATCTGCAGATGCTATAAAGCATCTGATAGAGACCTGATAGGATCTGATAGATTTTACTCAGAATTAGGAATTTAAGGGAGCCTTTTTTATCTACTGGGAAAAAACTGTCCCAAAGAAACACACTGCCCTGCCTGAAAGATGGTTTCAAAACAAAACCACCCACATTTAAAATGTATTTTATACAACAAAGTTGCTATTTTTGAGCCTATTAAAAAACTGTAAACAGATATCACCACGGGTACGCTGGTCAGATTATTGCTAGACTCAAATCATATTATAGAATCACAGAATATTAGGAGCTGGAAGAGACCTCGGAAGATCACTAAGCCCAACACCCGTGCCCAAGCAGGACCACGTAGAGTAAATCACACAGGATCATGTCCAGATTGGTCCTGAGTGTCTCCACAGAAGCAAACTCCACAACCTCTCTGGGCAGCCTGTTCCAGTGATCTGTCACCCTCACAGTGAAAAATTTTCTCCCGATACTAAGATTGAACTTTCTGTGTTCCAGTTTGGAACCATTTCCCCGTGTTCTGTCACTGGCCATCACTGAGAAGAGCCTGGATCCATCCTCCTGACANCTATTTCTTCTGCAACATTTACCAAGAGCTTGTCCTGACTCAATAATACCTTCAGTCACAAGTAAGGTGATTTTGTCTCCCAGTGACATATATATATATTTCCTTTTCTAGGAATTTATAGATGATAGATGAATATTTCTAAGCACAGATGGATATAAAGGCTGACCTCTTCAAATTATACAAGTGTGTTTAATACTTGTGTTAATTGTTTCTCTTCAGTTAACTTTTATTGAAAAAAGCCTATTTGAAATAAAAAAAAAACTGAAGGAGAAGGATCAAAGAGACAATTCAAACAAAACAGCCTCAATTAGGCAACATTACTATGTAAGTATCAGGAAACACCTTCTGCCTTTATGGGCTTATGTCATCCATGACCAGGTATCCCACAAAAATTTAGAAAGGAAAAGGAAATTTCTCTCAGAAGTTTCTCTCACAACAATCACTAACACTAGAAATTACAGGTAGAGAATCCCAGATCCTAGATTAAAATGGTAATTTTATATGATATAAAACCAGAATGGGTAATAGGGTAGGAAAGGGGAACTAATTACAAAGAGGGATACTTGTAGAAATGAAAGAGAAGCAGAAATGTAGCAAGATTTCTTATGGGAGTTAAGAAATGCAAGCTACTGAAGAGGAAGGAAAGTGTTACAGCAAAAGTGACTGTGAAGGTCAACTAGGTTGTGTTCACTGCTTCAAAGCATTGCACCTCAACTAGAATTCTAGAGCCAGACAGACCTCCCAGTAATTTCACACATTTGGTAAATGTCAAATGATCTATGTAATATTAAATAATGTGCATATTGTAACAAATGTCATTGCACTTAAGAAAATCTCACTTCACCTTCTTTGACATTGAAATTTAATGAGTTGCAGAAAGGAAACCTTAGCCAGCCTTGTCTAGAACAAGAACAAAACTCAACAGAACACAAGCCAAATGCAAAACTGCACATGTGTATCCACAGAAATACCAGGACCTAAAAATGTGCAAATAAAAAGTACTTAAGAATATAAAGTCAAAGTCTGAGAGAAATAATTTATCAGATAACAGACCACAGAGGCTTTATGAAAAAAGCTCCTAGTAATAAGTTGCCATGGCTGGATAGCTAGAAGAGACAACTGCAAAGGCAGTTAAGTTTGCTGCTTTCACCACTGCACGTTCATAATCAGGACTGTTAAGAGACAACATTCTATCTACCTCAGTACTTCTTTACAGTACCTCTAACCCTCTTGACCTCAGGTTTTTTTGCAGCAACCATATAAGATTTTGTATATTTTCTCCCATATGTCTGGTCTATTGATAAATCATTCATGTTGGGGCCATATATTACCCTGAGTTTATTAACTGGCCAGCAGAAAGGAGCTCTGTTCTGAGGTTCTTCCCTTAGTCCTGCTAGTCTGTAAAGAAAAATGGTCCTCAAAGATGACAAATTCCCCACTGGGTAAGAGTTCAGCAGTGCCGAGTAAATAACTAACGGTTAAGTGGACAAAATTAAAAAATATGTATAATAGCATAAAACGATTAACTATTCTATTTCCTTTGATTATAAAGTGAATGAAAAGTGAGAAATGAGTCTGAAAAAGTGCAGGTATACAGGAAGAAAAGGGCAAGACTTTGTAGGTTTGTTCTATCTTTGTTTTGCTGTTGTATGCCCATCCTCTTGCAGTCATCTTGTGACAGTCATAGACATACTTCTGTGTATATAAAGCAGGAATATTTGATTGTACAGAAGTATGTTTTCAAAACTTATCAAATAGAACTAATTAAAATTGACACTAATAAGTGTCACCACCCATCAAAACCTTACTTAAAAAAATTATCATCTTAATTTTGGGTTACCCTGATGACAACAGAAGTCTCATAACTCATATCGAATTCAAGGTCAAACATATTATGATACTTACCCATTTTATAGAGACTTACAGTCTATCAAAATAACTTATTCCATACTTCAATGACTCTAATCCATGGCAGTGAATTCTTTGAAAATGTTTTCAATTTACAGACTAATCCCACAGTGCCAGGTACAACACCCATCCATATATTCATGATTCATTTCACAAATAGAGTATAGCTCAGGAGTGCTACAAAAATTCCCAGGCAGTCACTTGACAGATACAATGCTTGAAAATACTGGTAACGTTAAAAGAAGTTTAGTTGCAGTGTTCTGGTCTTGTATCTTTCTGCCTCAAATATTTTGCTACAGAGGTTTTCTCAGAAAAATTACTGTATGGAGCTAAGTAAATATAAGACATATGCCCACTTACACGTACGTACATATTTATATGTATTTTAACATATAATTTTGTAGACTATAGATAGGCATTTCACAGTGCTTTGCTTAGACAAAAACCAAAACCAACCCAAACCAGCAGCTGATTTATTTACTAGTTCTTTTGAACTTACATAATTCTTTAAGTATTTAAGAACTAAGTTTATTAACAATGTAAACAGTCATTGTTGCACCACAAATAAATTTAAATATACCTGCTTCTACAGGAAGTGGTTTCTCCAGGAGAAAAACTGTCTGTTTCCAGTGTGTTTTGGTACACTGGGGACCAGTTGAAAACAAGACCTGCAACAGAAGAGTTCAAGAGTTTGATTAAGAACAACATTTTTGATATCACACCACATCAATCAATTACCAAACACAGATGCATATGAAGTGTTCGCCACAGCAAACCAGACTCACACAGTGAGGCACAATCAAATACAAAACCACACTTATCTCTCCAAGACGTTTTAAAAATGTGTAATCCCAAATACTCACCCTGCTGTGACAGTTCTTCTCAAAGAATATATCAAAATAACCAGCAAGTGCCTATAAAATACAAATATGATAAAGGAAAAACAGTGACAATCAAGAAATGCGTATCATTAGTATATACAATTATTGGGATTTCTCCTGCTTTTCAGGCCTCCAACAAGAGGAACAAGCTTAGCATTATGCTTTCAAGCATGCCAGAAATCCTAAGACAAACATAGAAACTGTCATTACACCATTGTCCTATTCGAGAATATTTGGCCCACTGTATCTGCATTTTACTACATATCAAATTTTAGTCTGAGTTTCCAAAATAACCCTCACACTCTGACAGGAACTAGAATTACATCAACAGCCTTTCAAGACCTGCAAACCCAACAGCATAAAACTCAGTCCTTGCCATCTCTGGGTCCCACAACACTCACTAAATACAGAGTACAAGGGTTCTGTGTGACATGTTCGCTCTCTGTGTAGCTTAACGCTATTTTCCACAAAAGCTCTCTGCAAATGGCTGCAGAGAATAACCAGGCAGGGAATATTTTTCAACCTCTCCTACACACATGGATAAGGCAAAAATATTCACAAATGCTTCATTCATGCTGGCTTTTCCTGCAGTTAACTATTTCTAATAGCAACTCTCCATCTTGGTCCAGACTGAAAAGACATACCAGAAGACCACACTCAAAACAGCACACCCATACTGTTAGTTACACGGCCTTCTAATTAATACCATCCTGCTTTTGTGACAAAAAAACCAACAAAAATAGTGCCTTTGGAGAGTCCCAGAAATTCAAAGAACTCAAATAAAAAACTGGAAGACAAACTCTGCAGTTTCACTGCTGAAGTCCTGTCCATGCCCACCTCAATTTGCTTTCTAGTGTCTCCTCCAAAAAGGCTGAAGCACACCAGTGGACCCAAGGTAGGTGTGCTATGCTGTCTGTCAGCCTGAAGAGCTGACCCCGAACGGAGCTTTCCATGACTACCCACAGCAGCTGGGGACTCTAACCCTGCATCAGCAGAAGGATTCTCCCCACATCAGCTACAGGACATTCACACAAGGTAGATAACAATTCCAAGCCCACTGCAAGAAAGCTCACTGAAAACAATTGAGTAAAACCTTACTCTCAGCATCCGTGTGGTTTTTCCCTCTCTAGGTCTAGACAATCTGGTTGTTCTGTAGAGTTACAAAGGGGAGGTTATGTTGCATGCTCTTCAGACTGGCTGAGAGAGATTCTTAACAACATTTTGTCAAACAGACTTTCAAAATTAAGGTAACAAATTGAATGGCTTAGGGCTTTATCATTACAAAATATGTCATCTGAATTACAGCTAAACCATTCTGGTATTTTTCCTTCTCTTGCCTAAATCCAGAACAGATTTCACCAACATGGTGGAGAATGCCATGTGTTCTGTAACACAGCCTACATTAAAGCCTCTGCATTAGCTTTTCAACTAAGGGCACTCCAGACACAGCTGTCAAATCCCAACGTGGTCAAATATTCCTAAAAAAAATAACCAAGAAACACTGAGGGACCTTTGTGACAAATGAGCATTAGATGCTGGAAACTGTGACTCTTCCATCCCCTGAGTCAAGTCCTATCACTCAATACCAAGAGCCTCACTCCCAAGTGAGTTACAGCCCTGTCTCTGATATCCATTTTTGAGTAAAGACTGAGAAGGTTTTGCCAAAATGTTATTGACCCATCATGCTACTTCTCTTGATGCACAATCTTTTCTGGACATTAGTCAGAGATCTACTAAGCCACAAAAATATTTTTCAATCCTCAAGTCAATATTGTTGATGTGCTTACAAATAAAACCTAGGATACAATTACCAGAGAAGGGAAAACAAGGTTGTAACAACAATAATATCCTAAGAATTGAAGAGGGGAAAAAAACCCCAAAAACTCAGCTTCCAGAAAAAAATAAGACAATTGAACTACGTTTTGGACCAGAAAGCAAAAGGCTCAAAGCAGACATACCATTTTTGAAGTGGATATAGTTATTTATATAGTTGGTAGCAAGAAGAAACACAAACACATCCTTGAGAAAACATCCCCAAATTAGCAATTATTGGCAATCAAGTTCAATCTGACAAGAAACTGTGGTTACAAGCAAAGAAACTGTCCCCTGTTAGTTGCTGCCTCTTGTGCTCAGAGAAACAGGATTTCTACACGTTCTGTGAATTAATAGGATAATTCAGCTTATTCCTTACACTATCAATGGTTTCCTTAACAACCTACCTGAAACACTCATTTGGAACATGGAAATCACGCAGTATAAACCCTAATTATTACACAAAGACCACTATGCAGAGCTCCAAGGAGTACAGATTTCAAGGGATTACAGGTAAGACTTACACATTTATCTGTTAAGATCTCTGTTAAATTCTAAAGTGAATAAATGTCCATCAACATTGTTACTAAAATAACTGTGGAGCTGAAATACAAAAAAAACCAAAAACCAACCCAACCCTCTTGTCAATCCTTGCTTATATCAGAATAGCATGGCCAGCAGGACCAGGGCAGCTACTGACTGACCTAACAGCCTTTTACGAGGTTATTACCAGGGGGATGGATGATGGTAGGACAGTTGATGTGGTTTTCCTTGACCTCAGTCAGACACCTGACACTGTCTCCCACAGCATCCTGGTGGGTAAACTGAGGCAGTGCGGCCTGGAGGGCAGAGTAGTGAGGTGGATCGAGAGCTGGTTGGAGGGAAGAAGCCAGTGAGTTGTGATCGATTGGACAGAGTCTGGCTAGTTGGAAAACAGCATAGGTGAGAGGGGCTTGGAGGTCCTGGTGGACAGCAAGATGACCCTGAGCCAGCAATGTGCCCTCATGGCCAAGAGGGCCAATAGCATCCTGGGCTGTATTAGAAGGG
>VXBZ01011847.1:4461-37564 GCA_013399135.1 Heliornis fulica
CTACACACAGAGAGAAACCAGAGTTGGGTAATGAGAAATATAAACAGCTCTTAAAACACCACCCCCCACTCCTCCCTTCTCTGCAGACTTCACTTTATTCATGATTTTCTCCTGCAGGGAATCTTCTATCAGCGCCTCCTCTCCACCTTCACTGACCTTGGTGTCTTACATCTTCTCACTCCTTTCTCCAGTGGCAAAATTTATATTTGCGGTTTTCTCTCTCTAAAATGTGATTTCCAGAGGCCTGTGGCAGGAGCTGATTGGCCCAGCCAGGCTTGTCAGTAACAGGGTTTGGGATTTTGGCCTTGGGAACACAGCTGGGATTTACTCTGTTGGACCTTTAAGAAGCTTCTAGCTGTTTCTTAAAGAAGCCCCCTGCAGAACCATCACAACCTCAGATGTCATCAAACCCCTCAGACCTCTTCTGACACCTCAGACTTCAGACATGTCAGACTCCCTGGCCTGTTGTTTTGGCAGAATGCAGCAAAGTGGGATACGGGGATGGATTCAATTCAACAGCTAATGGTGCACCTGATTGTTCGTCATGGATGTGAAGCTTGGGCTCCTGGCTTCATTGGTTGCAAATAAACCCAAATTCCTTTTGTTTTTACCAGTGCACCTCTCATGTAATCTGCACTTTGAGATGTTACCCTTTTCAGCTCAAGAGTCCAGTCCCTGATGTGCCTTGAGAGTCCTGTGATGGGATGAGACTGTGATGCTGGTGGAGTCTACATTCCCCCTAAAATCGGGGTAACTTGAGGTTTTGAGAGGGAGATCACAGGCTCGCTCTGGGGAATTTCCAGCTGAGCTGAATGAGATGGAGGAGTCATTCCTGTCACAGTCTGCATGTGATGTTTGGCATGTCTCTGTAATTGTCTCTACAATAAATGTAAACCTTTTAAAAAAGGTGCACTAAACCTTGGAAATAGACACAAACAACAGTAAACTTAAAATAAACTTTATTTTGGCAGGTTGGCTTAACACCAAACAGCAAATACTATCAGATATATATAACTTGCAGAAAGCAAGTGACTTCCCATCCCAGTGACAAAGCAATGCCAAATTCCACGTTTTGCATTCAAAATTTGAATGATCATTGCAAGCTATCAGGGTTTTTCAGGTTAAGGAGCCCATGTTACTGCTGAGGAGAGAAGAAATTATAACTGAATCATGAGGTTTTTGGGATGTGGAGTCTAGCACAGAGATATATCCCTGCAATATGATGAGCTGCCACTGACCTTTAGTTGGAGTTAGGCTGGAGTTTGAATCAGATTTAGAAATTCGATCGGCAGAGGGCAGGACTGTATTAATGCTGAACTATATTTTCTCTGAATGTCATTTCACAGTTCTCTGTACTGTATTTCTAACTCCTTCAGAAACCTGTGGTAGCTTATCAAATGAGTAATCTGGCAGTTTGACTCCTTGAGCATTCAGCATTTCCAATTACTTAACAAGTGCACCTTAATTTTTTGGGGAAAAATTGTAAACAATAATATGAGGCTCTTCTGAGTTTGACAACATAGTTGCAGTGAAATTTAGGAAGAAAGCGTACAGTTACTTTGAATCAATTGCATTTGAAACACCCTCATCTCTTATTTACGCATGTTTGAAACCTTTTCACTGTGCCATCACTTCCACTAACACTGAGGTCATCAAGGGATCGTCTTATTGCAAAGTATTTTGCTATTAGAAGTATTTATCACATTATGTCATTTGTGCTTAAAGTGGAATGGGTTGGTTGATTTCTCTGATCATCTATCTGTAGTAAAAATTGTTTTCCAAACCCCAAATTCTCTAAAGTTCTGTCTGAGCTTGGATTTTACCCAACCACATCAATTTTCCATATTTTCCAGGTATTTCACCCCACACTCTTGCACTAATTATAGAATCATAGAATCATAGAATGATTAGAGTTGGAAGCGACTCCCAGAGGTCATCCAGTCCAAACCCCCTGCAAGAAGCAGGGGCACCCCAAACTAGATCAGCTTGCTCAGGGCCTCATCCAACCTGGCCTTGAATGTCTCCAGGGATGGGACATCCACCTTATCCAGAGCCTTCTTTATAAAAGTGACAAGAATGGATACTCTTTTTTGCGTGTAACAGGCAGGGGTATTTCTAAGAATTATGGCCACTCACACCACATGATAACGTGGTGCAAACAAACATACAATACTTCAAAGCAAAGCACAACCTCCAGCCCCAAAGCAGATACCATTGTCACTTCAACCTCAAAAATACTACAAGCACTATCTCTATATTAATCAGAAAGTCCTTATCTCAAGCAGTGCTTTCAACGGTGCTATTGTGCAGTTTATTTCCCCATGGTTTGCTGAAAAAAATGCTGCTTGTAAGTAAAGCTACGACTATAAAAAGATCTGATTTCAAGTTCTGGACTGTATAAGACTCCTCATTAGGCTGCTTTCTACTATGACAACCTTCCTAGGCAGTGCATTTACAGATTTTCATAAAAACAGTGAAAGATTCTTAAATAGAAGCAGGAATTTTCTTGACTTTGTTTATGGTGGATATCCCAAGGATCTTCCTTTGGTTTCTCACCCTATTAAAGCCAGCATTTTTAAAGGAAGGATATATAATTCACCTATCTGTAACTTTGTGGAAGAGGGAATATCAGTGGGACACTTGAACACTAATTTTACAGTGACAGAACCTTGTTGAGAAAAGAACTGATATCCTATGTTAAAGGGAGGAATAAAATAATTAGTTGCATCAAAAGGTACTGAGAGAAATCCCTGTGGGTTGAAATGTCTCAGACCAGTATCACAGCATGACAGTCATTGGGAAAAACTAAAATGAGATTAGAGTCTGCAAAGGTGGAAAACACAATAGTAATGGGAGATTTCAATTCCTTCTAGGAACAAGTCACAACAAGGAGGGCAAAAGCTAAATTATTTGAGACATAAATAACTACATTTTAAAGCAATGAAGTGGATAATTCACAAGAAGAGAAGCAGCTCTTGTTAAGTCTGGGGAGTACATTGGTGTGGATCAAAATTTATCCATCACTGTTTGCAATAGTAACCACAATATACTTGTACATACAGGAGCAAAGATGCCAACAAAATCCATCTCATTAAATTCAGGAAGGCAGCAGATTGGTTGAGAAACCTTACCCAACCAAATCTAGAGGACCCAGGTGCTGGAGATGGAGGAGGCATTTGCAGGGTCATCCCCAGCACTACACTTCATGGAGGTAGGTAATAACTGTGGCTGAAATATCTTTCAGCTATATCTGCAAAGGTGAGGTAACATCATCCAGCTCTGCACTCTGCAACAGACCCTCAGTGATGGTAAAGTCTGATCTTACAACTATCTTAATTTTTTTCTTTTCTTTTAAGACTCTAAACCTTTCCATGTTGATGTTTTTCCTCTTGAATCCTACTAGTCTCAGCAGTCTGACCCCTGTACCTGCCTTTCTTCTCTCAGCTGGCTTCTTGCAGCTCTTTCTCCAAATCTAGCAATTTTCTCAGCAGTTTGAGATGTTTGATGCAGCTGGGTCTCCTGAACTCCTGGGAGAGGAGAGGGGGGAGGATTAAAGAGATGGGATTACATGCAGGACTAGAAGGCTGAGAATAAACTTGATTTTCACACTGTCAGGAGTGCCTCTAGCCTTGAACGGGACCCCTCATGATACTGATAAGCAGCCTGGAAAAGGTGAGCAGCCAGGGTGATAAAATTTGCTGCTGATCCAAATTTATCCAGAGTAATCAGCCAAAAGATGAAAGCAGAAAGTTGCAGAAGGATGGCGTAACGCTGGCTGGGTGATGGGATGGCAGATGGCACCCAGTGTTAATGAATGCAAAGCAATGCACGCAAGAGAAAATAGCACTAAGAAAACACACACAGTGGCAGGCTCTAAATCAGCTGCTTCCATTAAGGAAAGAGATGCTGCATTCATTGTGGATAATTTTCTAGAAATGCCTACTCAGTGCTCTGAAGGAGGCAAGAAAGCAAACAGGCTGCTAGGAAGCAGTAAAATTAAAAGGAAAAAAAATTAAAAGCAGAAAACAATATAAATCCAACATTTACATGCACCTTGAGTGGCCATCTGCATTCCTGAGCATTTCATCCCTTTCAAGAAGTGTAAAAACTTAAAGAAATTGGATGTGTTGACAGAAAAGATACAGCTGAAGGAAACCCTGGAATCATCTAATATCCAGTATGATATAGAAAAGGTAAATAGGGAGCACTCGTTTCCCCCTCCCCCAGAGATCTCTGTGAAGGTGTAAAATAAAACAATTGTGGAGAAAAAAAGAGAGCAATCTTTAAATGCTTCATTTCATATAATTTCCCTTAACTTTATGTAATGTTTTTGCTGGATTTGGATCATTTGTACTGCATATTACAGATCTCCTCTGGGGATGAGGGTTGCCAGTATGACATAATGCCATGATGGCATTAGAGGGCAGTGCCTCGCAACCCAACTGCTCTTTTGGGTGACAATCCTGCTGCAGAAAACTCACCCCAAAACCACTGGGGATCAGGAGAGTGGAGTGGTCCCCACCCACACAGGTAGGAAATGGTGGGGACCACAGTGTGGCACAGAAGCCAAACATCAGGGCTGGGCAGAGAAAGATCTCTTGGGTTAAAAGGGTGGTTAAATCCCAGTGGAAGGTGAGGATTTCCAGCCAATGGTGGAGGACCAACACAGGGAACTGACCCTGCTGCACACCACATTCTTTTGTGGTGACCCTGGCAGCACCTTCAAACCTTTCTAGACTCTTCTTCCCTTCCCTTCCCTTCCCTTCCCTTCCCTTCCCTTCCCTTCCCCTCTTTTTAATTCCTTAGGAAATACCTGCTTGATTATCATTGCCATCATCCTGATGACCTTCAGAACTGCCCATTGGCAAAATGGAATATGAAGAGGACAGTGCCAGAAGAAAATGTATCCTGGCTTGAGAAAATCAGCTTAGGTTTGCTGGCTTGAAAACAAAAACAACTCAAAGGTGCAATAACCTGAAAAAAAATAGAAAGGCATTTGAAATATTATTTCTTCTGCTAAGGGAACAACTGAAAATGCCACTATGAAAGGAATAAAGAAAAAAAACAATTTTTGCCCTATATAGAATGACCCAAACCCCCAGAAAATTGTGACTTGATTCACCTAGTTCTTATTTCAAATTTTTACCTAGTTTCATTTTTCCCTGAGTTTCATTATGAAAATGAGTAAGAAGTGCCTCAGAACAGAAATATGCCATCACTAATGAAGTTTCTGACACACATATTTCAATATTTTTGATCCCAACTAAAGAAAGCTCCAGTGCTATTGACACAGCATGGTGGAATATTTGTGTTTGGACAGCGACAGGGAAAAAAAAATGCTACAAATGAGAAAATGACCATTTTGTCCTACTGTCACTGTCTCAAGCTTGTTTGAAGATCTGAGAAAACATGTTGAAAATGTCACAGTGAAAATATTACACAACTTGACTCAGTACAGATGGGACGTCTGCCATCACTCAGAGAAAAAAGGGAATAAATAGTTGTGCTGCTTTGCTAGAGAAAGGGTTTGGATAGGAAGTTTTTCAGACCCCTCTGAATTAGCCATAAAGAGGATTTTTGTGCTAAAGATGCTGGTTTCTTATGTGTTTAAAATCCTGCTGTTTGGGCATCAGTAAAATCTGAGGGATTTCAGGAGTTTTGTGTTTGCCGGGAGTTGGACTTGATGACCCTTGTAAGTCCCTTCCAAATTGAGATGCTCTATAATTTTATGAAAATTAAAGCAAGGAAAAAATAAGAGTTAAATGTCCATTGTATTAGTCATCAAGTTTAAAACTAAATAGCTTTTTAGAAGGATTTTGGAAGCCAAAGCAAACAGCAAGGGAGGAGTTGGAAGAGAAGGAGCAAATGGGCTTTACAAGCTGGCTTGCCTGTCTTCCTGACCATTTCTATATGTGCCTGCAGTGAAAACTTTCTCTCTAGCACGTCTTTCTTTCAGTTTTCTCTTCTATCAGAGCCAAACCTTGTCTGAACCAACATTTTTTCTATTAGACTTGTCCCCTGTTTTGAAGATTTTATGCCAGCAAAGGCCGAGAGTTAAAGTCACTGAACCTTTTACCATGCAAAAATGCTGATTCTCCATTAGAATTATTTATCACCTCTGATTTTCCATTCTAAAATTATTGCTTCAATCTGGTGCAGGTTTAATAGTGTCACTAATTAATTTCCCATGGCTGTGAGAGCCTGATCTGAGACTGCTTGGTGGTCAACGGCTCCATGTCCAGGTGGAGGCTGGTAAAACAGTTGAAACACTTGAATGAAAGCTCCCTCCAAATTTACAGGTATGTTTTTTGAGCTGAAAATACAATTCTGGATTTGAGATTAAATTCTAAGAACTTGGGTTGTGACTGAGTGATATGATATCACTCTGGAAATGCACCAGTACTGATGATTTACAGATAGGTAAGGTTACCCTTCCGCTTGCTGCAGATTTATATCAAATTCTCGTGAACAACAATCTTCAGTCCAAAACAGCTGAATCCAAGTACTTCAAGTTCAAAAAGGATAGTCTGGGCTCCTGTCAATGGCCACCATAACACTCTCAGCATAACCAAATGTTATGTGGTGTTAATATCACAACAATGCCCATGGATGGTATAGGGTTTGTTCAGTTTCCATCCGTGGAGATTTTCAAGACACAGCTGAATAAAGCCAGGTGAGATCTTAAACACACCTTAGGTTAAGCAGCAGGTTGGACCAGTCCTTTCCAAACTGAATTATTCTATGAGTCTGTGATTATTTCTGTGGCTTTATTACTTTCTATAATTCTAGAGATAGGTGAGATCAAGGAAGGGACTTAGCTCCAGACTTGCTCTGGATTACTGAGCAAATGCTTTGACCTTGTGAATTTGTGCAAAAGGAGTTCTCCTCTGTTAGTGGTTGAGTTCAGAAGTGGCATGGGTAGTATAAAATGGATGAAGGTACCTGCTTGTCTCATCCCAGTGAAGTTCCTATTGTCAGATTCCAGATGACACCTTGTTCGCCATGGAGGAGTATCAGATGTCCAGATAAGACCTGTTAGGTCAGTGGAGAGAGCTGGGTATTTCCCTTGAGCTCTCTGCATCACTCTAGCAACACTCTGGATTCTTGATAGTGACCACATCTAGAACCCAAATACTTAGGATGACTACCCTAAAAATATCCTGTAAGATAATCTTATGCAGGCATGTAAAAGGTGTAGGACACCTAAATAGTCCTCCCATTTCTGATCCTCATCTTAAATCCCACATAGTAATATTGATCTTTCATAGAGCAATATTCTGATGCAAGCACAACTGTTAATGATTTCACAGAATCACAGAATGATTGAGGTTCAAAGGGACTTCTGGGGATCATCTTGTCCAACCAGCTTTTCAAGAAAAGCCACCAAGGTCCTGTTACCTAGGACCATATTTAGGCAGATTTTTAATATCTCCAAGGAGGGAGATTCCACAACATCCCAGGAAACCTATGCTAGTGCTCAATAACATTGACAGTGAAAAAGTGTAACATGATATTTGGAGAGAACCTCCCATTTATCAGTTCGTGCCTGTGGCCTCTGGTCTTGGCCCTGGGCACCAACAACAGAGCCTGACTCCATCCTCTTTGCACTCTTCTTTCAGGTATTTATAAATATTGATAACATCCTCCCAAGCCTTCTCTTCTCCAGACTGAACATCCCCAGCTCTCTCTGCCTTTCCTTATATCTGAGATGCTCTAGTCCCTTCATCATCTACATGGCCCTTTGCTGGACCCTTCCCAGTATGTCTATGGTCTTTAAGATGGATTCAGGTCTCCTTGTGGAAGTGCTGGTCTCCAGTTATGGGTTGTATTACCCAAGATGGTGATTTCACATAACTTAAACGTTGCTCTTCTGAAGTGTATCAGAAAATATCACCTAGACTGTGCAAGGGATTGACACATTTTAAACAGAAGTCCAGCTTCTTTTCCATGTATATCTATTTCCATGTATTTGTATATATGTAACTTCTTTTATGCTGACATATGTTCTCATCTGATTTTAATATGACTTTCTTCCTGTGTGGAGAATGTGCAGTATATTTGGCCCAGAAGTATGTCCAACTGAATAGCACTGAAGTGAATTTTTGAAGCTAAGATGAAGCTGTGGTATACAGAATGAGTTAAATGAAGGGCTTCTGGTTTGGAGTTGTCTGAGGGGACTTGGAGAGTTCTGGAGGACTTAACACATCAAACACTTCAAGACTGTCTCTGCCACAGAGGTGCTCAATGCAAATGAGGACAGATGTATTGGGACATACTCATCCTTGACGTTGGGAATGGATCAGTCTGGTCTAAATGATACAGATCTGCTTTGGGATACAGACCCTCAGCAAGCCCCAGGCAGCATCTCCCAGCTGTTTAACAATGATACTTCCCACCCCAGAGTAGGAGTGTGTATGTTGGATACATAGATATATAAGATCAGGTAAGATGTCTTATACAGGTATAATAATATAATTAATCCAATTTTAGCTATCTAAAACTGAAGTGCCCATTTAGTTTCCAAGTGTAGGCTATGACCAGGTGTTGAATCATCTCTAGAAGATACTGTATGGAACAGCACTTTCTTAATCTACTGTGACATTATTTTATATTCCTTATGTGCCAGGGGTTATTTTTGTTCACAGTTTTCATTTTATAGAGAACTTTATGTGCCTTGGGGTTTTTGGTAACTTCAGATCACAATGTGCTGCTGTAGTAAGAAGCAAAGAGCTGTGTGTTTATTCAAAGTATGCTGCCTTATACAAGAGAGAAACCTTTTATCTTGTAGAAAGAAACCTTTTATCTTGATTAAGGACAAGGGCAGACTAATGTGATTTTTTCTTGGTGGGATTTCTTGCCTCTTCCTTTGGAGATATTCTGATTATTGGAACAGGGCCTGATACTGAACTATATTGATGGGGAATCTAGACCAACCTAGAAATTCTTATGTTTCTTCAGAAAAAAGGACTATAGCCAGAGATGGAGTACCCTAAAGTCCTTAATTGTCTGGTCCCTTGATATCACGGAAAGGCAAAGAACATAATAGAAACAATAGAACAAAGAAGAAAATAGAACGCTAAGCTTTCATCCTTTTAAATATGAAGCTGTTCACCATGATTCTTGTTTTTAATTTCTATACTCTTTCCAATTTATGTAAAACCAAGACCATAGACATAAGTGAGAAATGGACAGGTATAACTATCATTCATCCTACTGTTCCTGAAAAACAAAGCAGACATCAGAAAAAAAAATTAAAATTGCCCTCTCTTCAGGTACAGCCTAGTAAACAGTGTTATCTCCACTGTCAGAGCAGACCACACACACGTAAAAGGATGTGTTATCGAAAATATCTATAATGGTGACCTTAAAAAAGTACAAGAAGTGCTAATGAATTTCTTGTTATTTTAGAAAGGGACTTTCTTCTCCGTTGGTGCAGAGCGCTTCCTGAAGCAAAAACAAATGAAGCTCTTCTCTCTTTCTTTTTAAATATGAGGTAGAAAACTTTTTGGCTAAGATTGTGCTCAGTTGTTTCCTAGGTAATCAAAATTAGGAAGTGATAGTCTGAATAAAGACTTTTAAAATGCTGTCTTTGCTCAAAGGCTGCCTGACATTAAGCAGGAGAACATAAAGACAACTCTGCAGTTACAATCAAGACTGCTATCAACTATTGTTATCAACAGCAACTGGCAGGGGAAAGGCAGGAAAGTGACTTGAAGATAGTGGAGAAGCCAAAATTATGATGAGGTGCTCTTAGCTGTTTCCTCTGGGCTCATTCTTCTGATGGATGTTGCCTTCAGCAGCAGGTCCTCCTCATGAAGCTCTCCCTCTCTTAGCTCACCTGTCCTCAGTTATATTTATTGATTTCACATTTTCATGGTGGAACTGGATGTGGCTGGAGCCTTCCAAAGGCCCAACCAGGATGTCCTATCATGTGGAGCTCGAGGCAATGCTCATGGTGATGAGTCAGTACCAGCAGCTCCTCTCAGACAATGCCACAATTTCATGGCGGGATGCTGCCGCGACCAAAGTTCAACCCCAATTGCATTACAGCAGGTGCAGTTACCTCCTCCCTCCTGAAATCCAAAGGAGATTTATTAAATTTTTTTTTAGTTTATCCTGCTAAAACTTATGTTGATGCTGACTCTTGTCCATTTTCAGCATGTTTTTGTCTCTCCCTTCCCTCGATGGTTGATTTAGCTAAGCTCTAGGGCACTGCCTACTGAAGACAGCAGAAAGACTCCAAGACTGTCACACTGCATAACTTGATAAAGTAAAAGAAAAGAAGCAATCTATACATAATAATGTCTGGCCCAAGAACTGGGAAAGAAACAATTCATTTTAATGTCTTCATGCAAATCTTTAATTTCTTAATTCCACACAAGAGACTTGATACAGATATGGTCATCTTGGTGGACATGGTTTGAACACTAAACAGCCAAGCCAGTAGATACTATCTTTCCATTACCCTTTATCTTTTCATATGATCCTTTATTTGTTCTTTCTGTAGCATCTGAGTTGCATATATCTGACATGGCATCTGGAGTACTTTCCTCTTCTCACTTAAAATAAGATGACATAGTACTCCAAATTGATGAAGGTCAGTGTCTGGCTTTTATTAGTCATATCAAGTATTTTGGGTTTTCCATTTGCTCACCATAAAAACAGCTAATAATTTTTTTTTTCTGAGAGCTTCTCTTTGTATCATGCAGGTAACAAGCAATGAAGAAGGTCATGAGGACATTTGAGCAAGGGGCCCTTAAGAGTGTGACTGATACAAAGTAAAACAGCCCTGAGAAATCTTATCCTCTCTTCACCGCTTCAACACAAGTGACATCAGCATCTTGAGTCCATGTGAACACTTTTAGAGAGTTCTTTATACTACTTTGAAAAAATATTTTAAAAAATACTTTCCTGCATTAAAAGAGAGTTGCAGCTGTAAGTCAAACTCTCCATATGAGGAAATGTTGTGTGGGAATTAGAAATAAAGAAATGTAGGAGCTTGGAGCATGCACCTCAGGGCAGAGCATGTAATTATAAGATTGTTTAATACTTTCTTCATAGGATCCTACTCTCCTACAGGGCTGTCTGCAGTTATCAACATACAGTGATGAAAAGAGGACTTCAGAAGGGCTGACCTGTGATAATCAGGCATATCAATAAAGAGTGTGTGTATGTTCCAAACAGATATAGAAGATCCCACATATTGGTTTTACATACAGTTTCTTGCCTGCAGTTTCACTGTACCCTCATGAAGCACAAGACCATCCTACGTGGTGGGATTCTGCTAGATGAAAGTGGTCTCCAGCAAAGTTTGCACATTGCCTACACATTTGGGAAATGCAATCAGATTAAACTTTGTAGAAGATCAGTCACAGGAATTATTAGCTCCTTTATAGACCTGACTCTTGCACTTCATTAACATCTTTTACTGTCAGCTTGAACCTGTCTCGATTGCCTTTGTATTCCCTTTTCCTCTCAAGCACTGGACAGGCACTGATCATCAGAGGCCCTAAACAGCACAAGATTGGTTAGAACATCTCAGACCTTTTAATACTACATATTTGCCAGCTGCATTTAATTGTTTTGACCTTTAATTGTATACACCCTCAAGACTGAAGTTGTCCAGAACTCAGCCCCCAAACCTACTGTGCTCATTATAACCTGTATAAACACTGCAAGAGCCAGATATGGAGTTGGTGGTAGGGTCTGGATCCAGGACTTTTCACAAACACATTGGGGGATAAATCTGATGGTAAGGAGATTATTTAGGGTCCCTAAGAGCTGGGAAACAGTCATAGATACCAAGGCAATGCAGGGCAATTTTCACTGCTAATTACAGCAGATGGACTTTATACATGGTGGTCAATAGCCAGGTGGCAGGTTTGGTTGGTATCCTCAGAGACAATGTGACATCTGCAGCATTTGGGTGCTCAACTCATTTGTAGCTGGCATGGAGAAGCAGACAGAACTGTGGCACAGCTCATCTCACCCAAACACAGACATCTAAAATAGGTCATCTGAGCCGTGCCTACTCCTCTTTGTTGACTGTGATGGCAGGTGACTAACTCAAAAGTCTGTGTCTGCTCCATCATCTAATATTGAGAAAAGATGAAAACCACCATCTTGAAGTGTTTTCTTGTCTTGCACTCAAGCATCCCTCTAGAGAAAGAGGTGACATGCTCAGAAATCCCCAACGGGCCCTTTGAGTTTCTCAGAGCTTCCATGGTGATTTGGTAAATCCAAGGACTCCATCCCAAACCTACACCTTCTCCACTGCACAAATAGTGCTTCATCAGTGAAAATGGTACTAGGGTAGCAGTAACAAAATGGACCATGGAAATCCAACCTGATGGAAAGGATACCTGTCACTTATCTATTTATTTAATATTTATATTTTAGTATTTCACTTATCTATTTATTTAATATTTCACCTGTACAGCTCTATTAGAATCAGTGCTTCTTCACTATCTAGAGCAATGCCCAGTTGCCTCATTTAGATTGCCTTCATCTACAACCCCTTGAATGCTGGTTTTCAGGAAGTATTGGAGAGCAGCTGAATGTGCATTAGCACCTAAGCACCTAAAATCTAGAAAATCCTAAAGCAATGACAGGAAATTATGATTTTAAAATGATGTCCTGAAGCATGAAATCTGACTTTTGAAAATAAGCTCAGCCTGAGTTACTCTGACAATAATTTGAAGGATTGCTTTTGATACGATAAGAGGGGGCTTGGGGACTCATTCAAAAGCTGTTGTAAGAATGTTTTGAGCCTCATTAGGAGCAAAAGACAAATCATGAACCCTTATTCTGCTGTGAATAAAAGGGTCATCTTTAATAATTTATGATAAAGGCAGAAAATTCCATATTACTCTCTGTTTCTTTAACCTGGCTGATGCAAAAGGCATCCTGACATTTCTACATTCAGCTTTTAATTTTCTCACTGTGTGCTTCCTTCCTGAGGACCTCAACAATTTTCTCACATAAACTATCATTTCTTGGTTAGTGGTTAGATTCAAAAACCTCCATGTTACTCTAGCTGAAGATACTTTCTAAATATTTCCTAGTGCTACTATTTGCATTTAGAAGTTGGCTTTTTATTTGTTTGGGTTTGGTTTTTTTTTGTGTTGCTGTTGTTTGTTTTGGTTTGATTTGATTTTTTGGGGGTTTTTTTGGGTTTTTTTTGTTAAATTTCTGTAAGCAATCCTCAAAATCTCTACAGTTCAGAAGGGTTTTTTTTCATTCCCAGGGAGAAGGTGCTAGATTACAATCATCTAAGAACTGAAATGCAACCGTCTACATTTATTTCTGTGGCATAGTATTTAGCACCAGTTCTTGGAACATCTACAACAGCTTCCTATAAAGTGGGAAATTCAGAGCTGACTCAACACAATTCATACAGCTGGGATCAACTGTGTCTTGTCTGAACTAAAGGAAGGCACTGAGCTGTGCCTTCGTAAACAGAAGCATCTAATCTGCTCATAAAACTAAAGATGTAGAAAGCTTCATTAGGATGCACAGCAGAAAGATTTCATGATGCTCTTCAACCATGGGACATTCACTTGGCAATATAAGGGCCAAAGTGTGTTGAGAAAAGTATAATATACCAGTTTTAAAACTTCCTGGAGGTCAAGTTTGTTTCCTCTGATGTTAGATGCCTCTAATAAAGGGTATCTATGTGTGAGTTTATCATTTCAATCTTTATTTTCAGCAGGGAAAAGCAAATACTTACAGGGCATGTTACATCTGACCTATTTAAAATAACTTTTAAAGATATAGCTGTGCCCCAGTTGAGTCTGCTTGTCTTCACTGATCGTAAAAGGAGCCTAGACAGGCAGCTCAGGTGTTTGTCTCCCATGTGAGTCCTCAGACATGTTATGATTCCCACCTTTGGTGTCCAGTTATTGGATGGGGAAGAAAGCCACCTTCTTGGTTATACAAAAGCAGATATTACATATTCTATGTCCAAGATGGATATTATGTAGGCTTTCTATCTGACTTTTATGGCAATGATGCCATTATGTTTATTTAGTCTTAGACCCCAGTACAGTTACAGACCTCTTTCAAACTGAAGGCCTAGCTTTTTTCATAGAATCACAGAATTGTAGGAATTGGAAGGGACTCCAGAGATCATCAAGTCCAACCCCCTGCCAAAGCAGGCTCCCTAGAACAGATTGCACAGGTCAGTGTCCAGATGGGTCTTGAATATCTCCAGAGAAGGAGACTCCACAACTCCCCTGGGCAGCCTGTTCCAGTTCTCCGTCACCCTCACTGTGAAGAAGTTCTTTCTCACATTGGTGTGGAATGTTCTGTGGTCCAACTTGTGACTATTTTCCCTTGTCCTGTCCCCATAGGCCACTGAGAAGAGGTTGGCCATTTCTCTTTGTCTCCCACACTTCAGACATTTATAAACATTGATGGGATCCCCTCTCAGTCTTTTCTCCAGGCTGAACAGCCCCAGCTCACTCAGCCTTTCCTCACAGGGGAGATGCTCCTTCATCATCTTTGTGGCCTCTCCTGGACTCTCTCCAGGAGATCCCTGTCTGTTTTGTACTGGGGAGTCCAGAACTGGACACAGGACTCCAGGTGAGGCCTGACCAGGGCAGAGCAGAGGGGGAGGATCACCTCCTTCAACCTGCTGGCTGCGCTGCTTTTAATGCAGCCCTTTCTGGGCTAAAGATTCGATAACAAAATCAATCAGCTACTGAGACTGCTTGGACATGGGCTTGATGGCAAAAAGAGAGCTAAAGGTAATGCAAAAGGACTTTCTCTGACTATAAATTATAGAGTAAGAGCACTGGTTGCAGCTTGCTGTGCTGTCAGTCTAGAAAGCGAAGAGGAAGAGCACAATCCTCACCAGACCCTAGACTTTAGCACTGGCAGAAAACTTGAGTCACCTAGTCGATGTCTAAGCTTGACTTCTATCACTGCCAAAGACTTATCTTTTCCCCTTCTCCATCATCATTCCTCAGGCAGTGTCAAGTTACTCAATCTTTCACTTTAGAAAATGTTTCCTAGTCCCCCTTGTCATTCTTATTGCTTTCCTCTGAGCTGTCTTTTGCTGGTTCATGCTTTTCTTAATGTGTAATACCCACAACTGGACACAGCATCCTATCCATGGCTTTACTGTCACAGCATAATCCAAGGGTTTGCTTTGCATGTGTTATACATTTCAGGTTTTGATTTACATTTGTTATGTGTCATATTGACAATTTGTCTTCTGTGTGTAAGACCTGGTTTGTTTTCCAGAGAACTGCTATCTAATCAGTGATGCCACTACTCCATTTCACAGGCTATTTTATTCTGACTACATATAATACTTGCATTTTTTTCTGCAAATTGCATCCCTTTTAATTTTTTTTTTATTAATCTAGTGTATTGAAGTAATTTTGCATTTCCTTCCTGCCTTCTAATATATGCATGGGCTCTCCTGGCTTAACATCTTCTGCAAATGCTGTTAAGATTGTCTATATTCATCACCTAGATAACTGTGGAAAATACTGAAAAGCCTAAGACCCATATTATTACTTGGGGAACACCTTTCAATGCATCCTTCTCTTCTGACAGTTAATCAGTGCCACTCAATATGCTCTTCCATTTGATACAGTTTTGAATCATTTTAAGGACTTTTTTTTTTTCCAGGGATTTTCCAATCAATTTTCTACTTTCCTTATAATTGAACTAGGTTGTATTTCCCTAACTTGACAGATTAAATATTCTTGCTAAAGTTAAGCAAGGTCACAGGTTGTCTTGGGTACATAGCCCACTACAGTGGCTTTCTTAAGGCTAGTGTGCTTTACAGAATTAAATGTAATTGATTAACTATAACTTGACGGTAATTAAAAGGAAAAAGGAAAGAACAAGTATGAACATGCAATAATATACTTAATTTTTTCTGCTCAGGACAGAGGAATGATGAGTGCAAATAAGAATATCTATAGAAGAAAGTTATCTGTGCTGTGCAGCTGTACTTGCATGGAAAAGTATTAAGGAACCCAATCTGGGCATTGCTGTGTTAAATTGTGGCAGGATATGTCAAGGGTGAGTGTCAAGAGGATGGATCCAGGCTCTTCTCAGGGATGGCCAGTGATAGGACAAGGGAAAATGGTTCCAAACTGGAACATAGAAAGTTCCATCTTAATATAAGGAGGAACTTTTTCCCTGTGAGGGTGACGGATTACTGGGACAGGCTGCCCAGAGAGGTTGTGGAGTCTCCTTCTCTGGAGACATTCAAGACCAATCTGGACANAATGTGAAAATTAAGTCTCCTCCAGATATGCTCATTAGACATCATTTTATTGCAGCAGCAACAACAAAAACAACAACAATAATAATAAGACTGACAGACAATAATAATAAGACAGACTGAGTTGGGGCTGTTCAGCCTGGAGAAGAGGAGGCTCCTGGGAGACCCTATAGTGGTCTGCCAGTACCTCAAGGGGGCCTGCAAGAAAGATGGGGAGAGGCTGTTCAGTAGGGCCTGTTGTGACAGGACAAGGGGTGATGGTTTTAAAATAGAGGGAGGCAGATTTAGATTGGATATTAGAAAAAAAGTTCTTTACTGTAAGAGTGGTGGAGCACTGAAACAGGTTGCCCAGGGAGGTGGTGGATGCCCCTGGATCCCTGGAGACGTTCAAGGCCAGGTTGGCTGAGGCCCTGAGCAAGCTGATCTAGTTGGGGGTGTCCCTGCTTCTTGCAGGGGGGTTGGACTAGACGACCTCTGGGAGTCCCAACTCTAGCCATTCTATGATTCTATGATTCTATGATGATGATGATGATGTGCCTGGTGTTTGATTCTGACAGTGACATGCTATTCAGAATGTTCTAACTGTTGCTGCGTACTAACCTGATGATTTTGGAGAACAACTCCAACAGCTGTAAAAGCCAACACAATGCTGACTGTCATGATTGGGAATGGGACAGAGAAAATTTTGCTGACATATAAAAACTTGGTGGGACGACATAGGGAATAGCTGGTGCCACTGTCTCTGCATCTCAAAAAGGATTTAGTGGATTTGGAGAGAGTCCAGAGAAGGACAATTAAAATAATCCTGGGGATGGAAGAGTTGCCTTACAAGAAGAGGCAGCAAAGGCCTAATACTGTTCAACCAGGAGCCAGGGAGGATGTGGATAGGTTAACTGTATCATGGAGGTGAGGGATAAGGTGAATGCAAACCATTAGCTACAAATCCCACAATAACAGAACTAAAAGGTATTTTGTACATATCATTTTAGAACAGATAAAAGGATGAATTTAGCCACAAACTGAATCCTGGAGCATCAAAGCTGCCTTTCAGTTTTATAGTCCTCTTGTATTTATCACAGAACATGGTATCAGTCAAAGGAATAGTTAATAAGAGTATAATGAACCGTGTCCAGCTTGTTTTACAGGGAAGACTGTTCTCAGTCACTAAATAAGCAATTTAAATTCTCTTTTGAAATTCAGTATGTATTTTCAGTGTGGATTTGTCTCATCCTGCTGTAACTGTCTAGAAGGCTGTGTGTGGTTTAAACCAGTTATGATGGTTTAACGGCCGTCTGCAGATGGGAGGGGGAGAGGTTCAGATGAGTGATTCATCCCATAGAAGTTGATGTCCAGAAAGGGAGGTGAACCACTTTCTAGATGCACTTGTTGACTTTCTCTGTTGATTCAAGGGTGAACATTGGCAACTGCCTTAACCTTACAACTCTCTCTTGACTTGAACCTAAATCCTTACACATGTGCTCCATTTAGGGTGTAAAATTTGTGTGCCTCAAGTCAGCTCTGTCTCACTTCTATGGGGAATAAAAAGTTTGGCCATTATAAATAATTAGGTTGGGAAAAAAATCCCTGATGACCATTTCTAGCATGTGGTATGGCTAGGGTTTCCCCATACTTCCATTTACCACTATTTACTGCTGCTTTAAACAGGGTAGGGTTGCAATAAGATTGTAGTGCTGTCCTTTCTTTATCCCAGGTTGGTTTTGCTTTCAACATCATTGGGTTTATAAAACAATCAACACCCAACTGAAAATGTAATACCACTTTGCTTTATTTGAGATGCTAATGTAAAGGGGCCAAGTCTACCAGTTCCTGGGAGATTTTGATTCAGGCACCTATGAATTTTTGCTTTCTTCTCAGCTTCTAAATGATTCTGTCTCGGTTTTTGTAATCCATGAGATAAACTTGCACCAGATACACTAAAATCTGTGTCTGCTGCTCAGGCCTCAAGACCAAATGGGTTTACACTCTAAGATTTTTAAAAGCATCCGTGGGATTACAAAGGCCCTTGTTAAACGTAGACCTAAAGAAAGTTGAAGATGCATCTGTGTTTTACTTCCTGGCAACTCCATTTTTGTGTCTTCCTTGGTCTTGTGGCATTGTATAAGAATAATCTTTATAATCTTGTCTGTGGTGACCTAGGCCACGTGATAGGTGCTTTTCCTCCCCAGTCTCTGCTGAAAGACTACTGGAAGGACTACTCTGAGCAGCAAAATTCTACTGATCAGTGGAAGAAAGTCAACAAGCAACAGAAACATCAAGGCTCTCTTTCCCCCTGTACCTTCCTAGGTGCACAAGATCCTATTTTCCCTGTATCACTTTCCAGGTTTCCACTGGAGTTTCACAATGCCTCCCCTCCTTTATTAACATCTAATGTTAATAATCTAAATTCTAAGGCTAATTATGTTGGGTTTGGAGGTTTTTTTTTCCCCTTCTCATAACCCCCTGTTCTTTCTGTGCCTTGATGACTCTCCTTTACTGGTTCCCTCGGTTCTCACCCTCCCCTTCCCCACCACACTCTGATTTGTGTCATTTGCTTGCAGAAGCAACACTGTTTTTTCCTAGAATCGTTCAGCAAGCTGACCTGTTTCATAAAGCTGACCTAACTAGTTGCTCTCACAAGCCTTAACCGGTTTTTTTTTGCTGACCTTTTAAAGGTCTAAATGAGAGTTACGGGTTTTTCTCATGCAAAATGTCCTCGTAGCAATTAGCCACCTGGGGTAACCATTCCTTCCAGTACAACCGACTGCACATCCCATCTTCTTGCCAGGATAAAACCTCAACATTTCTAATAAAAATCTTAGTGGCTTATCCTTAAGTTATACACCTTCATGGATTTGGTGCTTGGAAGTGAATGGATGTAAGAAAAAGGGAGTTTCTATGCTTAACTGTTGAAAAAAAAACTTGTTTTTTTTCAGGAAAAATACAACTTGTTGAGAATCTGAGTCTGCAATCCAAACTGCCTAGAGTTTGCAATCTGAAAGGAAATCAATTAATTGATTTGCAGGATTTTGAATAGCTGAGAGAGGCAGACTGAGCTGAAAGACTGCAGAAAACATCCTCCATCTTTGTCCCCAACATGCAAATATCTATGAAATTAAATAGTTTCACCAGGCAGGAGTTAGAAGGAGATCTTGGGGAGTAAATCACCAGACATCCAAATACATACACCATGTTTAGTAAGGGGAGGACAAATTGTGATAAAAAATCTGAGATTTCTTTTCAGGCAATGTAATAAATATGTTTTACCAATCCAGGTGGTTGTGGTTTTCCATATGCAGCTGTATATCTGTAGGTATCATGGAAAAAGGTGAAGAACAAGTCTAACACTTTTCAGATAGCTGTTTCAGGAGCAAATCTCTCAAAGTCCTTCAGTGGGCTTTGGCATAGGTGTTTCCTATGATGTTATTAAATCTAGGAGATAATTTGGTACTAAACCAACAGCAGTAAACATTTGTGGCACATGGAGCAGCCCGAGGGTGAGCAGAGGATTTTAGCCACAGTGGTTGCTCCAGAAATCTTGTTCTCTGTGCCCTGTTGCATTTTGGGTTTGGGCAGTAATGTCCTGGCCAAAGCCAGGTTTGCACACAGACCCTCAAAGAGGACTGTCATCTGAATCAGGGAAGATGAAAAGGACAAAGGGGCATTTGTCAAAAAGGAGATCAGGGGCTGTAGCATCTCTTCCATCTGCTGCTCTCATGAGCACTGCCTAAAGTCTTGATTGCACCTTTCCACATGTTGAAGGAGAAGATCTACATTTGTGCACCTTCACTCATTGCCCCAGAAAGGTCTGGTTTGGGTCTCACTTGGAAGAAGCTGCTCTGTGTAAGCAGCCTTTCACAGGACCATCACCCTTAGGGGCATGAGGACAGGAGTGTCTCTAATATTCAGAACAGAGATACTAACACAGCATCCTCTGTGTCTGTGGCTACAACTGATGGATGTAGCCATAGCAGCATTCAAAAATGTGCCACATCTGTTTCTTAGCATACCTGTTAGGAAGAGTTAATTCATTAAGGGTTTGTAAAGGAGAAGTAAATGTTCAGCACGTGATAACCATGGTGGATGATCACAGATAATTTAAATCTGGTTTTCCATAGTCTATCACAACTAGTTTTCTAGGTGCTAACAGATTTATGTGGAAATGGCTGTAGAAAAACTACATAAAGTGTGATACTTTCTTGATCTTTTCCAGTCTTCCATTTGCATTTGGAACAACAAATTACACTGAAGCATGGCAAGCCCAGACAATTTAGGGACAAGAGAAACCCTTTCCAAACCTTCCAGATTCATCCTCATAGATTTTTCTTTTGATCAAACTGTCCATCCTTTAGAACCTCAGCTGTCAGCCAGAGAAATTGCAAACATGTATACATCAAAAAACCAGCGGAGTGCGGCTTTATCATCAGCAGATGAAGACCTCTGACAAGCCAAATCGATACTCTGTGGGACCTTTTCTTTGTGGATAGAGTCCACAGCCTGAGATCCACTGTCACACACTAGACAAATATCTTACAGCGATGGTCCCTCTTCTGTCCAACCACAGATTTGGGGTCAAGCAGCTGCGCAAACCCATTAAAAATCTTGCCCCCTTCTACTGACCTCAGCTGTAGTGGAACAGCTCTAGAGTCAGACACTCTGATGTGTCAAACCACTTCCTACACGACAGCAGCACGCTCCACCACACTGAGCATAAGTTTGATTTCCTGGTTAAGAGCAACTAATACCTGAAGAGAGAGCAGCCTTTATTGTCGCTTGCGGAGCTGTACAGCAAAACGACGATTTGCTGACCAAATAGCGGAGTCCTCTGTGCACACGTGAGGTAGAGCGAAGCCCTTGCTTCATGATGAGCACATGATGCTCCCCACCAGTCTAACCAGGCAGTAGTCAGATCTTTAGCTTGGTCTGCACCAACTCATCACTTCTGAGAAACTTCATCATCAGTGTTGTGGAGAAAAGATGTGAACAAGTCCCATGGAGCTCAAGTGCCTTTTGATGTGGCTCCTTTTTGGATCCGTCAAGGGGAACAAGCCAGGTAAAAGACTATTTCTGCCTTTTGGGGAGGGAAAATATGGTTTGCTTTTTTTTTTTTTGTGGTGGCTGCTGGAGGATGTTTGCAACATCCTGAGTCCTTTCAGGTAAGGAAAGTTGTTAAGAGCTTAGGGAATTTGTGAGTCTAAGGAAGTGAGAGAAGAGGGTTTTGTGCCCACAAACCATCAACTGCAGACAATCCAAAGCACTACAGGATATTTTTTTTTTGTCTGAGTAATGTACATATCCTCCAACCCATCGCTGGCACAGTGGGCAGATCAAAGCCCTAAGTTTAACTTGTGCACCTTAGGTAGCTCTTTGAATTTGGATTTTGTTTTTTTCTTTCCATTTTGCATGCAACCTTAGGAAATATAAAAATAGACACAGAAATGTCAGTACCTGTGTAGGTAAAATTGATGGCAATGCTATTAGTTAAAAGCTGCCATTCAGGTTTGCTATGGATGCTATAGATACCAAGCATTTCAGCCACGCCTCCCCACAGTTCACAATAAACTGTGAACGGAGGCAACTAATTCATTCAACATAATTTTACACATAAATTGTGATACTGCTTATATTTGGCTTATTTATTGTGACAAGTGTGTGCATGGAGAAATGGTCTGGTGATATTTTAGCACATTTCAGTTCAACCTGCTTTGTTAAGAGGGAAAAAGAAGATTTTACATTCTCAGTGCTCCATAAATGTGAGATTTCCTTCTGTATCTGCTGATTGAGAGGTATGAGCAGAAACAGCCTAAGGCAGGTTCTTAGATACAGTGGTACTATAACCTCTAATGAACCACCTCTAACAGGGCTGCAGCATCTCAGGGGAAAATCACGTTGCTTATAACTGAACTCATTAATGCAGGAGCTACCTTCACAAATATTTCACTCCCCAGGTGGTTTTATTCTCATGAAAGCATTTTGTTGCAAGTAAGAGCTGTACCTTTTCCTTCAGAGGGCATTTTCATTGCCAAGTGAAGTGCCAGAGCCCATGGCAAGCGTTTCAAGTGATGTGAGCAAGAGCATCACTGGGAGAAGTTCAGCCAGAGATATGTAAATAGGATCGGTTCTAGGATGACTCAGGTCCCCAATATCACATTTTCTGTATTACTGTGCCTGGACAGGTTTGAGATTTCTTGCTGACAAGTCTCGTTTATAAGAAATCCTTTTTTTTTTTTTTTAAATGGAAGGGTATTAGAGCAGCTGCAATTTATGCAATTTGATGTGATTTAATTCTCTGATGAATGAATAAATGCATAGCATGGCATTCTTCACTTGTAAGCTCTTCTTTCCTCAGCTTCCTGTATTTATTTTCAATGTCTCTCCCAATGTTTAAACCTAGTATTAACATAGATTTTAAAAAAAATCTCCCTGCTATGGTAGAATCACCATTTTTCACCATTTTTTTGTTTTATTGTAGAGATGCCCAAAGTATTGTGGCTATAAGACCTATTATTTTTAACTCATTAGGGGGATTAACAAGGAGACCTGGAAACAGAAGGGACAGAGGCTAAGCCAGAGTGGTAAAAAATTAGCTATTTCTCAATTCATATGATGCTATTTCTGGTATTTTGCTCCATCTTTCCAGCTCATCCCAGCACTTGGATGCCTGACCCTGCCACAGATGATGCTTGCAGGAGGGTTTCAGGCAAAATGCACTATCAAGAATAAATACCATTAGGGGAAAAAGAAAATAAAAAGCCTTTTTTTTACAGAATTGTTTCACTGATAGATCTCAAAGTGCCCTGTGATATATATCTGAGGAAACTAAGGCATGGGATGATAAATAGTTTGGTAAAAAATAAAATACATCTTAGTGCTAAAGAGAATAAGAGAAATGGGAGTTTTCTCGTGAGGTGCATCACATTTATCTCATTTATTCTGTACAGCAGCAGTGCCTAGAAGCTGCAGGCATGGATGAGGCTTGGAGTATGCTAGGTGAAGGTCAAATACAAGATAAATGCTGGTCTGTGCTCCTACGACCTTTCCATCTTGCTATTCAGCTTACAGGAATACACTGAATAGATTTGCAAGTTAAACCTGGAAAGGATTAAAATTCACAAAAGAAAGAATTTCATTCAACTGAATTTCATTCACACAAGATGGGTACCAGATCTGTCATTTAAATGAGAGGAATTTCTTTCCCATTATACTTGCATATTAGCGCTAGCTCCCATGGATTTGCAATGCAATGTAGAATAAATTAAAGTTGTCAAACACATGCAAGTGTTTCTTGTAAGGTCAACCAGAGAGCAAATATCTTTACAAAACTTCCAGTAGCAAAGTGCATGACATACAGCTGAAATTAAAGTAAAAAAATAACCTGTTAAAATTGTGATCTTGCCAAGGAAAAGCAGAAACTATAGACAGCGATCCTTCAGTATCTGTCTGCCTTGAGACAGAGAAATCTTTTCCTCACCTCATCAGAGATGTGCTACTATGTCCCTTGCTTTTATCACAGCAAAAAAATTGACTCTTTAGTTACTACTAGAAAGCTGCAGTCTTTGACTTTGCTCACAAGTGCCTTCAGAGCATTGCAGTTTTGGGCTCCCTGCTTTCCTCCTTCATGTTCAGCTTTGTCCCTCTTGTTATTTTCTGTTGCGTTAGTTGTATCTTCAAAGCCCATATTTTTCTACCCATTGTTTCCATCTCATGATCCTGACTCTGAATCTTGGGACAACCTGGTTTAGCTAGTTTTTTCCCTATCTCCTCCAATCCTTCTCCAAAACTCACATTTCCAAGGTCCTTCCATGACTCTCTTCACTAGAATCTCTGCTTCTCAGCCTTCCCATGGTGGCAGCACTTTGTCACCTGCTGCTTTTTCTTTATATTCCCTTTTTGTAAAGTGTGACATCCCCTCAGAGAAATTTATAGCCCTCATCATTTGGAAAATGTGTCATGCATTATGAGGTCATAAAAATAATCAGCTCTAACAAGTAATTTCCATTCCACCTCTTTTGCTCCAGCGAAAACCTCAGTGTCTGCTAAGGCCACAAGTCAAATGAAATGAGTCCTAAAGCCACATCTGAAATTAAAAGAATCCCACCAGACATTTTGGCACCATTAGCCAAGAGTGACACACATTCTTGTTAGTCATTCAATTATTTTTGGAGAGGGTTTTCTTTACTGCCCTTCTAACCCAACAAAGGAAGGCTGAGAAAGTTCCAGCCAAAGAAAATGATCTGAATTTCTACTGCTGTTCAAAAAGCTGATTTTCTTTCTCAGTAATGTGTTCTTCCCTTGAGATGAAAGTACCAAAGAGGCAGGTGTTGCTGAAGTCACAGATTTAAGCAATACTGTAGTGAAACCTGTACAAAACGCAAATGTCACCCACTAAAACACGACTTCCACGTACAGTGTTCTCAAAACCAGATGCTGTGTTCTGCTACGATACGATGTGCAGTGGTTGCCTTTATAAAGTTTGAGCTCTGTGGCTTTACCACAGAACCAAGAATGTTATAAACACCCAGAAACAACAGAGTAAGAGAAAAAAAAGTTCACTCTGTACATTTTCTACACAGTGCACTGTGCTTGGTCTAGTTTTCCTCCCTCTCCCTACCATAGGAAACACTATCCCTCTTTCCTAAGGCTCCCTCTTCCTATTCCACTTTTGTTGCCCAAGCCCAGCCTCTCTGCCAAGGCAGGCATGGAATTCATCTCACTTAACCTCAGCCTTCTGCACCACCAACATCTCCACTGAGCTGGCCATACAGACCTTTCCAACCCAAACAATTCTATGATTCTACTCAGTCCGTATCTCAAACCAGGAGTAAATCAGTAATAAATAGGGATAGCTCTGTTTAGGAAGAGGGAAAACAGATCAGTGAAGAAACATCTGGGTCTGTGAAGGACAAAACACCCTGTAGACTGCTTTTCTGGGAACTTGCAGCAAAGCAAGCTTTAAAATGATGTTAATGAATTAGCTAAATCACACTAATTATTCATGTGAGCATGTTAGAGCATTCTTCCACCACTGTAGTCAATAGAGAAAAGCACCTTAAAACATTGCTTTGGAGGACTTAATTTAGGTGTCTGCTGTGCTTTAGAACGGTCTGCCCAGTTCCACATTTTACATAAGGGTCTAACAAGGCAGGTTCTTGAGGCTAAATCGTGCTTTGCTTACACAAGATAAAGCCTAGTTGAATGTCAAACTGATTCTAACCTTGCTGCATATGGAAATTTGCCTTTTTCTTCTTCTTTTTTTTTTTTTTTTCCATTAGATTACACTGCCTAGGTCATTGGCCAACAGCTTTAGTGTGTGATTAAGCCAAGAGATGAGAAATACATCTCTTCAAAAACTTTTATCCTATGGACTTGCAAAGGGTTCATAGAATCACACAATGGTTTGGATTGGAAGGGACCTCAAAGATCATGTAGTCTCAACCCCCTGCCATGGGCAGGGACACCCTCCACTAGCCCAGGTTGCCCAAAACCCCATCTAACCTGTCCTTGAATCTTGCCAGGGATCCAGGGGCAGCCATGGCTTCCCTGGACGAACTCTACCAGGAGCACACCACCCTCACAGGGAAGAATTTCCTCCTTATAACTAGTCTAAATCTACCCCCCCTCCAGTTTATAGCCATTACCTCTCATCCTATTGCTACATGCCCTTATAAAAGTGTCTTCCCAGCTTTCCTATAGGTCCCCTTCATGTACGGGAAAGCTGCTATAAGGTTCTCCCCCTTCTCCAGGCTGTTAATGGACAGCTCCTGCTAGTTTATATTCCAGTTTAATTTACACTGTCTTTCCAACAGAGACACATTCCAGTACAGCAAACTCATCAGGCACTGAACCACCTAGTCCTTAGAATAGGACATGCCTCTTCTCCACTGGTAGGAATATTGAGACCCATCTCCTGCCCCATAAGTCTGACCTCTCCTCCATCAGCATATTAAAACTTGTGCCTGATGATTTCACTGGCATTGTACTTCTGTCACTTCAACTGCAAACTCATCACTACTCAGATGACTTTATAAGATAATGTCAGTGTAATCCACAGTATAGTTAACCAAAATCTCACAGGCAAATCACCATAAACTTCAGGTTTGCACCCCAGTCCCAGAGGTGGGATCTATTACCAGCTTATAAATCCACATTGACAATGAATGACATTAAACAGAGGGGAGAGAAGCAGGCAGAGCTGTAACAGACAGCTTGTTAACAGACCCTTTGGGAAAAAGAAATTGAAGTTAGAAAAAGCTCATTACCATTTCAGTCCAGTTGCTGGTATCAATTTCTTCTATTCACCCGTATCGGTTTCACCGTCGAGAGGCATGGTCTATTTAGAGAGCACATAGTTTCAGGCAGCACATGAACCCCCAGGGCTGAATTAGCTTTTCAGGCACATCTGGAGAAATGTCTTCATTGTGGCATGGTTTGATTTCTTGGTGTCTCTGGGGAGAGGCTCTCTTCATCTCTGAACTGGGCAGGTGTGTGCTCTGCCTTGTTTCTTCCACTGTTTCACTCAGTTATTCAGAACTGCCGGTTTCCTACTGATCCCATCTTACCACCTTTCTGTTTAGGGGAAAATTATCCTCTTTTTGCACTGTGCCTTTTTAACTTGACATCAGAATAATGTCAGTGCTGGTGACATGCAGCCACATAACAGAGGAAATTCTGAGTTTAGGTTATAGTGACATGACTCACTGTCTGTGTTTACCTAATACATGTTAGAAAATAGGTGTTAGAAAATTTCCCCATTCGTTTCTCCTGGAAAAAAGGTGTTGTTCTGATACCTTCTCTGACACACTGCTCTGGCAGCTCAGACAGAAGAGAAATAGGCAGGAGAGCTTCATAAATCCTAATCCTGCCAGCACGTCTGCTATGAGCAGTTCTGTGTTGTGTCGGTAACATGTTTGAATGGGAAACCTCAGGAAAGAAACCAAAGTACTGGAAGAACTGATGGTGATTTAACTAGTGGGTTCTTTCCACTGAGCCTTGCAAATGATGCTGAGGGTAGCCAAGGGCAGTAAAGCTTTATTTAGCATATGGCAAAAGACAGCATGGCAGGGTACGAGACACCAGCCTCTGATAACTCCTACATGATATCTGACTGCTTATGTGGAGATCCTGGATGCCCTGAGACACCTCAAAGGGCATCAGGCACCATTACTTAAGCAGGAATAGCAGGAATCCCACTTATCATGTAGCTCAGGTGAAAAGGAGTGGCTTTGCAGGTCTCAGGAAACTTACCCAACTTATTTTTGTAAGCACACCAGAAGCTGTGATAACTACTTTTTAGTTTTCATGTTTCACAGATGTCTATCATCTGAATTCATTAGTTTCCTCTTAATTCCAAGGGCATGTCTTCATCCCCTGTATGACAATATCTGAAACCATTTCCAAAATTTCAAGAAATACTGTAGGCACCAAAAGATTCTTCCTTAGGAGAATTGTGCATTCTATCAATTCTGCAACCAATAGCAGTGCTAATGTCCATGAACACCAACTCTTGTGATACCCCACATGGAGTACTGTGTCCAGTTCTAGAGTTCCCAACATAGGAAGGACATGGAGCTGTTGGAATGGGTTCAGAGTAGGCCATGAAAATCATTAGAGGGCTGGAGCATCTCTCCTATGAAGACAAGCTGAGAGAGTTGGGTTTGTTCAGACTGGAGAAGAGAAGGCTCCAGGGAGATCTTATTGTGGCCTTCCAGTACCTGAAGGGGGCTACAGGAAAGCTGGGGAGGGTCCTTTTGGAAGGCCCTGGAGTGATAGGATATGGGGGAATGGTTTTAAATGGGAAGGGGTTAGATTGAGTTTGGATATTTGGAAGAAATTCTTCACTATGAGGATGGTGAGTCACTGGCACAGGTTTCCCAGAGAAGTGGTGGCTGCACCCTCCCTGGAGGTGTCCAAGGCCAGGTTGGATGAGGCCTTGAGCAGCCTGGTCTAGTGAGAGGTGTCCCTGCCCATGGCAGGGGGATGGAACTAGATGATCTTTAAGGTCCCTTTCAGCCCAAACCACTCTGTGGTTCTATCATTCTATGATCTTCTCTGATAGACTCATTTGAATACTTTGTGCTGTTACCTTTAGGTGCAAAGATATGGGATCACAGGGCAGTTTTGATGTGTGGGAAGTGGGAATGGAAGGTGGTGGCTGATGGACTTTGTGAATGAAGGAAAGATAAGACAGAGGACATTGTAACTGAAAGAGAAGGACATAAGGACACACAGAACCTTGTTGTGGAGTTGGAGAATTGAAGGATGTGGGGAGATAAAATAAGGAGGCAAAGAAAACCATGAGAAGAGATTTGAAAGTGATGTAAGGGAAACCTTTTAAACCAGTACTAGTGTGAAGGTAGCCCTGGAGCAGCTCTTCAGGGATGCAGGATCCAGAGGGAAATTGGTATGTTGCAAAACTGGGTCACCAGAGGCTAGGATAGGAGGTGGGTTATGCTTAGGTGTGCTCATCTTTTGAAAGATTCCTGTCACACCAATTTAAATGAATTGACAGACTCATTTCCAACAAGGTGCAAAGAAAAGCAAAAAAAAAAAAAGCAGTTAATCTCCCTAAAAATGTAAAAAGTCAGAAATCTGTCAAGGAGTAAACCTACATTTCCATTCCCTAGTTTCCTGGCTTCTTCCCATCCTACAGCAGGGCTGTTGATATTTTAGGGGCAAACCATGCTGTTTCTTCAGGCAAAAAGACTGAATGAAGTTCTGGGGATGATTCCTGAGGACGTTTTGGGTAGGTGGTATGATCCAGAGCTTACCAGGTCTGCTTCCTCTCTCCACAGTCTCCCCACACTATGCCAGGAAGTCCACTGCCATGGAACACCCCTGTGTATCTGTGTGCCACTACGTGTGGGGTCTGCAGCTTTGGGAGACTGTTATTTTGGGAGTTTGAATACAGCAATTAACTTGAACCTGTAATACTGCCAAATGTCAGTGCCCTGAGAGCTCTCCTGGGTTTGATGGCCAACCTATAGCTCCCATTCTCAGACAGACTTTGCTGAGCATGCAGTCATTATCAAGAGTTATTATCACATTGGCTGCCACAAAATTCCTGCCTGATAATTTGGACTTCTTTGTGTAAGTGTGGTACAAGTAGCTGCCCAATGCAGGAAGTTTAGGATCCAAATGGAAAGCAATAAAGTAATTATGATCAGAGTGTTGGGTGCCTACCTGTTCTTGAAAGATGGGTGAAAAAACATTTTAAAAAAATTAAATGTTCAAAGACAGTTGTAGTGGTTTAACTCCAGCCAAGAGCTAAGCCCCACTCAGGCACTCACTCCCCGTGGCAGGATGAGGGAGAGAGTTGGAAGCGTGAAAGTGAGAGATCTCATGGGTTGAGATCAAGACAGTTTAACAAGTAAAGCAAAATACACACACACAAGAAAAGCAAACCAAGGAATTAATTTCCCACTTCCCATCAGCAGGAAGGTGCTCAGCCACCTCCAGGACAGCAGGGCTCCATCATGCATAATGGTAACTTGGGAAGAGAAATGCCATCTGTGTTCATGTGGACCCTTCTTCCTTCTTCTCCCCCCAGTTTTAGATGTTAAGCATGACATCATATGGTGTGGGATATCCTTTTGGTCGTTGGGGTCAGCTGTCCTGGCTGTGTCCCCTCCCAGCTCCTTGTACACCCCCAGCCTGCTGCTGATGAGGTGGTGTGAGCAGCAAAAGAGGCCTTAGCTCTGTGGAAGCACCACTCAACCACATCAAAAAACATCTCAATATAACAAGAGCATCTCTATACTTCCATCACTGTTTCCAACAGAAATTCCTGTGAAGGAAATTGACCCTACCCCAACCAAAACCAGCACAACAGTGAAGAGGGATAAAGGCAATGGATATCCTGACATGTCCATAATCATGCATGACATGATCAGTGCGAGGACTGGTATAACAATAAACCTAAAAGATGATGACTTTGATATCAAACACATCAGTGAGGAGGTCTAGCATGGGAAGAGAAGCCAAATTTTTGAAAGGCTATGAGGATGGATAAGCAGAAGTTTCTTGAAAATGGGAGCAAAATATTTGATGTGGCAGTGAAACAGTTAGAAGTTGACAGACAGAGGCAATGAGAAGTTCATAATGAGACCTAGGAAATTCATCTTTTCAAAGGTTTTCTAGATCAGAGACAGGAATACAGTTGTAAAAGCCAAAGACGTAGATGCTTCAGTGGTTTGGATGTAAGAAGACAAGAATTTGAGTGGTGTGGATGAAATGAAGAGGCTGGATCCTAGGAGTGTTGTGTGAGATCCAGCTGCAAGGTGGATGTGTTAATCCAAAAGTGCCAACTTGGTGGATACTGCTGCCTGTCACCCGTGTGTAACCGTTTCTGCAAGACCCTTATCTGATGTGTGCAAGTTCAGAAGAACCTGATTTCATTTGATCATTGATTAAAACAAAAGTTGCCCTTTATGATGAGTAGTCTAAATGCTGTGGGTTTTCTTAAGAAGAGACTAAAGACTTTTGGGTTTGAGTGCCTCGTGCTGAGATTCAGATCTGCAGTCTGCTTCAAAGAGGCTTTTGAAGTCTTGAGGGAAACATGCTTTTAGCTTTTAGGGAAAGTGAGAGTACATGATCTCAACTTGCTGCTAATCTGATAACTCTTTAATTTTAATCACCCTGACAGTCTGTGGTAAACCATGTGGTTAACTATTTCGGGTACAGTTGCTTCTCTCGAAGCCACAGTCTGATGTAGTTTACAAGGTGAATCCTTCGACAACACAAAGATGCAGAGGGGATTAAAATATCCCTCACACAGTTTAGCTCTTAAGTCACTCAATACCTTTGATTGCTGCCTCAAACTTTGTGATGGTAATGAAAAGTAAAAAGGGCAAGAAAGTGATGGTGGCTCTGGAAGAAAAGGGCACTGCAGGACAAGGTCTGGGAGTTGATGATTGGGTTGCTGTCAGCAAAGGGCAGCCTTGTTTCAAGGAGAAGGCACTTTAGGAGTCAAGGGCAAACACCCAATGATGAACAGCTATCAGGGATTCAAGGCCCTGTCACAGTCACTCTTGCTGGTTGCTAAGGCTGCGTTAATTATGGCAGCAGAAAATGTGAAGACACGACAACTAAGAAATTTTACTCATAGTCTCTGTTACTATTATGCATAAGCATCAAAGGCCACAGATCATGCACCCAAAGATCTCAAATGCCAGCCCTGATGCAACCAGCCTGTTTTATAAACTTCTGGTTCTCCAGCTCAGCTTCAGTGGGCTTTTCAAGTGCGCTGAAATGATCTAATTTAATTCATTCCGACTGATTGAGAGGTATATTTAGATGTGATTTGCTGATGACACAGCATTTCATGTCCTTGTTTTGGGACAAGTTATATTTAGGTTTGCAAACTTATTTCACAGTAAGTTGCTCTTTGGTGTGCTCAGACAGAACTGAGAGTCTACTCCCCTTCTCAATGTTTGCTTATACATGATTGCAACTTTTAATTACTTAGTTTTGTTTATTGTGCCTCACTGGTGCAGGCAGCAGCTTTACAGTATGAGCATGTAGGGCTTTATTAAGGAAATGTTGGTAGTGTTTCATGCTGCCCATCTTCTGAGTGCAGAAAGGGCTCAACTGCTTGCTTTAGGCAGCAGGGAGCCTGGTGCCTCCCACCACCATTACCAGCTGCTGCAGAACATCCTTGCTCCAGCACCCACAAGGGCCCCTCCTAACTAAAGAACTGTAGACACAGTCACCTCATGTCACTTGGTGGAGACACTCCCAAGGGATTTTTTCTGTATCCTGAACAAATTTACACTCCTATCAATGGCAACAACTAACTCCAACATAAAGATGCTTTTGTCCTGAAATTCAAATTAAAAATATTCACTTTAAATAATTAATAGTTTTGCCAGAGCTTCTTCTTGTCTTGGAAAGAATCAAAGCTTTGCTACTCTCACATTCCCTTCGGGACACCCAGGTTCATCCCTCAGCTGTAATTTTAGCCCTATGACTGGGAGCCTAGTTAGACCCCAGATACTTAACAGAGCTCTGGGCATGACCTTGTATTGGTAAGACAGAAAGATGGGGGAAGTCCTCAGTGAATAATGTAGATTAACAGGCTGTCCTGATTCTTAGTCTCCCTGTCTGTAGAATGCCCAGCTCCTCCAAGGACGGACTTTGCTGATAACGCTATTGTATTGTACCCACTGGGGACCAAACTGTACTATGAATGTGATGATGGTTACACAAGAAGAAGTGGCCAATACACAGGAATTCGGTGTCAGTGTATAGAGGGGGTTGCTTCTTGGATCTACACAGACTTTGAATGTATTGGTAAGTGATTATTGTCCTTCTTCTGCACTTGTAGAGGCTTGGTTTTCCCCCCAGTGAGTCATATAAGACACATCTGTGTGCTCCTCTAGCAAGTGACCTCTTCTGTGTGTCTTTGAACATTAAAACTGGCTTCAATTCTATGTTGCCTCCAAAAGTTTGGGTGTTCTGCCTTTGCTCTGCCATTCATCCTGCTGCAATTCAATAAATACAACTTCTCCCACAGACATTAAAATTTTATTGTCAACGTCTCCCACGCTAGAGTTAGATTTTACACAAATGCCAGGAAGAAAAGAAGAGACATCTGCACCCCAGAAGCAAGAAAACCTTCCAGAATTTTACCAGAAAGGTAAGTAAGAGACCATTCATTATTGTAACATTTCTTCCACTGATTTCCATGGAAGAAGAGTAAGAATGATGATGATGAGTAATTTTAAATTATTTTAACACTCAGAGAGAAACAAACAATTTCAATAACACCTTGAGGACATGGTCTAAGGGTAGACTTGGTGGTGGTAGGTTAATGGTTGGACTGGATGATCTTAGGGGTCATTTCCAGCCTTAAAAATTCTATGATTC
>VXBZ01011861.1:15673-27708 GCA_013399135.1 Heliornis fulica
TTGTTGAATGTCATATTGTTGGCCCCTGCCCAACAATCCAGCCTGTCCAGATCCCTCTGCAGGGCCTTCCTACCCTCCAGCAGATCGACACTTCTGCCCAATTTGGTGTCATCTGCAAACTTGCTGAGGGTGCATTCAATCCCCTCATCCAGATCATCTGTGAAGAGGTTGAACAGAACTGGTCCCAACACCGAGCCCTGGGGAACACCACTGGTGACCGGTCGCCAGCTGGATTTGGCTCCATTCCCCACCACTCTCTGGGCTCGGCCATCCAGCCAGTTTGTAACCCAGCGCAGAGTGCACTTGTCCAAGCGACATTCCCAAGCATGTTTTATTTTGTTCCTCTGCAGAGCAGCAAAGAAGCCAAAATTTTTTAGGGGCTTCCTTTATTGAAAGTCTTTGGGATTTTCACTTGCACTCAAAACAAAACTGAAAGTCAGGGCCCCCGAGTGTAGTGAATGGGTGTTCCTCTTCTGTTACTGCTCTTGTTGCAGCAAGTGAGCTATGAAATCTTGCAATGGACATGGACCCAGACTGTAGTTGACAAATTGGTACACAATTATATTAGAGGCCAGATGCAAAAGATACACATAAGTTGCACAGATACACGTTTTTCCTGGGCAAAACCCAGTCCACATTAGAATAAAAATTGTGTTAATGATACTGCCAGATTTGAAATACTCATGTATTTTAGCTCCTTGCTCTCGATTGTTATCCTTCAGGGAACCACAGAGTGTCTTGGAAGAGAACTAGCATTTTGCACTCCTCTTCTGCATAAAATGGCTGAAACTGTTCAAAATTGTCCAATAACCAAGAGCTTCCTTGCAAGGATTCAAGTCTGAGGCCAAGTGTAACATCTTGGAGCGGGTGAAGGACAATTAGTGTGTGAAATAAATAAATAAAATCCATATCACATGTGAAAGTAGAGAAAGATAAAAAATCAAAGCCCTTAAAAACAAGTAAATTACTTGAAACATAAACATAAAAGGAGAACAGAAAAGAGTATTGTTTCCCTCATAAATATGTCCTTGTATTATTGCTTCTAAGTTCCAAGATCTTAAAGCAACCATATTTTCTTGAAAAGGAGATGAGAATAAATTAAAATTCCATGATTCTTTTAGAAGTGTTTCCTTCATGGTTCCCTGTATTGACAGTGTTAATGACACTCAGATTTCAGTGACATGACTTTTTTTTTAAATTAGAGCATCAGACTTCCAATTCAAAATCATCTTCTTCAAAACACAGAACAGCTTATCAGATAGTTTCCCGAACCCTCTCTCTCCATAAAAGCTGGCAAGACTTGCTGTTATCTGACCATTGCAATATCAACCTGAGACTCAATTCATCTGAGTACAACTCCCAGCTGTGTCCTAGTACTCCTTTATGCACTTTGGATAAGATATTTACCTCCATATGGCTTGATATTCCAAATGTTAAATGGAGAAAAGAGCTTTATGCTGCCATGTGGTACTTCTAAACATGTGCACACATGGCCTGTATTACTCCAGCCAGAAACATTTTTCCCTATTCACTTGCAAAAGCTGTTAAAATTCACTGAACTCTCCTTCACTGGTTTTAGTATTTAACACACATCCTTTAATATTTAATTTTAAATAAATTAACCTTGTATGCAGTGCACTATGAAAACCACCAGTTCAGTAAAAATAATAATAACAGTGAGACGGAAGCACCTGTTATTCAGAAAAGGGCAATTTCTTGAAGCTTGGAGTAGTTTATTTAACATGGTGCAAGTAGAATCTCTTGCCTTGCCAGGAATCCTAGGTGTCCCCTAGGCCCTTTGCAGTGGTCAGAGGAGCTTATCACTTTCAGAAAATTTAGGTTTGGATCAAAGAATCAAGACTTCCTTAAAGCCTGAAGCAGGTTTTTGCCTGGTGTTACTCTGGGACCAGCATGCATATTTGTATGAATTTTTTTCTCTTTGTCCAGTTTATGAATGGGTAAAACAAACAGAGAGGTTTAAAGATTCACCTGAAAAAATCTTTCCAACACAAATAGAAATTCTTAGTTACCTGTATTTCCAGCTACCAGGTCTGAGGAAAAAGACGAGTGCTTCATGCCAAGCAGACAAGTCCATTTCAGAAGGAGGAGGAAGTCCTCCAACAAATGTCATGTGAGTGGCATACCCTTCCTGTCTCATAGAAACCTCTCCAAAGAACAGTTTTGCACAGCTGATCTTTGTGTCTCTTAGGCTAATGCACTGTTTTCTTTCCCATTTCTTGGCCCAAGACCTACATCTCATTGCAAGCAAGGAGAGATGCCACTGCTGGTTACCCATGGGGGAAGAGCCAAAAAGTTCTCATAATCCTGGGTATGTCACCTGCATCTAGTTGTGGCCTCAAGTGGATAAATGTCCTCTGTTCTTTCATTCTACCAGCTAGAATTAATACTGCAACCTGTGAGTGCTTCAAGGCTCACCTCAGTCACTATGGTCCAGGACTTGCATTCAGGACTTCAGGCGCTTCATGTAGTGCTCCGCTTACACCACGATATCAATAAAATAAAACCAGGAGCAGCCTTGCAGCCAAACTTTAGATTTCAAACCTCTGTCTTCCTGCTCTGAAAGTACTTTGCTAGTCTGTGAGTATCGCAATATGGGATTATTTTGAAAACTAATTTGGTTGGGCTCAATCATACCTGAAGGTTTCCCAAGAAAACACAACAGCTTTTATATATAAATCTTCAATTTCATGAGGCTCAGGACGCTTCTATTCCATTTCCTTTGTCTGAGTTCAAACTTACTTCTAGTAAATAGTTTTGTTTTTCAGATTCAACCAGTACGTAGAATTTAAGTCACCCAGATGGAAATACCTTCACAAAATTACTGAGAAATGTCATGTACTAATACTGTGAATGAGTTCCAGGAATTACTGAAAGTCACTTGCTATTTATTGCTTAGTAATATAGTACTTGAGGTTTCCTGTCACTAGTTCAGTTGTGCCAAAACTTAAAACACTAAAATATGGTTTCACATGCTGTGCAAATGCCTGCTTCTACTGAATCACTTTACAAAAAGAACTGACCAAACAAATATGTGGAATATCAGAGAACTGGTCTTTAATCACTTTGTGACCAAACTGCTTAGAAAAACTCCATAAGAGCAACAGCAAAAATGGTAACACAAAGTACAGTGGGCATTATTCTCCCATGACTTCAACCAAATAATTCTGTTGCTTTTAACAAATAACTCAAGCATAGCTTTTTGTGTCCACCTTGCAGCTGCTAGTCCACATTGGCTAGACCAAGCCCCTCACAACCACAAGAAGGGCTGCTCCAGAACCCCCTCTATACCTGAGGCTGTCAGCAGAGACCATAGTGCAAATTTCTCAATCACAGGGAACTGAGTTCCTTGGTAGGAACACGCAAATGCTGCTGTTCCTGACTGAAGCACAGCAAAGCATCTCGATATGCCCTGACTGCGTGACTGAGGACCACAGACTCACACTGTCAGGGACCTTGGGTGGACTTCAATCCAACTCCCTGGCCAGAGAAGGTTCATCTGTGGGGTCAGACAAGGTCTCTTGGGACTTTTTGCTCTGTTGGGGCTGGCAATACTCCAAGGATGGAGATGGCACAACCTCTGTGGCCCCCTGCTTCACTGCTGAGTTGTCTTCATGAGGAAACGCCTTTTACTTATTGTCAGGCTGAACATCTTCTATTTTCAGACCATTGCCTCTCACCTGCCTGCTGTTTGCTGCTTGGAGAAGCAGTTTTTCTTCTCAGTAACCTCCTCATAGATATCAATGAGCAAGAGGGCAGACCAGGAACTGGGCTGCTCCATGGAGTGCATAAACAGGGAGCTGTGGGTGTATGGGCATAGGCCATGCCCATAGCAGTGTCAGTTTAGTGGCAGTGATCAGTCCCATCTGCAGCCACAAACAGCAAGAGACAGGGCTTAGTGCAGGTACTATATGCTGTAGCTCAGGCTAGAACAGCTTGATCGGCCATTGGATTAGACTAGAGACCTCAAAGGACCTTTCCAACCTCCACAGTTCTGTGGTAGATCACTTCAGATCTCAAGTGTTTGTTCTAGTAAAAGAGTAACGAAAAGTAAAACATTTGACCCATGCATCGGGTGATTGCAGTCTGGTGGGTAGAGAATGAACTCAAATTATCTGAATCCTGTTTTATAAGAGTAGATGCACAGTGACCTGAACCAAAGGAACAGAGTGTTTTTTATTAATTCCCTTGTGAGATTTCTAACACAGTCTTCTTGCAGACCCAAATTCTATGACACAAGAGATCTTAGCAGTTCTTTCAGAAACAGTTGTCAGTATGTTCAGTGTAAGCAGTAACATTATTGTCATTGTTATGCATGGTGTCCACCTTTGCTTCTGTTTCACTCAAACTCAGGAATTTTCCAAGCTTGGGAGAAATGGCAATATTTGCCAAATTGAGACAGTCCTGTCAAATAAGTGTTTTTTGTATCCTTGTCCAGTGAACTATCTGCAAAACCCCAGCCACATCAAAACTGTTCAGTTAAGAGGACTGCAAAGCCCTGAGATAAGAAGGGGGTTTTTTAGAGCCTAAGCAGGGCATACTGACCAAAAGAAGAGCACCGGGGCAACTTTTGCACATAATTGCATCAAAACTCTGAGCAGAATATGTATTGGTCTGAGCCCATTTTAACTGCCCTGAGGGGACACAGCTTACACAGACAAAGCAACTTCCATGTTCCATGTGTTACCGCTTGCAACAGTGAAAATACAGACATGTTTGTTGACAGAAATAGCTCCATGTTCCAAGCCCAGACAGATGCGGTACTTCTGGGAAATCACTTCTACTAGTCTCAGCATGTTTCTTTAGAAGAAGGTCACGTAATCTTTCTTGGAGACCATCTGAATTTTAAGGGATTCATCTTTTTGCCCCATAAAGAGTCACGTCATGCCCAGCGTTCTGATGTGGTTTTCCACCTATTTATTTGAGCAATGTCAATAGTGACTGAAGTCACATAGCCACCAGCTTCAAGGCAGCACCACACAGCCTTTCAAGGATGTGTTATGGCTCAGGTCTGACAGGAGGAAGGTAAAACCACCAGCACCCTTTCACCAAGGACAGAAGGAAAATAAAACAGTGAGAACTAGTGCAAAGAAGGGGTTAGAGTCAGCAGTACTCTAATTCTACTACTCTGGAGTAAAATTCGGTGTGCTGGGGATTTCCAAATAGAAGGATAGCAGCCCAGAGGTCAGATGGCATCCAATGACAGGAGATGAGAACAGACTTTCATTTTACAACCCCAAGGAACAGACGGCAAGTGGGACTTTTAAAGGTTCTCCTAAACTGGCAGTGATCTGAGGCTGACTGGCATGCTAGCTTAAATAGCATATTTGATCAGCAAGGGGAGTAGCCTCACTGTCCTCACTGTTGATACTCCCACCACAGTTCCCAGCCTCTGTTTCTCATGTCCTACCTTCCAACCCATAAACCCTGCCCTTCTGCCCAAATATTCCATGATATTTGTCATTAGGTAGTTTCTCAAATAACAAAACCAGCAGCAGCTCCCTGGACTAACCTCCATGTGACCTTAACATTACAAATGTATCGTCAGGATTGACAGCTAGAAGGTAAGTGGTCCAGGTGGTAAACAAGGACATTTTTACAGTTGTCTGCTAAGAGCATTTGGGATATTTTACTCATGCTCTTATGCTTAGGAAGAACATCTACATAAAGAACTCACAGAGGAAGGAGTAGCGGCACTGCAGATTTATCCCATGTTCATAGAGCTTTGTGAGGGGCACAGGTCAGAAAGAGAAAGGAATAGCTGAACATGTAAGATGACAGTCATCTGGTTACTGTCTGTACAGAGGGTGGGCATAACTTCACTGGGACCTGGATGAGTAAAATAGGCTATCAATTGTCCAATTTAATGTTTTAAAGAGAAAATCACTTTAAATCAGTGCACCTCTGCATGCTTTGCTGTGCAAGAGGATAAGTGGTGAATACATGTATCTGCAATACTGTCTGAAGTGTACTTATTTACCTCCAGAAATAAATTTGCAAATATCTCCAGAAGCAATATTGTTCTTAAGTCTCAAAAATTAAAGAAAAATGCAAACTGATCCAGTGACAGACATACCCAAAAAGCAAATAAATGAAAAATATTTCATCTGTTATTCTCACAGAAGGAAGAAGACAAACGAAAACACTAACTCGCAGCTTATTCTCAGAGCAGCCCTCCTATGAGCCAACACAGGCTAACACTGAAGGTTTACAAAACATCCATGAGTTCTTGTCTCTGTTGCAAATAAACTGTGCAGCTTTACTCAAGTCACTTAGGAACTGTACTTTAGAGATGCCACTGACATGGTAGTTTCCTGGTTTAAAAGTATGTTTTTTTAGCAGGTGCATAACATTTCCTTCTTCCTGATGTTCTGTTGTCAGCAAAACTTTTGATACTGACATTTCCAAAACAGGGCACACAAAAATCATGTTAGTTATAATGAACTTTCAGATATATTTGTGAAGAATGTATCTGAAATGTTCCTGGAAGATTCAGAGGGACTATATGCACTGAGAGGAAGAAAATTAACTCTTTTGTAGTAGGTACATTTCATCGCACGCATTCAGGAATATTTCAAGAATTGCCTCCCATAGTCATATGAGAGCTACTGCTGTGGCACCAGAGAAGGAAAGAAGCTATACCTTTGTAACCAGGCCAGTGCTATGGGAGGCATGCAAACTGTGAGTCTTTATAACAGAAAGCAACACCACAGATCAAATAAAAATGTTAGTCGATATTTATTATTGAAATGTTAATTTCACATGAGTTTTAAGGGAGGTGAAAAGTAGAGAAGGCAACCAATGTTTTCCACTTCTTTACCCTTTTTCTGGAGAAGCACAAATACAACACAAGTATCAGAAGCAGGAATAAGAGTACAGTTCTTGATTAGGACAGCCTCAAGATTCTCCACATCTCGGACAGAGCAGAGGACATTCAGCTTGAGATAGGTAGGAAAGACAAATACCTGACATCCTCCTGAGAAGGGGCTGTTTTTCAGTCAAAATCATGAGAAAGAAGGAAAAGAGTTTCATGTGGTCTTTCACAGTTCTGGTCAGAATTTGCACCAAGAGGGAAGAGACACAAAGCCGAGGAAATACAACCCAACCCTGCCCTTTGTCAAACTCCAGGAAAAATCCGTGGCTGTAAACTCTGAATAGGTGCACTTTTCCAGCTGGTTGTCACCTTTTAGGTCTCTAACTTCATGAAACTTTGTCTTCAGAGAGTTTTATAGTGGTGCCTCACCAGCTTTCTGGCTTTTGTGAATTACATCTAATATCTGTCTCTGTGACGCTTTTATCAGGAGTTTAGGTGGCTGTGAGATCCAGTAATGACTGAGCACTAGTCTAACAATACTGGTCTAGTAATGACTGGTCATGGCTAGGCTTTTCTTCTGTGAAACAACTTTGATTATTCTTTCATAAACACATGAAGACAAAGGCTCCCACAACAGCATGCCTGACTCAGTGGAGATCTGAAATGATGCAGTCTACCACTTTAGATGCCCTTTCTGGGATAGGACTTGAAGTTCACCAGAACTACTAGACAGACTTGCAGAGATATTTTTTTCTTATAATAGGCTCCCTAAAGAAATCCAAAAGGCTTTCAATCTCTCAGTGTCAGAAAAGTAAGAAAGAAAGAAAAGGAAAGCAGCCAGTGAGATCGGCAGAAATGTAAAGATGTTTACAGTTAACTCTTTCCGAGTACTGGTACCATGCCTGATTTCAGCAACTTTGGGACTACCCAGGCTCTCTGCTCCATTAGGAGTTTCTCTGATCATTGCCATAAGACCACCCTTTTGGACTTCTTTGGTATATCCTGCCCTATCCAGCAGTGTCTGCTCCAAGGTTTCTCCTCTTTCCTCTGAGTCTAGACAGGTATGAGGGCATATCTCAGTTTCTCGGACCATGTCTATCTGAACACATTAAGCTTCTTTTGAAAGAACACCCTTCCAGAGGGTTCCACCCATCAGATCTTAAAAATGAGGTTGACATAGAAGCTGAAAGCCGAAAAGGACAGGCACTGTCCCTGTTCACTAGCCCATCGCATTCACAACAGGAAACAATTAACAGCAATTTCCTCTACATCACTCTGAAAGCAAGTCTTTCAGTAATGCTGATGCAATTCAAATGCAATTCAAATCTATTTTCATTTAAATGGTTGGACTGTTTATGTATTAGTTTCTTTAATTTTCATATCAATTGTTTTAGCTACTTATTTTTTCAGGTGCAAATCTTAGTCATTTTGAACCTGAGGCAAATTATGCTTGTGTGAAACCCAGAACTGAAGTTAGATAACATTGCAAATAAAACCCCAAGAGAGGAAAGACTTTCTATCTTGCATACACCTAGGATACAACTATTGTCACCGCCATGCTCCTTAAAATGTAAAGCAAAACTACTTATATTTGGGCCTATTCCTTTGTAATTTGTAGCACTGTTTCCATTCCTGCATCTAATATTCCAACTCACTGCTTCATCAAATTCTTAAGTGAGTATACATCAGGGAACCAGTCATTAAACAACAACCTATCTCAGGTTTATATGGCTATGCCTCAACACATGGCTCAGATGTATCTCCTAGCCAATGCAAGCAGAGGAAGCTCAATATGTGATATGTTAATTATTTCAGATATGAAGACAGATGGGAGTGAAGCTAGAATTAAGGAGATAGCAAGGTTCAATGAAGTACTCTGGAATTAAAAGTGGTATTGGGTATATACCTACCTGGTAGTAGAAGAGGAAAAGATACTTGCTCTTCAGACTGGTCTATACTAACCAATAATAACTTCGGCTGAGATGCATTATTTTCCTGCACCTGTTCAGGAGCACCACCTGACAGGTGCCCCTCTCTGGTTCATTCATGTTTGCTGCAGGACGTGTTAAGTGCTGACAACACATTCTGACTTTCCAGGTTTATCTGTTAATCAGCACCATGGCTTGGCTCATCTGCACAACACTTTCTCTGACAAGAAAAGAGTATAAAATCTGTCCCTATGCTGAATACCTTCTTAGCAAGAGTTTGCAATACCTGAAATTTTAAGTCCTTTCACAGCTACAGGTGGCAGGCTTTGGAAAAATCTCTAAGGATAATGATTGAACAACCACTGGGCAATGGTTCCAAGCTTGGACATAGAAAGTTCCATCTGAATATAAGGAGGAACTTTTTCACTGTGAGGGTGACAGATCACTGGAACAGGCTGCCCAGAGAGGTTGTGGAGTCTCCTTCTCTGGAGACCTTTTCAAACCTTCTTTTAGCAGACACATTGGTTTGGGACACAAGGAAAGCACAAATTCTCCTCTTTCTCCTTTTCTCTCTTATGCGATGGCCCAATCCCAGTGCCTGACAGGATGCTACATCAGTACTAGGCAACCATATCTACCTAAGATAGATAAGCCTTATCTCTAAGATAGAGAGCCTCTAATATAGATAAATAAGTCTTACCTACCATGCCACCACTACCAAGACACAGGAGCACTGCCGGAAAAACACACAGGTGCAGTCACTGAATGCTGCAGTTCACAGGAAAGGTGCTTAAGTATCTGTCCCTGAGCACCCATCAGGTGTGAGCATCTGATCTCAGCAGACAAGTTTGCCATAAACATTCCCAAATCTTCTGACAGAAACAGCTGGAGTTCTGTAGTAAGAATTTCATCATAAACTACATGAATGATGACCCAGCACAGTGACCTAGTTATGATATGAAACAAGGTGCAGTAATAATAAATCAGTGAAACACAGGAACTCGGTCAGAAACTGCTAATGCCTTGATTATTTCTCCATTGATATTTGGAGACTTTCAAATAGACCAGAAAACTATGAGAGTTGGTGATTTCCTCGTGGCCAACGGAAATCTACAGCAACATCTTGAGATAGGACTCAATGAGAATCATACCTTTCAACACAGAGAGCAAAGATCCTTATAAATTCCTTGTTAATCTTGCCAACAATTCTGAAGTGAGAATAAGCATATGCAACTTATAGATTAAACTTAAATTGAGCAATCTCTTCAATGCTGCAGAACAAAAGATAGACAAACTAGAATTCAATCCCAACCCTTAGCTATTCCTTTCTTTCTTGCCTGACAGATACGGTTAAAATAATAGTTTAACTAATATCTGAACTTGTATATCATAAGAACTGTTGATCGCAATGTGTCCTCTCCATTGTTTGAAGTAGTGAGCACAGAGTATCTGCCCTCAACATTACCCAGCAAAAACTGTTGCAAAATGAAAGCAGAAACTCAGCAGACTCCTTATTTTTTAATTGATCCTTTAGATTTTAATAAACTGTAAAAAAAAAAAATCTTAATTCTCTTTCAATCCCTCAGTTTCTGCTCTACCAGAAACGCTTTTTATTCATTCTTTTAAATTTAAGCAATTCCTTTTTCTTCACAATTCCTGCTAATCCTCATTTCAGGTGTAACTGATGATTTTATGTATCTTTCTATCATCCTAAACTGAATTAAATTTTACTTTTTTGTGAAAGTGTCCTTGAGGCTCTAGGAATAGCTGAGAAGTCAAGATGCCCCATGCTGAATGTCATGCTGCTCATATCCCTCCTATAGGATATCCATGTCATTGTCTCACTGTCTCACCTTACAAATCATAAGCATGGCTCTAAGCACTTAAAGATGTCTAAAATACATAAAAATGCTACCATTTTTTTTGCACGAAGCAGAGACAGGGTTAGAGGTGAAAGGGTCTGAGACATTTTGGTCTCTGTCATTGCTCTACTTTGTGAAGACGGGACAGGAACCTGCCTACTTTCCTGATGGTACCTTTCTGAACTTTCCGTACCAGAGATGTCTCCTCTGTCCTGGAATCTAGGGGCTCAAAGAGAGCAACTGCAGAGTATGATATTGTCCAGTGGTCCAAGTACTCATCGGGAAAATTGAAGGTGTGGTTAAATGCTTTGAAGAAAGGAGGGAGGGATTCAAATTCAGGTCAATGAACATAGGGTATCCAACTCCATAACATCATATAGATGGTTTTTTTTTCTTATGAAATTCTTACTTTAGTAACAACACTGTGGAAATTCCTATTGCATCCAAGTAGCACAGAAATGCCTACCTCATTCTATCAGGGATCAGGCATGGCTGACACATCTGGCATTCCAGAATGTTTTAAAATACAGATTGTTCTGATAGTGCACCTAAAGAGCTTCAGAAATCCAAACCTGTGCATCAAACTCCCGAGATATAATGCTAACCAATAACAAACTGGAAATCTTCACAACATAAATTTGACAGTTAAACACCCATGACACCTTACTGCGTCTCATTTCCAAATGACATCCAGCTGCTGGGAAACATAGAAACAGAAACACAGTGGGCTGTATCAAGATTAACTTCATCTCCCACCAGCATGCTTGGTATTGCCTATGGAAGTCTGGTAGTGTTTCCAAAAAGGCAGAACTGCAGTTTTCACCATGTTGCAAAAGAGTTGGAATTCAGAATGAACGAGGAGTCTGCCTCGGTTGAAGAGGACTGATGATGATGACGATCACTTAAGCTGTCTGGACATCCATAAATCCATGGGTCCTGATGGGATGCACCCGAGGGTGCTGAGGGAGCTGGTGGGAGTCATTGCTATGCCACTGTCCATCATCTTTGGGAAATTCTGGGAAATGGGAGAGGTGCCTGAGGACTGGAGAAAGGCAAATGGCACCACATTCTTCTAAAAGGGCAAGAAGGAGAACCCAGGTAATTACAGACCAGTCAGCCTCACTTCCATCCAGGGAATGGTGATGGAACGACTTGTCCTTGGTGCTGTCTCCAGGCACATCAAGGACAAGAGGGTTATTAGACGTAGTCAGCATGGTTTTACCAAGGGGAGGTCATGTCTGACTGATCTAAGAGCCTTTTACAAGGATATAACCAGGTGGATGGATGATGGTGGGGCAGTGGATGTGGTTTTCCTTGACCTCAGTAAGGCATTTGACACTGTCTGCCACAGCATCCTGGTGGGCAAACTGAGGCAGTGTGGCCTGGAGGGTGGAGTAGTGAGGTGGATTGAGA
>VXBZ01011864.1:0-13439 GCA_013399135.1 Heliornis fulica
GTTCCAGAACTATTTGAGTAAATGTTACTATGCAGAACCAGAATGATTGTTTTAAATATAAAATCTATTTTGCCATATCCAAGACATTCCATTTCAGCTTCATTTCCACTATTCCCCTATTTGAGATGTGATTGAATGATGAGGGTGAAACCTTCTGGAGTGGAAAACAGATTCCTTTCAGATTTTTCCCTCTTAGAGAATTGTCTAAAACACAATCATATACAGGGGAAAATGCAAGACTCATGTCTTGCCCAAGAGAATAATAAAATAGAACTATACATTATTCATAATGAGTAAACTTTCTGTAGGTGAAAAGAAATAGGAAGTACTCTTGGATCATGAAATAAGGTTATTTTCCCTGTATTATATAAAGAGAATACAAGGATTCAAAATACTGTCATCTCAATATGGTTAGATTAATGCTGTTTTAGATTAACTTAAACTAGAAAAACATGTTTTCAAAACATTTGATGGGAGTGTGCTTATTGGCGCGGATTCCTGATTTTCTTATAAAGAAGCTGCAGTGCAGTTGTTGAGTTGTCATCATTTCATTTCCACAGGAGGATAATATTCATAGTGCATTGCATTCACAAAATAATGCCTTCCTTAGCCAGTGGAGCCATCATTTAGCATATATTTTGTCCTGACATTGAAAACTGTAAATATCGACTCTTCAATAGGCTACCCTAAGGAGCATGAGGAAAGATCAGTGTAATTTATAGCATCAAACCAGCAACCATTACAGCAGATGTAATTTTCTTGATCTGACTACACTATCTTAACAGGCTTATGTTTTTTTCACTACATGTCAACACCAAAACCTCAGGTCTGATATCTGCTTCACAATATGATTCAAGTAAAATTAACTGTTCAGCTTCCTTGTACTGACTAGTTAAAAATAGCCTTGTTTATCTCTCCAGTATAGTCCATAACAGACCCATAAATTTACAAATGGCAGAAGTTAGGATAAATATCCTCTGCAGATACACCCTAATAAGTATTTGGAAGTAGTCTATAGATGGTGCTGTTATTTCCAAAGCAAGGTGGCTTCAGAGTAATCTAAAAACTACTCAGAAATTCAGTGGCTGTAGGTCATCCCAAAAGATGTCCTAACAAGCAGACTTAGTCAAGGTCAACTTTTACTTCTGTAAAAAGAAAAGGTTACAGTATGACAGAACATATTGTACAGTTACACTTGTAAATGGAATGGATAATAACATTTTTACCATAGAAATAGTCAAACAGGCCAGATATAACATGGAATAAAGGGGAAAAAAATTGGTCTGTTTGCCAAGGTCCTACATCCAGGCTGTGACAACACTAGTAACAGAACTTGCATATCTTGCTTCTTTTAAACTACCAGGCTTGTCGTATTGTACATGGGGAAGGAAAACGTGATAATGAAAGTTAGAAATTCCTGAATCCTCACTTTCTGTTTGTAGTTAGATCAAACTAATATTAAAGGTGGAATTGATATATCTGAATCTTTATAGAAAATGCTACATCTTAATAAGGTGAGTTCGTTTTTTAGTTGAATTTCAGTTATCACACTGCAGGTCTGGATGTGAAATGACAGTGCCATTATTGCTATCACTGTTCTTTATCTACCGAAGGACTTTTGAGCTAAAGCAGTGCAAAACCTCTGTGACAAATTCCCAAACCATTGCTAACTCACCTAACTTAAGATCTTACTAAAAAAATGATGGCTCTGCTACTCCAATTGGTAAGTTTTTCTGAAGTTTAATCTCTAAAAGATTTTATTAGGAATATTAGACATTTCCTAACTACATTTTTTCTCTTAACAGAAATATTTTACTGTAAACAATTCTTGTAATCTCTTCTTTCTTACTACAGACAAAATACAAAATCCTTTGCCATACTGTGTGATAACACATTCCCCACTCACTAACTTTCCCCAGTTCCACACTTCTTTATTAGTTAACCCAATGCTTGCAACTTGATTCCAGTGTAGTTTGAATAAATTTTGTTCCTTCTGCCCTGTTTCTCAACCCTTGCTCCCTTTCTCATGTTCCCTCTGTAAATTACCCTGCTCCTTCAGCTCTTCCGCCATTGTCATTCTCTTTCACTTTAGTTTGCATTCATTTACTGTTTCTTTATAACTTTCATTATAAAAATTCAGCAGAGTTCAAAGAAAACAAAAGTATATTGAAAAGTTGTCAATTGCATCTTTCAGCTTTGCAGAGAAAATAGGTTCTCCTTTCAAGTGTGGTCTTGAAAAATGATCTTTGTAAGCAATAGTTTTCTTTGGTTTTCTAACAGGAATGTGCTTGTTTCATGTTCAGAAGAACATGTAAACTATTATTATATATATCATACAGCTCTAGATTTAATTACCTTTAAAATAATCTAATCTGAAAAAGAGGTATTTCAAAATATTCATTATAATAAGAATAATGGGTTTCCTTTATCTTCACATTCTCTTTGTTTCCTGTGTACATTTGTCTGAGACATTTGGTTTTATAAACCATTCTAAGAAAAGACCTACATGGTCTTATTCAGATGTATCAATGCAGGTCCTTAAAACTAGTATCTCCAAAGTTATCATAAAATCACTTTGATCTTGCTACTACAGTTAAAACAAATTTGAGTTCCCCACTGCAAGAGGAAAAATAGCATACTCTGGTTTATAATGTTAAAGAAGCAAGTGGTCTATGATGTTAGCCTGTGTAACTGAGCTACTGTATTTTTATGAATAGTGTGAAAAACAAACACTGGTGTATTATTCAGTAGTTCAGATTACACAAAGCAGAAAGTATTGTACTTTTCTACCTTTCTCCATTAGTCTTAGTCCTCCTTAAACATTCTCTATTCCTGACACAATCACCTCTGTCTGGCTTAAAGTATTGACCACACCTCTGTCTGACTTAAAGTGTTGGCCACACCCAATCTTGCATCTACCTAAGAATTCATTTAACATACTTCTATCTTTAAGACTGAGAGTTACGTTAGTACAAGTGTAGAAGTTAATATTTATGACAAAATTACATCTTTTGTGTAAGGAAAGATGCATCAGTAGAAGATCCACTCATCGAAGAAAGGTCTTTGAAAGGCCTACACGCATCAACCTTTGTACTATCCTGTTCAGGAACTTGGAAAAGTGAACTGGAAAGCTGTTTTACAGCTGTAATGTTGAGACAATTAGTTACTTTGAATGAAAAACCCAGGTCTTGAAGTTCCCACACTGGAGACATTCATAGTAATGCCGAGTTTACTCATTTCTACTATGAACAAATTCTAGGAAAAAGTGGGGAGAAAATCTGGGAATGTATTTATAAAAATAGCAGAGTAAACCAAAGGGAAATGGAAGCATTACATTAAAACCACACACCATAAATTATATTTCATTCAACATCAGTTATTTCCTAAGTACTTCAGAGATGATCACAGATGTCAGCACTCTTCCTTGGCAAAGATCTGAGTTATCTTGTTCTCTTTAATTATATAGGTATCAAAAGAGAGGAGAAGGTCTCCTTCCAGATCTATCAAGAAAACCTTCTTTAAAAAAAAAAAATCGTGAGAAGGCTTCTCATATTGACAAGTGCAATATCCTGCTTAAGAATTAAAGCAGACCATTATTTGGAATGAAGTGGACTAAAAACTTGTTTACTCTAAGTTGTACTATGTTGTGAGGTGCACTGTAGATCACACTTATGCTTCCATTTGCTAGATGACCATCATCATAACCAGATCTACCTAGGCCTGTAATTAAAAATCTTACTCTCACTGAAAATATACTTTTTGTTTTTCAGTACCAAATTCTTAATATCTTTGGATTAAATAAATTTTCATTCATTTTTGTAACTGCCAAAATAGAGAGGTTTCTGCTTTCAGAGACCTTCCTGGTGTGAATGAGAATATGCTCCAGATAAAACAAAATTAGATCTGTTGTCATTTATCTTTTATTCTTTACTTTTCACTGAAAATGAAATTCAACTAGTTTTGTTCTTATTATTTTAAATGGTTAAATTATTACTCACGTGAAAGGACATTAAATCAATTTTAAATAACCAACAAACAAATTTGTCAAATTTAAAACTGCATCATATAAAATATAAATTACCCCAGTCTGCTTAAATTATAGTAATTTTAAAGGTTTGCAATTTTTTTCTTGATTGTTGTTTCTGTGTCTTTTTTAATGATCTGCTGGATAGCACAGTAGGAATAAGCAATTCTCGGTAGTGAAGCATATAAAACTAACTCCTTTTAAAGAAAAATCTATATCTTTCAAATTTCAAATTGTGCAGACCTTGATCAGTATTATTCTTAGGATGTACCTCCCTTACTTTTAAGTCTATTAAGAAAGATACCCATGAAAAATTTCTAATTTGCCTGTCTGGTAAATTATTTTTATCCTATTTTCTATACTTCATGGAATCACAAAATCAACAAGATTGGTAGGTACCCTTAAAGTCTCTAGTCCAACCCCAGTCCTCAAGCAGGGTCTCCTATGACAAATTTTTCAGAACTGTGTGCAGTCAGGTGCTGAATATCTCCAAGGATGGGTACTCAATGGCCTCCTCAGCTGACTTTGTTTCCTTAAATATCTTGTTAGAACTATTCCTAAAATATAGAGTCATTGTTATGTACAAATTATATTGTGCATATAGATACAATCTTTTAAAAACTTAATCTTAAAGAAAGTGAAATTATAAAATTGAAAAGCCAGCCAGAGATCACATTATATATCTGATTTTTTTTCTTTTCCCAATGAAATACTTTGATAACTGTAAGGTGTCCTCTGCTTTTCCTCTACTTGAAAATAGCTTTTGTCTTTATAAATCTGAATAAGCAGAACTGCTTTCACTGTGGCAATTTATGCTAGAGAATTGTGCACAAATAATACATTTAATGAAATACCTCTTTTTAGTTCATTCAGACCACTCATTTCTCTTTAGCCTTAAATCTATATATTACTTCATTCATTTTTCTTGCTTTAAACTCAAGGTTCTCTGTCATTTTCAAAGCTCTCCATACCAACACACTACCTTCATTTTGATGCTTATCCTTTAGTTTCCTGTCTACACAAGCTTTCTCTAATTTCAGGGTTTTCTTCATAGTCCAACATACTCAGAAGAGCTTCCCAGTTAATCTTTATTATTCTCCCACTCGTTCATTCTTGTAAACACTTCCAGAAACATACTGGAAAAAAGCTTCAGTTATACCAGTATAGTTATTATAGCACAGTTATTCCTTCAGAATAGTATTTGTCAATGTTGTCAATGCTCATCTGAGCACTTGAATGAATTTGCATAAAGTATTAGATGTTCCTTTTATAATTATGATGCAGAAATATTCTTGCTAAATAAGTCAGCAAAGGAACATTTTCTGAATCAGTGAATTTACAGAAGGCATCCACTACATTTCAGAACTCTTAATTCTTAGTTATAGAAAGATCATCAAATATTATTGACTTATTTCATGGTTTTAAACAGATGTATGTTCACATAAAGACTCTGAGGTTAGGTATTTTTACCCTCACATTACATTTATAAAAATGGAACACAGTGGTTAAATCTGCATGTGTAATTAGGACAGTGACAAGGAATGCTTTCCATTTGTGAAGGCACATCATGGGAAGGCTGTGTCCGCAATAAAGCAAATCTAGTCTTGTGTGTCTTGTAGACCTTGGATATCTTATGAACATAAGATTTAATGGTTGGTATTATGTGGGTTTTTTAAAGTGTCTGAAAGAGTGTGAGGCCACATGACAACCCTTCAGAGTGTTATAAAATGGGTATGTTTTGCATTCATGAAAGCACAAAGAGGCCCACGAGGTATTTTGGATTTATAGTGCAGGACTGAACAGGGTGGGGAAGATTGTAATGCATTTGGAATAATTCATATAATCATAGAATCATAGAATGATTAGGGTTAGAAGCGACTCCCAGAGGTCATCTAGTCCAACGCCCCTGCAAGAAGCAGGGACACCCCCAACTAGATCAGGTTGATCAGGGCCTCATCCAACCTGGCCTTGAACTTCTCCAGGGATGGGGCATCCACCACCTCCCTGGGCAACCTGTTCCAGTGCTCCACCACTCTTACAGTAAAGAACTTTTTTCTAATATCCAATCTAAATCTCCCTCCCTCTATTTTAAAACAAAAAAAAAATCATTAGTTTACTATTAAAAGTCCCTGTTATGTGCTTGTAAACAGGTGGTTGGCCACATCTTGTGAAGAATCTTGTATAAAGTGATATAGAGAATTAAAAGAGCAGTGAATAAAGTTGTTCTTTGATCTTATACAACCTATACTAAAGAAAGCCAAAGAGTGTTGGTAGTCTTACAGGAAATCTGTGTCAGAACAAAGAACTCTCACAAAAAATGTTCTCAAAACCTTGAACAAAAGTCTTAAAGATGTCCTCAAAATCTTACTTCAGGCTGACATGTAGGCCCCTGTTCATGAGTTAGAATGGAGAAAACACAAGTACAAATGACATTTCATAAACACTCAGCTTGGGAGTCGAGAAGGTGATTCAAGATCTATATATAAAGGTGCTAGCAGCAAAGGTACTTCAGTTGATGGTGGAAAAAGAAATCACACCCCATGCAGATTTGCTTTCTGGGTAATTGGTGTGAGTAATGTGGGCATAGTAATGGAAGTTAGCTAGAACATAGATTCTATTGGAAAGTCTTGCAAGAATTACTATATTTGCAAAACCTATCAAAACATGTCAGTCACTCCTGGCAGTGAAAGAAGGAGGTCTTAGTATACTATTGAAAATAAAAGTTGCTTTTCAACACAAGAAGTTTATCGAGGTCCAAACAGTTCCACACATTTATTCTGCTTTGCGCACAGCCATCTCTATAATGCTGTTGACAGTTTTTTACCATTCTTTCCTGTCCATATACCTGGGGATTTTGTCCATCACCTGGGTTTGTGGTACTATAAATTTTACTGGATGTTCACTAAACGTATGTGGCAAAAGCACAGAATATGTTGTTCTGGAGTTGGACTACAATAAAACTTATTAATAAATATTTTTTTATATATGTGCAAGAAACATTCTTGATTAATTAATTTCCTACTCTTGTGTCCATTTTCTGTCTCAAGCAGTTCTTGAGCAAAAGACCAGAGATTTTCTGAGAGATGAGAAAGTAAAACGTTTTGTGGGGTTTTCAAGGTAAATTGCCATTCTCATGCATAATTCTGTAAGTGGTTAATAGAAAAGTGTAAGTTCTTTCTGTACAATAGCTTCTGAATGATTGACTACTAGGCAGTAACAGCAAATATATTGGATTCACTTGTCAATAAAAAGCCTAATTCCTTTTATGATCATTACAGCACAGAAAAAATCTGGTTATGTATGCAAGCGATAAGGCGAACTAAAATGTCCTTGACAAATATTAGCAAATAACCAGTGTTAAGCTCTCACATGATGTTATGCTCTCACTTTCTATTGTGTTGCAATATAGTAGCTGAGTAGTTCCTACAGATCTCACACAGAGGTTTCCTAAACAAATCACGATTGACATACATTTTGTATTAAGTTGTACTGGTTAAAATACACTCTCGGAGGAATAAAAATAGCCCTCACACCCCCTCCCTCCCAGGTTTTCAAAACCAGAAATGTAAATATTGACCCCTCACTTCACATTACATGAGTTGTATTAAACTTCAGTTAACATTAACTTCCAATATGAAGATTTATCCCAGACCCTTCTTCTCAGTTTTGCTCAATATCTAGCTGCTATTGAAAGTGGGTTACTGTTATAAAACATAATATTGTGGAAATGGGTTTAAATCCAGTTCAGATATCCCTATACTCCACCATAGCTATAGATATCTATAATTTAGCATTCTCTAGAGGTGACAGATGCAGGTCATCCATACTCCACCTGTTCTGGTACTTTGGATACTTCTGAATGCTGAAACTGACATTTGCATTTTTATTTCTTTCTTTTGAAGGTCCTTGTCATCCCAGCAATAGAAAGTTATTTGTGTTCTGGGCAGTCCTACGATGCATAAAGAAAGTAAAGCTTCCGGGCTGGTTCACTTTCTGACTGATACAGGCCACTACTACCTAACAGTTAACTTCATTCACTTTAATGCCTTAGCTTTTTTCCAAGTCCAGATGAAGGTCTCCGTTACTATGTAGCTACAGTCTTGTAAATATTGTCCAACATAGCTAATTACACAAGGAACCAGGGAATATTTGAGACTCCCTGTCTGTAGGCTAAGCACTTTGTCTTAGCCCATGTCCAATAAAACATTATCAACACTAAGTGCCTAATAACTACATCTTTGAAAAAAGTGTGTATAAGCAGCTGTTATCTACTTTGTGTAAGTGGGAAGCTGAAGTACATTCATCATAAGAGCACTTTAAAAGAATAGGGAAATGTTAAATCTTGAAAGTAATTTTAAAGAGTTTGCATTCCAAAACTGTGTCACATTTTCATGTTATTTTAGAGTTTTAGATATTTAATTAAAATGAAATGGTGGTCCCTAAGAAGTTGTAGGGAGCTATAACTCCTTCCACATATTTTTGCAATTAACTTTTCCTTAAAATAAACTATAACGTATTTTCAGTCTAAGGAAATACATGAAATATATTTTTTGAAATATTAACTCTAATTTCCTAGCATCATCAACTTCAGTTCATAAGCATTTTTGGTGGCATGACAGGTTGACCATGAGTCATCAGTGTGCCCTAGTGGACAAGAAGGCCAATGGCATCCTGGGGTGCATTAAGAGAAGCATAGCTAGAAGGTCAAAGGAGGTGATCCTCCCTCTTTACTCTGCATTGGTCAGGCCTCACCTGGAGTCCTGTGTCCAGTTCTGGGCTCCCTGGTACAAAACAGACAGGGATCTCCTGGAGAGAGTCCAGTGAAGGCCACAAAGATGATTAATTGCCTGGAGCATCTCCCCTATGAACATGGGCTGTTCAGTCTTGAGAAGACTGAGAGAGGATCTGATCAATGTTTATAAATATCTGAAGGGTAGGAAATAAAGGGAGATGGACAACCTCTTTTAAGTGTCCTGTGGGGACAGGACAAGGGGCAATGGTCANTACCTATCTGTGAAACCTGTTCTAGGGAACCTGCTTTGGCAGGGGGTTGGACTCAATGATCTCTCGAGGTCCCTTCCAACACCTACAATTTTGTGATTCTGTGATTCTATGCTACAGTTTAGCTTTTTTTTTTCTTTTTTTGTCTGCTCTAACTGTCACAGTATTTCTACACTTTCAGTTTGAGACAATGGTTTGGCATTTTGAAGAGTGGCCTGCCTACAAACATCTCATGTAACTAATCTTGACTCAAAATTACTTATTTAGGCTTGCTGCCTTAGCTGAAACTTGGAATGGGTCATGGGTGAAACTGGAGTTTTGACATGCTCTTTTTTACTTTAATATGGTATAGAAATGGCAAAAAATCATGAAGGATGATAGATGTATGGGAAAGACATCTGACTGCAAACTGAGATTAATAGAATAGATTTACTTGTTCTATTGCTAGTATTATTTTGAAGTTTGGGAAAAGCATTTTTATTTTTAAAACAAAAGTTTATGTTGTGTTCTATGTAAAGCTCCTGGAAAAAAAAATTGTGGTTCTATGAAATTATGGACAAATACTTTGATTTCAGCAAATGGTTGTGTAATTACAAGAATTTCCCTAAAAAAATGCTGAAGGATATTCTGTGAAGATAATGCAGACCATGGAAATCATATTCAATTAGCACAAGCAATGAAGTTTTACATTGATAGGGGCCAGGTGTCCCTGGATAACAGTGCGGATCTGTCTGAGCTGAGCTTAATTTTCCTCATAGATGCCCTATAGTGTCATGCTGTATGTCTGTCTTAAGCAAAGTGCTGATAACTGACCCCCTTGCTTTGGCTAACTCAGAGCAGGACTGGGACAGCACCAGGGCTGTCTGTTCAACTTATCTTCCTGCCTTAGCAGAAGCCTGGGTGTAAGCAAGATTTTGAGAGGGGAGATAGCTAGGCAGGACAACTACCCAAACTGACCAAAAGGATATTCCATACCATACTGTTCCCACTCAACAATAAAAGCTTAGAGAGGGATGGGGAAGGCATTTATTATTTACAACATTTGTCTTCTGGAGCAACCTCTATGAGTATGGAAGCCCTGATTCCTGGGAAGGGACAGGGCATCGCCTGCTGATGGGTAGTAGAGATTTTTTTTTCCTTTTATTTTTTCGTTTTTTTCACTTGCTTCTGTGCATGGCTTTTTGCTTTTGCTTTATTAAACTGCCTTTATCTTGACCCATGAAAGATTTTTCATCTTATTCTTCTCCTCGCCTTATCCAGCTGAGGAGGAGAGTGATAGAGGAGCTTGGTGGGCACCTGTTGTCCAGTCAAGGTCAACCCACCACAATAAGTACACATCAAAATGAAAAAAAAAAAACAGTGGTGATAAAATATCAAGGGATTTTCAGGCAGAAAATAAAACTATAAAGGAAAATATTACTGCACTTGAACATTTTCTAAGATACTTTTGAAATAACAGCAGCAGCAAAGATCAAAGCAACATGTACTTGAGGCTGGCCATTAATATTCTAGCATTTGCATATATTTTGTTGATGGCTCAAATTCACTCTGATGGCTCTGAAGTCAGCATAAATGCATAAGGTGTGTGTGTGGGTAATTTCAGCGAAACTGTGTTGGACACCAGGGGATTACAGACTGCATTCAATTCTTTGGACCCTAAAGTAAAACTTCAAAGTGGTCTTTCAAAAGAGCATTATAAGAATATGCAAGATGAAACATAAGATTTTTGCCAAACTGGTAAAGAGTTCAGAGACTTTGAGAAGTGGTATTAGTCCAGTTTGATGATTATTCAGTTCTCTGTACCTGACTGCCTTCATTCTCTGCACCTTGGGCACTTCCTTTTTTCGTTAAAGCATCTCTTAACTGTGCAAGACTTTAAGCACCTAAAGGTTGTCTATCCAAACCAATGCAATTTGATCTGACTATATAATAAATATTACTCAGCTTTTTACAGAAATCTACTTGCATCACCCTAAGGCCTGTGTTTCAGTGAGGCAGCCAAATTATGCCTTGGTAACTTCTCAACAGCTTTTTGTCACCTTCTCAATGTCACCATCAAGGTAGTAAGGATACTTTTCCTTGGAGGGAAGTAAAGTAGAACATGCAATTCCCTTAGGTAATTATACTGTTCAAAATAAATACAATTTTACAAATATATTTTCTATTTTATTTGAATTTATTTGTTTCTATTTGCTGTGAGAACTTCATCCAAATCATTAAATAGGTATACTTTTATGGTTGTGATCTGGGAAACAGTAGCACTAAAGTTTTTGCCAAGCTCAGACTCTTGCCTGACTTAGGATAATATGGTATCACTAAGACAAAAATATTTCTAGAGAAAAAATAGCTATAATCATATCTTTCCCTAATAAAACAAAAATAAATTCTGCCCAGAGGAGAGAAAAACTAGTTGTGAAAGATATCAAATCCAATTGTACAGAAATGGATGAGAAAATAGGAAATTCTCATTCTGAACTTTTGCTTTTCTCTAATGGACTTTATAGATGATTCCTAGGGTTTGCTATTGCAGGAAAGTCCCATGTTGGAGAAATTTGCCTTGCCACTGGGAATGGTCAGTACTTTAATCTCTGCTACCAACCCAGGCAGTGTTTTCATTACCTTCAAAATACAAAATCATATGTCAAGTCCTGCAAAATAAATAATTTATGCAATGAAATGAGGTTGACCGAAATGCGGTTGTTTGTGAGCCCTCTGGCATCATGGTAACAAACCTGAAGCTTCATTTACAGTCTGTCCTGACAACTTCTCAAGGCTGCCTACGACCAGCATAAGGAAAGCTTTCCCCACAGGCATTTGGCTAGGAAGGGACTTTCTTCCATGTTCCAAGTCCTATGTACTGTCAGGCTTGTCAGGTACTGGAAGAATAGACAGTTTCTGTGGACTGCAAAAAAGGAATGGTGATACATAACTTAGCATAGACACAATTTGAATGCAAACATTTTTTTCACAAATGGAGAATATGTTGGTTTTCATTGTTAATAGAGCTATGTTCTATAGGATAGATAAGTACAGTATTAGACTGAACTAGTAGGTAGAAATTTCTTGTTCAATGATATTTTTTTATCTTGAAAAAGGGATTTTAAGCTATGCTTTATTGCCATTGGACTCAGAAAACTGAGACACCACTTGGCAAATTTGTCTTTTTCAACTATATGCTAAGCAAAGCTCTTCATGACACTGCTTTTGTAAGACTGCTAAGATTTTTGACTATAGCAATCCTAATATGTGTTGTTTTGCATATTGAATTAGCTGTGTTTCAACATTTCATACTCATGCTAGAAAACACTAATTAATCATCCTTGTCATTGTATTAGAGGGGAAATTCTAAAAAGTTTGATTAAAGGAATAATTCTGGACAAACCTAGCTTCATTTGAAAAGAGGTTCTTTTTTTTTAAAGACTTAATGAATTGCACCAAATAAAAACATCTTTGGAAACTTAAGTCAGATCATTTTCCTTAAAAATTAATTACATCTGTTGTCACTATACTTTCCAGACAACATCTATGAAAAACATGGTGACTAAATTATGACAGTCTGTCATTTGCCACACATAAGAGGGTTCATCAGAACACACATCCATTTTCAGATGAGTTTTTTAAATATTTTGGAAATAACCTTAAAGTTTTTTATATTAAAACTAAAATTGGACCAAATCACCACATCAGAAATGTAAGTAGCAAACTAATCCTCCCTCCACCCTACCACACACCCCCTGCCCACTTCGAATTTCTTCTAATTTCAGTTAAATGGGTTTAAAATTTTAAGTTAAAACCCCTAATGAATGCATTTGGATTCACTGAGACAATTTCCACTGAGGTGAATGCATACCTGCCTGCTGTGGGAAGTTGAAGCACATACTTTTCTCACCACATGCACTGTAAGATATCTGTACTGGAGCAGCCCTCAGTATAACTATGTAGCCATCTTGAAACCTTTGAAATTAACTGAAGGTAGGAAGGTAGGTTGACTAGGAGGACTATCATTTTCTGAAATTGACCTCTTGCTTCCTTGATCTTATCTTGAACACAGTGAAAAAGTCTTCATCGTTAGAGAATCAGGCAAAGCTAAGGGTACAGTGTGGTTTTCCTGAATTTTTTTAATGTTATTATCAACATATGTTTAGTTGAAGTTTCTGGATACTGACCAAATGTATTATATAGAGAGGATATAATTCTATTAGCATGTGTTTATATTACACCATTTTAGCACATATGTTTACATTTGTTTTATTGATGAACAATCTAGACAAAAATATTTTCTTATTTTCAAGATTCTTTCAGTAACTGAAGAATGCTTAGGAAATTATTTTCTCTTTAAAAATGTGAAAATAATTGTTTTCACTAATTTAATCCCATGCTTAGAAAAAGGAATTTTTACTTCGTTGCCACTGAT
>VXBZ01011873.1:0-10440 GCA_013399135.1 Heliornis fulica
CCTGCTGAGGGTGCACTTGATCCTATTGTCCATGTCTCTGACAAAAATATTAAAGAGCTCTGGTCCCAGTAACAACCCTTGAGGAATGTCACGGATCTCCACTTGGACATTGAGCTGTTGACCAGAACTCTTTGAGTGCAAACATCTAGCCAATTCCTTATCCACTGAGTGGTGCATCCACCAAACCCTTGTCTCTCCATTTTAGACAAAAGGACATTGTGTGGGATAGTGTCAAAAGCTTTCCACAAATCTAGATAGATCATATCAGTTGCTCTTCCCTTACCAACCAAGGCTGTAACCCTGTCATAGAAGGCCAACAAATTCATCACACTCGATTTACCCCTTGTGAAGCCATGATGGCTGCCTCTAGTCAACCCCTTATTTTCCATGTGCCCAAGCATAATTTCCAAGAGGATCTGCCCCATGATCTTGCCAGGCTCAGAGTGAGACTGACTGGCCTACAGTTCCCTATTTTCCTTTCCCTTTTTCCTATTATTATTTTGTTTATTCTGGTGGTTTGGTTTTTTGGTTTTTTTTGTTCAGTTGTTTTTTTTTTATATATATATTAGGTTTTAAAGTCACCTGTCTGCCAGCTTATTTTTCATATTTGTCTTTTGTGGATCCCTCCCTCCATCCCAAAATTCCAGAAGCAAGAGTATGAGCATGACCGGACTCAGAAAACTAAGTTAATTCCCACCCTGATTGTATCTGATTTTAGGTACTGGCACAATGTCACCAGTTAAAACCAACACATTCTTTTTCTTCTTGTCTAAACATCAGCATCGTACTCAGGAAATTTCATAAGCTTAGAAAACATCATCTTCTTGGAAAAAAACATCTCAAACCACTGATGAGTTGTATGCACAAAATCAGTTATTTTCTTAGAGGTGCATTTTGATCGACTCCCTTCCTGAGGTTTTTGGGGCACAGATCATTGATGTCTCACTAGAACTGTCAGGACACGTACAGATTTCCCTCTTATTGTTCATTACAAGATAACATAACTCTAAATTGGGCTAGTGACTCACCTCTCCCTGAGGGGCTGCAGTTAATTATTCACCTTTCAGTCGTGGAAAGATTCCATGCAGCTGTTGGTATTGGTCTGGCTTGTCTTCACCCGACCACACCTACTGAACATCAAGGAAACTACAGGGGGAAGGGGTTGAGGTTTTTCTTTTTCTTTTTTCCCCCTTTTTTTTTTTTTTTTTTTAACTGACCAGGCAAGATCCTCATCTGTATGTGACTCAATAGCTCGACTATGAACTCAGGTTTAATGAATGTGGAGAAATCTCCCTGAACTTTCACTTACCTCCCTGAACTTATGCTCCCTTTCTCTGTTTTAAAAGAAACTAAACCAAACCAAACATATTTTGTACTGGACGTGGCTAACATTCACTGATCTAATCTCATCTGCAGTTCACATTTTGAGTAAGAGGTGCATGCAGCATTAAGCTCCACTCAACAGAACATATCTCTTGTTCTGTGAAGTCACGAATTATTCCTCCTCTTCTCCCTGTCTCCCACTTCCCCACTAGCTGGGCACCTAACAACTCATGAAATCATTAGTAGAACCCCCTTCTCTCCCTATCATAATTTAATTTGCATTACACAGCCAACTGTCCTTACCAAGCCCATGTTTAAAGATACAAGGTTCATTCTGCCTTAGGTTTCCAACAGCACCACACCAGTCCCATCACAGGTAATAATCCCCCTAAACACAAACACGCACGCACGCATGTACACGCACGCGCCCTACATTGTTTCATTCTTCCTATTTCTGTCTGTCAGCTGTGTCTGCTTTCAATCAGCACTTAACTCCCTCCCCATCGACATCAAACTTAATGATCATTAAATGGCAAGTACAGAGAGAGTCCCAGGAGCAAAGGTCAAAATCTGTGACTACCTCCTAGGCACTGGGCTGCAGAAACATGCTGTCTCTTGTGCTTTGCCTCTTGATTCTCTTGGTCTTAGACCCCTTACAGGTCTCCTTGGTGACAACAGCTTTGTGAAGACAAGCATTTCCTTTGATCCATGTTTTAGATCTGGTGACTAAGGTATTGTGCAAATATACTTGCCATCACATCACCAGTACCTTGAGAAATTGGGTGACAGCACCCATCTGGCAGAGTTTTGAAGATGGTTGCAAATGTGTCATAGGAAAAAGTACTTCTTCCTACTAGCAGATACGACATCCAAAGAGCATCTTCTTTAGATCCCATTTCTGGTAGTTCAGCTTTCTCTTGACTTTTTGGGCTGTCTCATGTGTGCTCCTGGATGTGGCATGGGGGAACCGGCATGTACATATGCATGTCCTGCATGTCCTCTGTAACAAATCCTGTCTGGGCAGTACTCCTACATGGGACATCAACACAGCATGAAGAAGGAAGCTTAGTCTGTTTGTTGGAGCAGGACACTGCTATGCTGAGCTTTAAACAGCGCAGAAAGCAAGATAAAGACAGACTGTAGCAGGGTATCAGATGCTTCCCTGGGAATCATAGTCATGTCCTGTCTCCAAAATCAAGAATAAAGGCATTAAAAATCAGTCTTCCATATTCATATCACAACCTACTGGTAAATTAACTACACTAAGGTGTTCGACCATACCAGCCAGGCAGAAAGGCTTGCTTCCAGCTGCCTTTTGTGTCAGGACTAGCCCCACCCCTGTGCTCTGAAAGTATCTGTTAGCTGGGCCCTACATATAGGGTAGAAGGAAAGACTTTTCTAATGCTGGGTAGAAGCAGGGTTCAGGCAGCTCTAGGATAGCAGAAGTTTTACACCTGGGCATAGCCCCACTAGCATGTGGGTAGGCACCCATCCTGGAATTTCTAAGCTTGCTGTGCTACCTGCACATTATACTTGAGTGTGTAACTTGGTGGGAAGGTATCAAAGGGTTTTGTTTTTTTGGTTGGGTTTTTTTTTGTTTATTTGGGATTTGTTTGTTTGGGGTTTTTTGTTTGTGTTGTTTTGTTTTGTTTAACTGATTTCCCAGAATCAGATTTTCAAAGGATTTTTGGTGCCTGAATAAACAAACAGGCCTTCCAGAAATGTCAGTTGGGATAAAATGGTTTGAAAATTCAGCCATTATATAAATCACTTAAAATGTCTGGTGGTAAAGGATCATATTGGTAGTGGTAGAGTATTTATTAAATGGTGTTTCTGAATGCTGTTAATCCTGCAGGAGTGCAAATAGCATTCTGTTTACACAAGGCTTTTCACCATTCTGGTTTTATTAGTTTTACTTATTGCTACTACTTTCTGTTTATAGTTCCAGTGTAACCTGTGAGGAGAAGCTGAACAACTATCTAAACTGTCTGTTAAATACTTACAGGCACTTTACTATAGAACACCCTTATAAATTCATCTTATCCCAGGACACTGTAAAATACCACATGGCAGCTTGCTATCCCAGTAACACAGAGTACCATAAACAGAAGTGGAGAATAGTATAAGTTGATTCCTACAAAAACACATCCAGACAACTTAATATTCAAGTTGCAATAGAACAGGTTTACACTTTGCTTCACTGTCATCTCATTTTCTGTTCCACATATATGCAGTAGTGTGTTTTTCTAAGCCAACAGAAATGTATATATGGAACATATGGTCTGCTAGGAAGTATAAATGATTGTTTAAATCTTCATTATTACTATGCTTTCATTGGAAGGCTCCAACTCCTAAAAAAAAGTACGTATAAGATAAATGGATAGAAAAATTGATAGAAAAGTTTCTACTCCTGCTGAACTTTTAGCTGTAAACAGTTCTGGTCCCCACACTTTCATCATCTGGATCAGGCCGAGGATCTGATTTATCAAAATACTTTGTCTCTTGACTGTCTTTAACTTTGGAACTAATTCTATTGACTCCTAAGGAGCTACTCACAGCAATATATTTGGATATACATGTATGTATATATATATATAAAAGTGTGTGTGTGTATATATATACTCATAAATGTATACACACTATACAGGTATACACCTATTGAAATATGTGCATTTAAATATATACATTAATAAACATCAATATATATTTAGGTATTTGCAGAATTTAAACCTTAAACAGTGAAGGAAATTGCTATTGCATTTCAAAGGAGGATTGTGTTGGTTGTTAGAAGACAGAGACTCCCAAACATTGTAGACTAGTGACAAAGGTTCATTATGAGCATTTCTTGTAGAGCACAATTTTTTTTGCTGCAAGTACTGAAAAGGGACCTCATTAAATTTGCCCAATGGTTCTGACCTTTCTAAGCCACAACCAGGCAAAACTGCCAATCTGATAGTTTTCACTCTTTGATATGGTTGCAGCCATGGTGGAAGACAGTTTGGAAACCTCAAGCATTTAAGCCTTGACAGAAGGTTCATGTGACCAAGTCGAAACTGAATTTGTGTCACCAGATATGCATGGAGGCATTTTTACCTTTCTAAATTTCTCCTGCTGTAACAACTTCAGCCATAGTGCCAGTAAGATCTGAATCAGCTGTTGATGGTTTGAGCAGATGACTGGGAGAGTTGGCAGTTTTTTTCATCTCTTTTTGTACTACTGATTGAAAAGTGCACACTTTTTTTTAGTGCGACATTTTTAGTGCATTTGTCAAATTCAGTGAGTATAGGAGTAGGCTAACATGCCAGTGCACATTATAAACACTCTTTCCACTTAGGCTAAGTTTCTTTCTTAACCTTTAAGTCAGTCCCATGGCAAGAAGGTAATCTCGCTACTCTTTCTCAAACACATAGGTTCATATATGATTTTGGTGCCCATACAGAACTTCTCACTGCTAGCTGACCCATGCAAAGGTCTTGATCTCAAGAACTGGACTGGTGGCCCCTGGTTCAAGTCCTGTGTCAAACAAATAACAACAGTTGTCCTAAAACTGCCCAGAGTGCACTGTTAAATAAAAATTAAAAACAAATTCCTCTTGCTTGCTTCAAAGTCCTGTACAATGTCCTTGCCTCTTCAAATGAATTTTGAGAAATCTTCCTTTACAAATAAATACAACTGTAACAGTAACCAGTGATCAACAAATATTCCTTCTGATCAGAGGCTTCTGTCATATTCCCTTAATTGCCTACCCATACAGGCCAAGTAAGAATTGTGGCTTTTATCCCCTGATTTCTTATGGTCAATGATAGGTTGATGAGTTGATTGTCAGAGATTTTCTTACTGATCAGGAAATAGGATCTCCACTGCAGGCATCTTTCTACAATGACTAAGTCTTTGCCTTGATGTGTTATTATTGAAGAATACTATAATAAGTAATATTAACACTGTAGTTATGATAGCAAGGCTGATAGCAGAGATCATAATGATAAAAGCAGTAGTAACAACAACAGGAAAATCCTCAATAAGCAATAAAGCACCAGCTCTGGAATAGTAGTATTGCCAAAAGAAGATTTTTGCTTGAAAGAAGAAAGTTAATCAGGGCCATGCAAAGACTAGCAAAGAGACTGCCATGTGTTGAAAATAAGCATTATCTTCAACTTCGGCATATCTGGAACCAGAAGTGGTCACCACAAGAGCTACTCACATCCCAGTCAGACAGTAGAATACAAGTAGAAAATATTTATGAAGCAATTAAAACTTACTTTTAACCAGAAACTTTCCAGTAGCTTTGTGCTACCATAGAGTAGTACAGTATGTTCCAAAGGTGTTATTACAGTACTGTCATTGCATGGGATGGTCATTAAAGCCTGAACACAGAGGGACAAAGATAGATCTGTGTTTTCAATCAGAGCTGCTGCAAGGCAAGTAGTGAGGTAGGTCTGATGATACAAAGTTTTGGGAGGCTCAGGAAGTATCATCTATCTCTACTCTGATTATTGACAAATATAAACAGTGGACTAAATCCTAATTACAATGATATTTTTCCCTTCACATATATGTTATTCCTTTTAATGATTGTTTGAGGTGGATGGGGAAAAACTTGTTTAGATTAGACAGACTGGATAGCTTAGAGATATCATAAGGTACTCCTTAGTTACAGGAGATGGCAAGCAGACAATATCAATCATTCTCGACTTATGGGTAGGTCTTTATTGTAGTCAGGATGTGGAGGCTGTAAACATACATATGGAACCAAACCTAAATTAACCAGGTAAACTGTGAAGATGTGCTGACACAGACTTTATCTCAGGCTATGCAAACCTGTCTGGGACTTTCCATGCTTACTTGAGTGGTAACACATCCTGAAGTTAATGATGCAATGATTTCACTGCTATTGGTTCAAGTAACACACAGGCTGTCAGCCAGCCAGGGCATGACAGGCTGTGGCTGGGGAACACTGCACCCCAGTGATCTGCAGGTAGCATAACTAGCTGGTTGGAAAACAACAGCACTCAAAGAGGCCCCAAGTTACGCTGCATAATAAACCTGTCCCAACAGTCCCAGAGTCTATGGGAAGACTGAAGCCTCTTAAACTTATTATTACTGCTTCCTCTCTTTCCTCAGGTTTCTACCTAGCTCAGAGTTCAGCGAAGTTTAAGGGAGCCCAGGACCACTGGGAGGATATAAAATCAACTGAGAATTAAAGGCTCCAGTACATCATGTGAAATACCCTCACTGAAGCCTGATACACGTTTCTTAAAAGTTATGTGTATGCATAATTTTCTTTCTGCCCTTTCTTTTTCAAGATGGCAAACTAGACAAGAGTGCAGTGTTCAAAAGCAAAAGTCACTAAACACAGGAACGCATGCAGGGTTACCTTGGAAGGCGTGGGAACTGTGCACACACTCAACATGTTTCAGCCTCTCTCACCCTGTCCCATCTGCTCCAACCTCTTCTCTTTCTTTCTTAAACTTTCACAAGTTGTTTTTCTGTCTACATCAATTTTCTTGTTTTTAACCACAATGTATATTTGCTGAAGCCTGGACAGTCCCAGTACACTTGAGCATGGTAAACATGACATTTCACAATGCTCTCTGGCTTGGTTATAGAAAACATGATATTTCCTGAAAAGTCGGTTTCGTTAAACTAAACTGTGTGGAATAGTAAAAAAAAAAGTAGATGCAATGGCCCACAGAAATGTAGGTCAGGCTGAGACCTTTCTCTTCCACTTGTATTGGTGGAAACTGCCCTCCTTGGAAAACAGTGGTTTTGTCCTTCTGCTGGGTAGAACACCATAAACCAGAAATATACACATTACTGTTGTGTAGGGAATTCAGCTTCTGTACACATCTACAAGGCAACTGTGAATCACGCATATATTAATTGGTTGTAAAAGATTTGTCGTGTTTTTAACCAATGGCATGTTCTCAGCAAAGATTTCACTGACACGGTTGCTGAAGATTGCCATGTTTTGGTTGCTGGGTCTTGACATAAACATCTTCTTTCCAGTCTCCAGAGTTTCATTTTTGTTTTTGTGTTCACTCAAAGTCACATCAGCCAAAACTTGCTGGATTTGCTTGATATGAAACTGAACCGGTGAGAAACCTCTGAGGTTTGTGGAGTTAAAAGCTGGAAGAAAAGCTGGGCTAAGAGCTGTTGCAGTTCATTGCAGGCTGGTGCTCCGCAGTGAGCTGAAGGGGTGCCAGCACAGTCAGCCACCACGCGCCGTCACCACACCACACAGGTCCCACTTCGATGAGGCACCAAGAGCATTTTCCCTTGAGCATTGCACGGCACACAGTGCAGTTTAAAACCCACTCATAATCTGCACTGCATGTTGTGCACTTTGGTTTCTTTTTCTACTGTTCTGCAGATACATAATAATGCTGCTCCTCAAGGCTGGAGCTAACAGTAAGAGCTGACTATTTTCTCCTTGACATGAACCCCAACACTTGAAAAATTCCCACATCCTTCCTTTTGTGAACCAGGGATGGATGCACAACTGTTTGTAGAGTAATGTTTGCTTCATTAGTAGAAAATTATGATAATTGCAGACTTGAAGGTTGTTGCACCTAATAGGTAGTCACGTTAACACTAGTACTAGCAGACGCACTCTGTATTTAGAGATTTAAGATGTAGAAATGTAACAGTGTGCATAAAGTTAAACTGAAATATGGTCCAGAACATTTATGAGGCATTCACTCATCTTTTTTATTTAAAAAAAAAAAAGTGAAAACTTGCTGTATTTCAATTAATTGTCCCCAGAGAATGTTCCTAAACAAATGCTAAGTTTTCAAATCAGCGGTTTGAATGCATAAGAATGGGTAAATAAATCAGAATGAGATCAATATGAAATATGAGGGGTGTGTCTGAAAAAGGCACAGTCCACATGGAACACAGCTTCTCAAGAAGGAAGACATTTGGACAAACAGTGGGTAACTGAAACTGGAGGTTTCTTGGACTGCCAAGGAAGCCTGTGTACCCCTCTTTATTCCTCCTTTGTTCCTGTCCTTCTCCAGCCTGCCATGCTCTGCCCCTTTAACCCTTTGAGGATTTCCTTAAGCCTCTGAGGAGGGTGCATTGAGTGGAGGAGATGAAGACCTACATCCGAGAGAGTCCCTCACACAACTGGATGCTTCTTATTCTTCTTACAGTCTAACAACACACATTTATTCCTCATACACTGTATACCAAAGAATTTTTATAACTGTTTACAAGTTATGTGCTTTGTGCCTGTTGGACAGGGATTTGGCCATGGCCATCGCAAGATCTTCAGACAAGAAAAACCCTTTCTGCTGGCTGAATCCACAGTCACCCTGAGACTGAAGACAACCAAGTTATATAATCCCTGGTATATATTACTGTAATTGAAGCAAGATCCAGCCTTAGGCACAGGACACACATCCTAAGACTGTCAATAGAATTTCAGATCCCCAACCCATCCCTTTCCAAACTGCTTAGAGGGCCTTTCATGCATCTGCATTTTGACTAGAAGGCAGCAATTATTCAAGAGTAAAGCAGCAATACAGTTCTCAATAGTTTAAAACACCAAATAAAATAAAATAATGAATATCCAGGCAAAATTTCTGGGAGTATTCAGCTGTCAGGATATCAGTTCCCAGACTGTTCTGGAGGACTTGAAGATCCATAGCTAAACTGATGAAAATACCAGCAACAATACTCAAGACAGTTCTGCAAAACTGGGTATAATGCATCATTTCAAGGTGAAATATCATGACATTTTTTGAAAGTCCCCAAACTCCATCTTGATTCAGAGCAGAAGTTTTTGGTATATCTCAAACAGCAGTCAAAGCAGAGCTGTTTTGGTCCCATACATGCCAGGTTGGTGGCTCAGACTCAGAGGTAGAAGGGCAGGCTGGGGGACCAATTACAGTTTCCCAGCATATTCCCTCCTGGACTTCTGGCCAAATACAGAATGCACTGATCAGTCCAAGCCTACAAACCTTATCACAGACTATAAAAATTACTGTATCAGTTGGCTTCTGGTAGCATTTGGTGGGTGCTTGGGACATCCTCAGAGTATGACCACACACAGACCTGTCCCCAACATACTTGCAATCAAGACAATGTGATAAAACAGAGTAAGGGAAAGTTAAGCATCCTTAAGAAAAGGGCAGGGGGCAACTTCTTGAACTTGACATTATTTACTGGTAATCTATTATCAGCACAGAGGGACACATGGAGTTCAGGAAGGGATCAGAAGGACAGGTTAAGTGGTATCTTTGCAGGTTAAACTTATTATCTTCTGTGTAAAACAGCTTATCCTGGAACACAGGGAGGATGCCTTAGTTTCTTCTTTTTAAGAAAGAAGGTAGTCTGTGTCTATTTTGGCAGCTTATGAGTTTTTCAAAATAATCTACACCAATGTCTATGTGACTAACTTCACAATGGAAGCAGATCAGGCCTTGGATTTGAAAAGTGAAAAAAACTTGGAAAACAGAAAGGAAATAAATATTTCTGTTGCCTTGTCACAGATGTGCTCCTGGGCAGGGTGGGGAGGGGCAGGACAGGGACAGGGACATAGGGACACATACACACAATGAAGGTAAACAAGGATTTCCAACATTGTACATCGTCAACTTTTGAGTCCACAGTGTTGAAAGTGTCTTGGCAGTGAAAACCAACTGTTGGATGAGTTTTAACCTTTATCTGAAAGAAAGTACAGGCAAGAACAGTAGCAACACATGCTTTGAAGGCAGAAGGGTTCCTACCCTATTGTGGCATATCTATTCCTGGAGGTCTGCCTGGAGATGTAGTATCTTATAGACTATCAAGACTATCTGGAGTATAATTTATAGTCATTCCCAAGAACCACAGAATCACAGAATGTTAGGAGTTGGAAGGGACCTTGAAAGATCATCTAGTCCAACCCCTCTGCCTGAGCAGGATCATTTAGATGAGATCACACAAGAATGTGTACAGATTGGTCTTGAATGCCTCCAGAGAAGACTCCATAACCACTCTGGGCAGCCTGTTCCACTGATCTGTCACCCTCACAATGAAAATGTTCCTCTTTATATTAAGATGGATCTTTCTAGGTTCCAGCCTGGATCCATCCTCCTGACACTCACTCTTTACATATTTATAAACACTAATGAC
>VXBZ01011877.1:0-43069 GCA_013399135.1 Heliornis fulica
TGTCGGGCGCGGCCGTGCCGAAAACGAACGCTCTGGGGTGTCGGGCGGGTGTTCGCCGAGCGTTATGGAATCCCGTACGGGGACACACGTGTGTGAAGTAGCGAGGGAAGGGATCTTTTCGGGTTTTTTTGGTGCCGCTGTGTTAAGCGCAACGCGAACGCGTTTGTGATGTGCTCCGTTTCGTATCGTGCGGCTGGAGGAATTCACAAGTGATGCAACTGATGTCGCTGGAAGAGGGGTAGTAATTCGCTTGCGTTCGGTACTGGAACTGCATGCTTAGGAATGGGGCAGTGATTCTCCTGGGTGTTTGGTTTGGGTTTTTATATATTTTTTTTTAAATCGCTGCTCGCAGTGAGCCTTTGGTAGCTGGGTTGAAGGTCCTCTAGGGCTCACCGCGAAGTCAACGTTTCTTAATATTAAAACGTGCGCTTTTATTACTGTGCGCCATATGCTTAAATGAATCAAGCATAGTGTAATAAGCTAGCTGTTAAGTTAAACTGAAAGGTCCAGGGTCATCGAGAGTTGGGATAACTATGTAAACAGTGCTGTAAATGCAGTTCGTTTGACCTTCGGTAGATGTCAGATTCTCGCTATGTTGTAGTCCAGATTTAAAAAAAAAACTTTAATCTTCTTTTGTTTCTGTTTCCCCATTTATTGGCAATGTTGAAGAATTGATTAACGGTGGCTCGTAGAGATGAGATTTAAACTTGTTTAGGGGTTCAATCAAGATGTGGGGGAAGAGTTTGGAAGTACAGTAAATCAAAGACTAGAGACTTCACAAAGGTATACTGTTAGGAGTGTGACATCGAGTTCAATGCAGTTGGTATTGACCATAAAGCCGCCATTTCTGTATTGCAGTTTGTGAGTAGGTAGGTCATTTTGAAGATAATGTTGGGAGTGGCAAAAGGCCCTATTCAAAACATTTCCTTTCTGTTTCCATGTGGTTAATAACTTCTCTTGGTCACGTGGCTTCTCATTTGTGTTCTTATGGCTGCATAAAAACCACCCAAAGAGGCCTAAATCTGAAATAAATGGCTTTACCTGAGAAATGATTGGTTTATGATGTTTGTTGTAGTTTGAAACACTGTTCAGTGGTGGAGGCCAGATGTGAACAAAGGGGGCGTGACTGAAACCATGCCTTTCTAGTGGGAGTGTTAGCGGCCCTAAACTGAGGAGCATATTAATTGGTGAGGTTCTCTTCTAGTAGTGCTGCTTGCTGCCCCCTGTAAGATAAAATTTTCAAGTATCCTTCTGAGTTAAAAGAATGAAATCCACCTTCCCTTCTGTTTTGTTTCATACTAAACATGGCAATTTTGAGAACTGATAGAGTTGTCGGAGGAAAGGACAGATAGGGAGTGTTAATCTATTTTAGTTTCTATTTGATGTTTATTTCCTTCTGTTTTTTTTTCCAGGTAGTTGTTGTTAAATTAAAAGGCTGACTAGATGTACTGATGGAGCCCTTAAAAGGATTATGTCCCTAAATGAGTATTTTTAGTTCAAAATACAATTAAAATGTTTGGGCTTTTGAAGCTAAAATCCTTCTGTATACAAGTAAACGAAATTGACTCTACTTGCAAACCTATGCTTCCAAACAAGGTTTTCCTTGTCTGTATGTTACTGTAGGACTTTGACATAATTAGCAATTACTTGCGTTGATGCACAGGTTTGTCGTGTTTGTCTCTTTGCTTTTGAGCTTGACTTAAATACATAAGGCGTAAATGGAATTCATACTTTCACATGAAGTTACTTGGTGAGAACAGAACTGATTTGGGTATCAGGTTGTATCTTCATCAGTATGCAGATAGCTCTGGTAACTTGGAGCGATCTTGCAGTTGTCCAAACTTTTGGCTGTTTCTGAAGGGAGGATTTTTATATGAAATTTTTAGCTTTACAGAGAAATTCTGAAAAAAGAGGGTTAAGGGGAGGAGAGGGAAGGAGTATGTGTTGCGGTTGCCAGTGATGGTGAGAAGTGGACAGTAAATCTGGATGTGTGCTTCCAACTTGAGTGAAATGAAAAGGATAGAGTATAATTTACCATCCACAATTCCGTGGGTCCTGGCTTATTTTATTACTATTTGTAATTGCCTTTATCTTGTACCAGTTTCTGGCTGGTAAGCATCTTACTTGCATGCCCACAATCACACCCCCCCCACACACNCCTGCTATATCTAGGACAAAGAGTTAATGCGTGTGTTGCTGGTTTTATGGGACCTGAAACCTCCAGTGGAATTCCTTTTCAGTTTGAAGTCATTTAATGTGGTGCAAGGGGTAGCCTGCTGACATAACAGTTCCCTTACTTCATCCTCTCAAAGTGCCTTCAAATACACACCTTTCTTACTTGCAATGTTTTGGTGTTTTTGGGGGTTTTTTTGGGTTTGTTTTTTTTTTTCCTTTACTGCCATGTAGGTAACTTCTGAGTTTGTGGGGTTTTTTTCCCACAAGTACTTGAGAAATGCCCTGTAGCTAATTTCTTACTGGGTACGTAGATCTCATTTTGCATCCTTAACAGTTGTTTAAAAGATCTTAGAACTGATCTTCTAAACGTGCATGTTGGCATGTTTGTCAAAAACCATCCGAGATTGCTAGTATGGCTTTTGGTTGTAATGATAGTAGCTGTTTCTACCAGCAAGCCTACTGGTTTACAAGTTTAGGGACTGGTGGGCATTGATACGTGCTTTGAACTGCGTTTTAGCTTCCCGACCATTGGCTAGTCAGACGGTAATTGTGTTACACCTGCTGAAGACCCTGAGAATTTAGTTGGTATGTGTAAAGTTTTTAGAAGTGGTGTTCAGTGCTATTTAGTACTGCTGACATGGGGCATCTTAATCAAATGAGATGTTCAAGTTGAAGCACTTGCTCTGCAGCTATGTCTAATAATAATTTCTTATTAATTGTTCTATTTATTTATTTTGCAGTAATCTATGCCAGCAATTATGACAATGTTAGCAGACCATGCAGCTCGTCAGCTGCTGGATTTTAACCAGAAACTGGATATCAATCTTTTGGACAATGTGGTGAACTGCTTGTACCATGGTGAAGGCGCGCAGGTAATGTGGACTTAGAACCTACACTTATGGAATGTGTTTAACCTTACAACAAAATCAGTTGAGCAAAATGTATTAACTTAGATCAAAGTAATATCAGTGAATTTACTCTGCTAGTGTCTGGAATATTACTGATAATACATAAGCCCTGGTTTAAAGGCAGGCCTTGTATGCGGAGGATTGCAGTGATACTTGAGAAAAATGTTAGTTTAATGTGTGTTCATTTTGTGTAATTTCTGCTGTTGAAAGGAGTAAGCAAGTACAATTCATTACTGGCACCTCTGATTTCAACTTAATTCATTGGGAAAGTCTCGAGTTACCTGTTACTGATTGTCGTGAGGAGGATTATGAAGCCATACATTTAATGTCGGCTTCATGACAGTATTTAAGGGGAAAAATCTTAATACTATTATTACTGGTTTTGTACACATAACGAAGCACACATTTTTTGTAAAGCACACATTTTTTTGTACACATATTTAAGTAAAGGGTTTGTCCTATCTTGTGTCTAGGGCTTGTTTCCCCCCTCATTACTATTTGTGTGACAGGTGGTTCTTCCACTCTTTCTTTGGACTTTGTGTGGATTGTGAAGCCCAGGTTTAAAGTGGGGGAGTATGTGCATTTGTGTCTCTTCAATTATTGTCTTTAAAATGAATCTTTTATCTATTTCTTAAACTACTTTGGAAAGACAAATGTTGAAAGCAAGTATTGCAGCAAGGGTGTTGGCATAGTTCCTCTTCTCACAAATTTTAATTGTTCGTGCTTAACAAATTGAGAGTTTGTTAGGCATCTTTTACTAAGATACTCTTGCACAACAGTTAGTGAATTAAATGAGATAAAGTAGATGATGCTTTTCTATCCCTTCCAATTGTTAGACTAAGCAATAACATACTTTGCATATCTCTTAAAAAAAAAACCCAACAAAACCCAAAACAAAACCCCAAAACGTTTGTACCGCTTACGTGAATTCGTACAGGTTCTAAAATACCTTACTGGTTTTTGTCTTTGAAATATTTGGTTTTAATTTCCTAAATTCAAACAGCTACTAGTTGTAGTTGAGGTGATTATATGACAGAAACGGCTTGTAGCTTTTGCCTTAAATGTATGGACTTCTGAATGCTTGTTTTGTGATATGTTTGTTTACTGTCTTAAAAAATTGGTGATACTTAGAGTATTGCTTGGTTTAAAATGGCATTGAAGTTGGGAAGGTTTATATGGAAAATAGAGGATTAATGCTAAATACAGTGATCAGATTGCTATTGTGAGAAGTTGCTTCACCTGAAACAGCTGGGTAGTTTCTGTTACTTACAAAATCAATGCAATAAGAAGCAAAAAGTCAAGAGGCTGTGCTTAACTGGGAGAAGTGAATTATGGTAGAAACCTAGAAATAAATGTACTACTATGTATTAAATGAAAATTTGCTTTGATTTGAGTGTTTCCAAAAGTTAGACACATGTCAGTGAATCTGAGCTTTGACCTGTTCCAAGAAGTTCAAAAGTTCTTGCAGGAAAAAGAGGCTTTTCTGTGGAGTCCAACAGTTCAGATCATTACTCCTGTAACCTCTTAATGTAATATAAGTTGGGGAAACTAAATATTAAAATATAGGAGATAAGCAATGGCTTGCCTGGAATACATTAGAGTAACATGGAAAAAAAGGCTTTAGAGTGCAGCCTGGATGGCCCATGCTGAACTTGCTTTCAGATTTCACCTGTTGTCTTCTGCTTAATTGTTATCTCTGCTTGCAAAACTCTTATCTGCAGATCTATATTAGGCAAGAAAGAAACTCTCTTCTTTCCTAGGCTTTTACAACTTTTTTCTGTTCTTAGATTTTTCTGGTACACTTTTGTGAAAGAGAGGGAATGCTCCCAGCCTGACCCCAATCCAACGCATGACTAAGGAGACTTCAGACAGCTCTTAGAAGTTTACATGTACTCATTCCAGGCTCTTAATTGGTCTGCTAGACTTTCACATGTTTGGAAGGGTTATTGGCTAACTGATTTTCTGTTTGGTAGCAACCACCCAGTGATGCTTTGGTCTCGATTAAGCTTTACTGTTAAAACAGAATGTTTCTATGAAACTACTGTTTCTATGGAGTTGATGTCCAGAAAAAGGGTTAGTGAATATGTGAGCAAACAGTTTGTCCCTTTGGAGACTGAGCATCTGTATTTTGGTGTTGAAATTTGATCCTGTGATGTGCCATCAGTATTAGAAGCACTGAGGAGGCCAGTATAAAACCTGGACGTAATAAAGCTATTCTTTCCTTCTTAGGCTAAACTGCATCAGAAGTGCTGATGTTTTGGTTTTTTTTAAGCTCTGATGTCAATATGCTTGTTCTGCTTTTGGACTTTGTGTGATACTTCTCCATATCAAATCTGCAAGGACTTACTAGTCTGTCTGTATAGGACTGGGAGTTGCTTCTCTATGCTCAGTTATATTAAGTAGGGATGCCAGTATTGTATGGGGATTTTAGGCATCCTTGCTCTTTACTCTTGCAGCTTGCAATTTTAATTTGGTAAATTCCATATCAGATTTCTATCTTTCTCATATGCATGCAGATTTTGGATCTTGATGGGTTTCATGTTTTCCTGAAAATACATGTGTTCTTACACCAGTTCATGATTAGCTAAAGTATGTTCATTGAGCAAACTAGAAATCTGCATAGCTGTAGTAAGATCTAGCTGCTGATGTTAATCCCAAAGGAAAGCTTTAACAGCTTTGTAATGCCATTGAACTGGCTCTACAGGGCAGTGAAAGAACGAACTATCTTCTATTAATTATGACTGTAAAATGTTTGTCACTGGTAAGACAGTGTCTGATTCTTGAAGGTGATACTATTTGCAGTGAGATCTGTCAGTACACTGCATTTTTTTGACACAGCTAACATCATTTGACTTATAAAAAAACAGCTAAAATAAATTCAGTTATTCTGGTGTGTAATCGCCTTGGGCGAGATTTTGCAAGTTACTGAAAGCATGGTATCTACTACAATAATTGGTAATATAAGTCCCAAGGAAGAAAAAAACATTAGCATGATCAACTCCATCTCCTCCCCACAGTGATTTTTTTTCACTATTCTTTTGATAAAGTGTTGGATGTATCAAGGCATAGGATTGGAGGCCTCTTAGTGCTCTCTGCTCCATGGCTCTTAAGACTAGAGTCGGGAGTTCCTGCTTCAACAACTTTGCAGTGTGACACATAATACTCCTTAAAACTGGCATTTTATGTGAGTGCTTCCAGTAGAATTAGAAAGCTTGTGTGCCCTTGAATATTACTTTTATCTACATAGCTGTTCTGGCATGGGAGAGAACATTACCTGTATGTCTTCCCTATAATGTGTGCTGGTTTTGTATTTCACTGCTGGGCTAGCTGAATCATTCAGTGAGAGAGGAAGTGAATGGTTGTTTGGCATCGTTGTGCTTTTTGGGAGTTTAGTTGTGAATAAACTTTTAACTGTTACATGAAGGAGGCTTAAGGGACTTGTTGCTCCTAATTGATTTCTGCCTAGCTCTTGGATAAGTGATTTAAAGATATGTTATACTGGTGTATTCACTGGCAGTGTGTATTTTCTGAAATAATCTAATACTTTGTTTTAATCAAACTTGCTTTTAGCAAAGAATGGCACAGGAAGTCTTGACTCACTTAAAGGAACATCCTGATGCATGGACAAGAGTTGATACAATTTTGGAGTTCTCTCAGAACATGAATACCAAAGTAAGCAGATTAACTTTTATTTATTTGGTCTTCCTCTTTCTTCCATTCCTAAACTTTGAGGAAGGTATCTCATTTTTAGCCATAGACCTTCTTGATTCAAACTACATTTTTTCATTGTCTTGTTCCCAAAGTTGACTTTAAACAAGAACTGTAAATGGACAAAATATTTAAACCTTTTACATTGACAAGAGTTTCTTTCTAATTAAAAAAAAAAATGGGAAGAGATAAATTGGAAATACAAGGTCGGTTGTTAGTTTTGGGGTTTTTTTTTGGTTTGGTTTGGTTTTTTTTCCCCCAAGGCACATACAAGCATAATGCAGATTCCAAAGATTGGTGTGTGTCTGTATTAGATCTGAGTAATCCAAAGTCTACTAGAGTCACATTTTGTCCTTGGGTGAGTGCTTGGCTGTTTTTTTGTCCCTGAGAGCCATGTGCACATAACCAAGGAAAGAATTTGTCCCTAGGTATATTAAAAACAAAATATAAACATACTTAGGCCAAGATTATGAGCAATCCGCAAAAGTTATCACTCAAAACTCTTTGTAGTAGGAGATCAGGCTTACTAATATGTGGACCACATTTTTTTTGTACCGCTGTTTTAAATCCATCCATCATGGTAGAGACTAAAAGGGGCAGTATTCTCTCCTTTTTTTTCTTTTTTTTTCTTCTCCCCTACAATTCTAAATGCTTTACCTAAGACTTCTGAAGTTTAAACTGGAAAGTTGATCAAAATGTGTTTTCACTGTATTTAAGTTGATATCTCAGATAACTGACATGCATGCTTTTCTGCTTGATACACATTGTGTTCGAACAGAAAATAATCGTGTTTGGATGGTTTCAGAAATCAGGCAGTATTTGTGAAACAGTTCCATTTTTTTTTTCATTGCTCTCTGAAGCTTAGGGGAAAAAGATTTAAAGAACTTCCTCAAAGTGCTAACCTTTAAGTAACAGTGTTTGCCTGTTTGCTTGCCTGGTAAACTTTGCTTTTTATACTGACAGACATTACTAATGTTTAAGTTGATTTATCAACAGTATTTTTAAAAACTCAAATTTGTCTTGTGAAAAATGAGATGATTAGAGGAACAGAAAGAAAGCAACAGGTAAAGAATTCTTCAATTTACATAAATTGCAAATGATTTGGTGCTAAATTTATGCACTATGACATTTGGCTTTTATGCAATCATATTTTTTCTTTAATTAAAGCTGTTAACACTACCTGATATTAATCATAATGTTCCATTATGTTGATTGCTTGTAATAGGAAGAAAAGGGGTGTCTTCCTGTGCAACTGACACAGCTAGGCTTTGACGGCAGGCCTCCACAAGGTCTACCCTTTTGATTCCCTTTAACTGAATTCTGTTCATCAATTGTTTTTGTTTCTTGGGAGGTGGGAGGGAAAGGGATTCGGTGGATAGAATAATAAGGGTACCATAGAAATTTCTACCATAGGGATCATTTCATGCTTTTTTCAGTCTTTGCTGTTACCTGTCCCTCATCTTCATAACCAGGCAGTGAATTGCAGTTAGACAAATACAATCAAGCAAGCAGAGAACAAAGACATTTTGAAAGACTTATTTATGCAGAGTTTAAATTTGTTCATATAAACCGTCACAGTAGTTGATTAAAAAACATGCTTCTGATAGATCAGCTGACCAAACTTGTAATTGGTGTCAGTGACTCTTTTTGGGGGGCTTAGTATGTCTCATTATCAGGGAAATGCCAAACATTAGAGCCATCAGATCAGATGAAGATTAATGTAAATAACCCAGATAACCCCTTACAGAGTGTTCAGACAGGTTTATGAAGCCTTGAAGCTTGGTACAGCAAGGAGGTTGTATAGGTGAAGGCTACACAGTGATTTTATTACTGTTGCAATTTTATTTAATGTGTAAGTGTTGGGACAAATGAATATTGCTAGTACTCGGGAAGAGATAAATGAAGCAAAGAGCAGAACTTGAGTCAACATGTAAAAAAGAGTGAGTACAAACCTAGGCAGCATGAAATTCTTCAGAGATTAAGATATGTCAATCTGACTTAGATATTAGAGGAGATAATGAGTGATAGGTGTGGCAGATAGGTAGAGGTGTCTGTCCTTTGACTTGGAGGAAATACTAAGCAGGAGTAAAACCTATAAAGATGAAGGCCATCCTTAGTTTATGTCAGAATTTTCATTTAAGTTATATTTGGTCATCTAGTGCTGCTGTAAAATGAAACTAGACTTGTCATTCTGGTCTTGAACTCCAAATAAATTGACTTGTGGAAAAAAATTTGGAAGCAAAGCCAACAGCTAGCCAAAAGTGTTACCTGAAAGGGCTGTTACTACATATACCTGTAGAATCTAGTAATTCAGCTAGAGTTTAGATCTACTTTGGGAACATTGGCACTGTCTTGATACCAATGTTCATACTTAGAACATTGTTAGAAGCTTTTGTAAGTGTGTTTTGTGAGCCTGAATCAGTTGCAGATGGTGTGTGCAAATCTGTAGCAGTGGCAGAAATTACCTCCTGTGAAGTAAAGCATTTTGCCTAAGAATGTTTTTAACATTTTTCCTTTATGAACATTTCATTTATTTCATTTAGCTTTTATTTTAAGTAATGAAGTGAAATTTAAGGATTAAATTCTAGTTGATAAATTTTTGCTGCCGATCGGGTAACCTGCTAACTTTCTGTTAATGCATAATTTTTCTCTGTACTCAAGGTTTTTGAAGGTGAGAGAGTGTTTTGCAAATGCAGGATGTACTGGTGAAGCTCTTTGGATCTTGGGTGGGATAAAGATATAAAGGGATGTAGGTTATGTTAAGATGAGAACAGCAAAAATGGTATTAATACAATGTAGTTTGGGACAGTCTACATTGTGGGTTGTTTTTTTTTTAAATTAAACTGGTTTATATGATCCCTTTGGTTGAAATGCTATTGGTCCTACTTTGTTGTATAACAACTAACCATTTTAAAGAGGAACTCTTATTCTCAGCCAAACTTTTAACTGTGAAAACTTGAGTTTACCTTTCAGGCATTGACATGATATTTATTTTCTTCCTAATTCACTGTAGACAAAGTAAATGCAAATCTCCTTGTCCCCTTTTCTCTCCTGTCTATTCATGTTAATGGGGTTTTTACCTATTAAAGTTCTCACATTATCACAAACTTCTTTTCCCTGTTACTGTGAGTTGGCAGTAGGGACAAATGGGCAGAGGGACTGGCCTTACCGATTACTTTGCAAACGTAACTGTTTCGGGTAAGAACATAGGAGGGAATTCCTGGAAGGTAAAAGGATTTCCAAGAGCTTACATTTTTATTTTTCTTTGACTGAGCATAAAAGTTCTTCTTCAGATAGTAGAAATAGCTGCCATATTGGGGTGGGTATTGAAATTAAATAAACCTGTGGGTTGTCTTGCTGTTCCTAAAGTAACATACCAGTGAAGTTTGGGAAATACTTTATTTAGAAAGTGTCAGTGTCAGGACATGTGATGCTAAGATGTAAATTTTTTTTTTTTCAGCTCTTAGAGGAACGATAGGAAGCTTGAGACCATCCAAGCTGCTAAATATTTTAGGAGCCTGGTTGTGTTAATACTTGAACATGTCAGCAGTCATTTATGATGCAAATTCATATCTGGCTGCTACTTTTTCTTTTCCAGATAGCCAAAATTGTCTGCCAGAGGGCCTTTTATTTTATTCCCCACACCCCCCCATCTCCTCCCCCACCCTCCTGGTGTGAGCATGATCAGACAGCAGGACTTAGTATAGCAAAGGATAAAATAAGAAAAAAATGCATGAAACCTCAGTAAATGGGTGAATAGATGTATATTTAATAAAATTGTTAGTTTAATAATCTTGAAGTTTAAGATATTAAGTGTGAATGTCTGATTGAATGAGAGTCCTGAAAGCTAGTTAGTCCTACAGTAATGTACTCACATTTTGTTCTTCTCCAATTTCAGTATTATGGACTGCAAATCTTGGAAAATGTGATAAAAACAAGATGGAAAATTCTTCCAAGGAACCAGTGTGAAGGTAGGGAGGGTTTCTTTTATTTGTTTTTCTTAACTTTATGTATTAACTGAGATTTAGACCTTCTGTCCTTACGTAAGTAATTTTCAGCTTAAGATACAATTAGCTGGTAACTCTTTGTTGTGTAGTCAAGCCATCTTTGCTTTTCTGGATGGTGAGACATTGTCTTTACCTTTTGTCATAATGGTCTCAGAGGGATGCTGAGCACCTAAAATTATTTTCAGTGTTACGGGAAGGTTAAAGGTGTGACTGATGGTTTTGAAACCTCACCACTTCACTGTTGTACTGACATACAGGTCAAAATTACCTGAAGAGGTCTAACCCTAGGCAGCTTGTAGATCTAGCTCCTGGCCTTGAGGTACAGGGTTTGATTCTTGTATTTGGTACAGGAGGTTGCTGTGTATGCAGACTCTGTCATCAATCTGGAGCTTGTGTAGGTCTGTTTAAGTTTTCAAAAAAATTGTAAACAGTAGTAATTATTTAAAAATAGAAACACTAAACGCATAGTCGTACCTATTAATGGTTATTCAGTCTTCAGGCAGCAAGATGCTATAAAGTCTGCTTTGACTCATGTAAGTATATGCAGCTAGATGGCTGTAACTGCAAGTGCAGTGTAGGATAAGCCACAGTCTTTGGCCCTTGCAAGGGATCTGGCTGTCTTAAAAGGAATGCTGTGGTTCTTTTTTTGTCCCCTCTGTCCCTTAACAGCTTGCAGTGTGTGTTGGTTTTCGGATGTTAGCTGTAGTAAATGGAATTACTATGGTGGTACAGGATCGTTGATGTAGTTTTCTGTCATGTCGTGATAACTTGGACTTCAAAACATTAAATGCAACTCCTAAATTCTTGAACTTGAATGTTGTCACCGTTCTGTACTCTGTGTTTTAGTAGAAGCTGGGTTTTGGAAATGATTAAAGTTATTCCAAGCTTCTCTCTTCTGCTGTGAGCTTTTATTAACAATGCTAAGATATGTTTTAAGCTTTTAATGCCAGTGCTTAGCTTTTGATAGGCTATTGATTAAAACAGTAATGTTGATGAAAACAAATATTTAGAGGGAGACTTCTGTCTGCATTTTTTGATTATTATTCTCACCTCCCCCCACTATAGGTTGACAGATAAAGCATGTCAGCTAAAGCTCTCTTGCTTTATCTGAGAGCAGGAAGAAAGTAGTCAGTTACTCAGTTTACCGCTACCTGCTGTCCAAGTGAGGTGCAGTAAAATAGGAGACATCAGATGTAGACTTGGAACTGAGCAAATGCCGAGTAAAGAACGTAATTCAGTAGTTGTAAGTGTTAATATGCACTCCTAATGCACAGCACACATGATAAATAGTGGTGGTAGGCAGTGGATGCTGGCTGTGTTTTGGGTCATGTTATCTCATCTATTCTTGAGATGCAAAGATAATACTGGACACGTGGTTTAAATGAATTGCAGAGCTGATATTTTTAGAGTTGGTTTTGCAGATTTCTGATACTTCATTGTTTGCAGGCATGAGTAGTACTATTTTTACTTAGTTTTCAGTCATCTAACAAGATGCAATAAGTGTAGCTCAATACATTACAATGCAAAATAAAGTCACTGTAGTTGTGCCATCTAAAGTATTCTATTCCTGTTTTTTCCTGACGTTTGTACTTTCAAATGGTCTAGAGGAAAAAACAATCCCTCATCCTAATGGGTATACCTAGTTCAACCTCTTAAAATATTTTTCCCTTCCATGGAGACAAACTAAAATTGTGAGATTGGCTTTTATCCTTACGTTTTATGGAAATTGTTGCTTGGCTTTTACTCATTTACTTTCTCCTGTACATCAGTAGAGGACAGAAGGGTTTAGCATAACATGGTGCTTGATCCATCTTGGCCTCAATGGTGTATGAGGAAGAATTCCTCTCTAATCACACACCAGATGAAACTGGATGGTGTTGGCTTTTTAATTTTTCTTTTTTGGCAATACTAGCAGATACAAAAGCATTTCTCCAGAGAACATTCAGATGGTTTGATTACCTGGGCAATAGGAAGACTGGTTAAATAGAGGGTTTTTTTTTAATTCTGACCCGAGTCTCCTTTACTTGACAGGATTTTCCTATTTGAAGTCTGACTAGTAAAATGTGGTGTGAGGGAAACTGAAATTCAGTACAGCAAAGTAATAGTAACACAGCAATTCATGCAGGTTATATATTAGTTTTACCTTACATTTTACTTAATGGGCCTAATTTGATTTGTGCAGTAAATACAGCTGACAGATCTTAAAGATGAAACTAAATCCAGTTATGGCAAAATACTGTTTTCCCTTTGTACTGTTGTCCAAAAGTGCATTTGTGGCCTGGTGTGCAACAAGTCAGCCTTCGCGCAGTCAGGGAGACATTGTTTATTTATAATGACTTCCAGAAATCAAGCACAGTGGTTACAAGCATATTGAATATTTATACAGTTCAGGGTATTGGTTTGTTGGTCACACCTTTTTAGCTGCAACTGGTTAATTCTTTTCTCACTTTAAAGATACAGTACCTTCTAAATTCACTAAGCATGTTCAGTAAGGAGGAGTTTTTATCTGAGGAGGAGGGTCTCAACGTAGGGTGTGTAATTTTTAGTATTATAATGACATAGTGAGCTGGTGGACACAATATTGCAAGTTTCATAACTCCAGCTGCACAAGGCTGGTTTAGTAGTCAGACTTATCTTGTTTTAGTTCTCCTTTATTACATCTTGCATTCCTTAGGTCCAGTTATCTGGGAACCTTGAATGCTCTTCTTGCCAAGTTGACAATGCACTGGATTTGTTGCCTCTTCAAGGCCTGATTGTTCCAGGATGTCCTTACTGAGTGAATGCTGTGTGCCTTTGAGGCACAGCCTTAGCTTTTCAACTTTAAATATATGTCTGTGTTTATCTATGCATAAATCCATTTTGCTTTCTCAAATTGCTCAGCAATAGCAGTGTTTAAGAGCAAAGGGCAGACCTGAATTGAGCTGTCAGCGAATGAAAAAGTTTGTGGAACAACCTGCCTGAAATTAAATTTTCAGAGAAATAAAAGCCATTAATACACACCTGAACTGTGAACTTTAGTGTGAGTATTTGGTGGTGGGTTTTTTTTTTCTGTAGCTGTACCTGAAGTTGCACATCAGAATGACTTGTTGGGCCTTGTGATTAGCTAGGGTTTTGTACCGATTCTGTCGTGAGTGCTGGGAGGTTTTAGCTTCCATCCTGAAATGTCAGATGCAAGTAGGAAAAGAAGTTTGTTTCAGATGTGTGAAACACTATTCATAAATCTGCTTTTATTATCTTAAAATAGCTTTTAGTTTTGGGCACTTCTACCCTGGTACCTGGTTGAGAATTGTAAGCACTTCTGGAAAGTTCATTTCTGTGTTTCTGTAATTCTAGAACATGAATTGTGCAAAAACTACATTTCTAATACTTAGATGATTATCTTTTTGTTTTTTTGTTCTTGATTTTGTTTGCTTTTGGAGTTAGCAGTTTGAATCAATTGCTGACCTGGTCATTGAGACAGAAGTGTAATTTATGGAACACAAACATAAAGGAGATGCCTGGCCTGCATATTCAGTCTTCAGACACATTTAGTCATGGACAGTACCAATGGGTCAGACTTGTTCCTTATAATGTATTTAGTCTTCAGGATAATGCTTTGGATTGCTGTTACACATAAACAAATGATGTTGTGTGGCTTCCATGAAAACTTTACTGAGACTGCTTTAGTGAAAGGGAGGTGACATGTTCCAGAACATCTCATACAATGGTGAACTGGATTATTTCCAAAGCATTGTATGATTGTTCTCAAGTAAAAAAAAAAATCTGTTTGAGGTGATATTATATTGCTTTAAACTCTTTTGTACTCTGCAGAGTTGTTTAATCAAATTATGTCCTTTATAAGTATTACTAAAGTGCTGTAGTCTCAGTAGGATTTTCTGTTGGTGTGAAAACCTGCCTAGAAATAAAGGCTTCTTGCTCCTCCAATTCAGTGATACGTTTCATTAACCCTGCAATGTGAAATGAAATTCTGTTCCTGTGAACAGAGTGAGCTTGTCTGGCGTGTTTTGAGTTGGAATGGAATAAGCACTTCTTCATTATGAAACCTGAATTGCTTGTACAACTCTCCTCGTTTTGAAAGGGGAGGAGGGAATAAAAAGTGAAGTGTTCATAGAAATTGAGTTTAGTGGCTCACAAGAAGGTCCTGGAGTTAAGTATAAAGCTGCTTGTAGGAGAGATTTTTCTGTTGAGTGATTAAATATTTTAATAGAAACTTCTGGCCTGCTTCATGAAGATGTGTTTTCTGATTCTTTGTGTAATGAGCTACATGTCATGTCTCTGTGTGGGGTGAGACAAGCTCTATGCCCTTTGAAAGGTTTTTTTTGGTTTTTTTTAGCTCCTTTGTTTCCTGCTAAAAAGAGAATGTGTAACAGATTGATAGAGTATACCATGAATGGGGAAAGGTGATTTGTGGGATAATGTGGGAAAGCATTGTTTCTTAAGACTAAGATGGTATCTTGACCACATTTTGGGACTATTTAAACAGTTTAAGTGTGTAGGCATACAAACATCCTTGGTGAGGACAGCTTGACTTCAGGATATGAAATTCAAATTTTAGTTGGAAAACAATGTTAATGTACTGAACTGCGTTGTCTGCTGAACTGCTGAACTGCTTCACTTCATATCAGTATGCTTTAATATAAGCAGAGAATTTTTTAATTACTGTAAACTAATGTCACCTTGCATCTGCAGGAGCAGTTAAAATGATTTTCAACATTTGTTAAATGTTTTTGCTCTGTAACAGCATAAAAGGATGTGCTTGGGTGGCTTAAGACAAGAAATGCTTTGTCTACAGGTGTGTTACAAGTTGACAGTATCTGATGTTCATCCAGAAACTTTCTATAAGGTCCATGCTTTATTGTCATTTTCTATACTTGGAAAGTGCGAACTGTGGTGCTAGGTCAGGCTTTCTGACAGTAATGGTGACCAGCCTTTCTGATAATTAGAACATGTTTTGATGTTGCAGCTAGGTTGATGTACTGTTTAACTGCCGTGGATGAAGGTGCTCCTCACCTGTGTACTTGTTCATATTTCTGAACAGGTGCTGGTGCTTCTCTGGGTTCAGGGAGCAAAGCTGGCAGAAGCTGGTTGGGAAAGCTTTAAACCTGCTGAACTCTTATGGTAACACTTTTTCTACTAGCTCAGCCACTCAAGAAGTTCCTGAGTAGGTGCTAGGACTGCCAGTACTATCTTGCTGGAAGTTTTGGAATGGAGAATAGAATCTGCTCCCTGAGGTCACAGGTTGTCATGAGATCAGTGTGGTTATAATGTCACTTGGCCATTGAAGGATGTTACGTGTGTCCTGAGTCTTGTGGCTGTGTCCTTTTCTTGTGCTTTATTGGAAGGTCTGTTTTCCAGGAGTGTCTGTCTCTTCCTGTTTGGTGCAGTGAAGGGTCTGAACTCGGTGGTGTGTTCAAAACTTGTTCAGCTGCTCCTATGGTTGAAGGAGACTTTCTAGGCAGTGCTTGTATGGCTTGTGTGTGTCCTGTGACTGGCTGCTTTCTTAAAATAACACATGCTTTCTTTTAAATTCTAAAAACACACTGATTTTAGCAAACTGGACTGCTAGCCTTGAACAGTTTCTGCTGCAAAATGGTAGCTAGCCTGTATATTGATTTTTGTCAGAGTACAAGGTTGAAATATATCCTGTAGAATGGTAAAGAAATGAACTGTTAAATATGGAGCAGATACTGTAATACAGTATTTCTTACTTTTTTTTTAAAAAAAGCCAAAGAAATCCAACCCACAACTAAGAACCATTAGAGAATTTGATTGCTGCTGCTTTGAAAGGATTATGGATAGGACAGTGCATGGAGGACCTCAAAAGCCTGCAGCATTGTATGTGAAACCTAGCAAACTTCTTAAGCTGCCTTTTGAGCTTTTTAATGGAGAAGCTTTGGAGCAAAGCAGCTCTTCTCATCCCGATCTCAAGGCCAGGTGGATGGTGGCACAGTATTCCATGTTGTAACTAAGCAATACGCCCAATTTCTTTTTGAAATGCAAAGAATTGCAGGAGTAGGCTTCCCTTAATGATTTCCAGACAGAGTGGTGTTTCTGGCACTGCAAACCTATTTCTGTAATGTTTTGGGGATTTTGTATCTGATTTGTGAATGTAATGCTTCAGCATGATGTCTGGTTTGGTTTTTTAGCTTTAGAATACTGGGACAGGCCTGTGATGTCAGACTATAAAACCACTGCTTGCTAGTAACTTACATAGTGACTGACAGTGACATCTATTTTTGTTAATGACCATTTTTCTGGAGTAAGATGGTTTGATCCCAGTTGATAATGATGAATAGTTTCATTGTAATTGGAACCACCCGAATAACAGTTCCTGTCTAGTATGTATCTAATGGCTCCAAGCATAGACATAGTTTTTCTGGATTTCATGAGAATGCAATTGCCAGATAGTTTCTTACATAAGATATAGATAATAAGATAATAAATATATATTCTTATAATATTTTACAAGATTTTAACAGATTTGTTAATTTTTAATGTTTCAAATTTAGGCTAGTGGCTACAGGGAAAAAAATGTCTTCAACATATAAGGCATTCTTCTCAGTACTGATAACTTTTTCTGAAGTCTTTAATGATGTGTGTTGTCTGCGAGTCAGTTAACTGTCTTGTTGAAGAAATGATTGCAACTGGATTTTGAGTTCATGCAGTTGAATAGCAAAATACAACACCAATTCTAAACCTTAAAACACTTGCCCTGTTTCTAACTGTTTAATTCCTGACATGCTCAGATTGTTGTGTCAAAGTGATGTTGAAGTAGAGCCGCCAACTGAAAAATTGTTAATGTAAGCAAAAGCTGTAAATGAGAATTTATTAAGAGTTCTGTAATCCATAATATCAGTATGTGCTGTAAAAGCACAGTAGTGTAAATCCAAGTGAATCGTACTGCTGAGTCGTGTTGCTGAATAAAGTTTGAAGTTTTGTTCTTGCAGGATTGTGCAGGGAAAACATTGCTAAGCTGTAGTGCAGTGTTACAAATGGTGTGCATAGGAATTTCTTAACGTACATCACTGAAGGGAGCTAGAGCATGTCTCAACTTTTTTACATATGCTGAAGGTGATGTATCACAGCTCTCCATGCAATTCTAGCTAACCTGGCATTAAAACTGGAGTCGTGCTTAGAAAGCTCTGTTTGTTCTTGGAGTTCACTTATTAATAAAGCATTAGTTGAAGATGGAGGACTGTCTTGTTGGTGTTTTGTCTTGCCATGGTGAATGTTTGGCTGAGGCCTTAAGAATCTGCCTGCCAACTTTGGAGGAGTTAGGTATGATGTGAAAATGCGTAATGGGTACAGATCTGTTTCACTGACGGACCTCTACAGCAACATGTGTAAGTACCTATCACAGTGTATGTCATGGTCCGGGCAGTGTTGGATACCTTCTCTCTCCATCTTGCAGTGTTTCTCACAACTTCTTGAATCCTTTAGGAAGTCAATTGATTGTACAATTTGTAGTACAAATTATGACAAATATACCTTACTGTGTTTTCCTCTTGTTTTACTGAAATAGTTTAAGCATAAAGCCATTTCTTATATGTGAAACATACTCTTGCAGGTGGTTTTTTTTCATGTAGAGCACACAAGTCAGAGGGATGCTTACTGACACATGCATGTATGTTCCTTAGACGTGTTTCTTAAAAATGTGTGAAAAATATGAATTAAGCAATTTATTACTACATTTGTCATATCTGGCATAGTTGAAAATAAGTTCCTCTCTTCTGCAGGTATTAAAAAATATGTTGTTGGCCTAATAATCAAGACCTCATCTGATCCAACATGCGTAGAGGTAAGTGAATTCCTTTTCAGGGGAGGAAGAGGGAGGGGAGTATTGTGCATAACCTGACTCCTGTTCTCTTCTCCAGAAAGAGAAAGTGTATATTGGGAAACTGAATATGATTCTTGTTCAGGTAAGCTGGAGTTTGTAATGTTTTAGGTCTCACTTTCTCAGATTTCTGGCTTTGCACATGTATCTAACCTATAAACACTTGGCTTTTCAGATACTGAAACAGGAGTGGCCAAAGCACTGGCCAACTTTTATAAGTGATATTGTGGGAGCAAGCAGAACTAGTGAAAGCCTCTGTCAGAATAACATGGTGATCCTTAAACTGTTGAGTGAAGAAGTGTTTGATTTTTCCAGCGGCCAGATTACTCAAGTAAAAGCAAAGCATTTGAAAGACAGGCAAGTATATATATCTAAATCTCAGTAAATAGGGTTGTCTGTTGCTTTGAACTTAAAACACTTAGAGCTTGTCTAATTTTATTTGAGACCCAGCGGGTTTCTGATTTTTTTTCTTCTTTAAAGCAGTACTTCCAGATGATACCATAGACTACTTGTACAAACAGTTTATTTCTATATTATTGCAAGTAGCATCTGTTAGCTGACAGTTCCTACCCTTTTAACAGACAGTTCAGAGTGGCTTGTACTTCCAGGCCAGAACTTGCAGGCACAGGCTTCAGGCTACTCCAGAGTATCTGTTGTTCCTGTGAAAATTGGTAAAAGCCAGGTGGCTTGTGAATGCCTCCATGAACTTAGGTCTTCAGGACCTGTTCTGTGAGCTTGTATGTTCTGATTAAAGTAGATAGGATTGTTTATGGAATGTGAAAATACATACTTCTTTATTTATTTTTTCCACAGCATGTGCAATGAATTCTCCCAGATATTTCAACTTTGTCAGTTTGTGATGGTAAGTCTTACTTCTTTAATGATGGTGTTTAAAATTTCACCCATTGTGCTTAACGATGTCATAAGTGTTGGTTGTCATTACAGGAAAACTCCCAAAATGCTCCCTTAGTTCATGCAACTTTGGAAACTTTACTGCGATTTCTGAACTGGATTCCTCTGGGGTATATATTTGAGACCAAGTTAATCAGCACACTAATATACAAGGTACTTGGGCAGAAATTGATGGCTCTTAAATTGAAATATAAGTTGCAAAAATCTTAGTGTGCAACACACTTGTAATACTCTTTTTTTTTTTCATTAATAGTTCTTAAATGTTCCCATGTTTCGAAATGTCTCTCTGAAGTGCCTCACAGAGATTGCAGGTGTCAGTGTAAGCCAGTATGAGGAACAGTTTGTAACGCTTTTTACACTCACCATGATGCAGTTAAAACAGGTAATTTTTAAAAAAATCTTTGTCTTTTGACAGTTTCATTGTGCCAAATCAGTTTCTGTAGAACGTAGGCCAGTTTATATTCATTTTAGAGCTCTTGATAGGACAAATCTTCAGTGGCATTTATGGCTTTATCAGGAGATAAGTGTATTTTCCTGACTCTGGATCACACCCGTATTTGTTGCATTGATTTCTTTTAATTTAAGAGTTTTGATCGTTCAGGTTGAGAGAGAAGCAACAAAATGTATACTGCAATGACTTCTAAGACCTAAACTGATCTAACTTGCACAAGTTGTTCTTATATTTTTTAAACTGATAGAAAAGTTTATAAAAATCATGCTTTAAACTTAGATAATTTGATGAATTTTTTCTGAGCGGCTGAGATTGTCAACAAAACAGTCAACCCTCTTCTGAAGATGCAAATACAATGACGAAAGCTACAGGCTCATGTACTGCAATGTTGATTGCCCGCCCCCTTGCCTCTGTTTGCAGTGTGGGTCCGTTAGAACTGGCGTGCTTCCTGTAGGGAATGTCCCCCTCTGCCCCCAGCTTCAAATGAAGCTATAGGATTTTTATTTAGTAATATTTAAATGTAAAGGCAGATTTTTGCACATATCAAAGTTACCTTGTGTGTTACGCAGCTGGACATGACTGCTTCAACAGAAGCAGTTTTTACTGTTGTTTTTACTGGTGATGCTTTTGATTCTAAATGCCAGTACACCTGGACGAAGTTTTTCTCAAAAAATCAGTTGAATGGCAAGTTTTTTGGGGGTATCTGGCACATTTTGCAATCTGCAGATTTTTAGCATGACTGTTGTATATGTATTTGATGCAAACTATTGCCTTTGTTGGAAATATTGAGACTCTTAGCTTTGGATGAAGTTGGAGAGCAATCAAAAACATACAGAAGTTGGAGGCAGCAGAAGTGCTGAACTGTTTTGTAGCTTAATAGTGTTGATATTATAACTGAAAAAGGTTTGTTTGTATAATGGTAAAATTCAAAAGCAAACATGTCTCTTAAGAGGTCCCAGAGATCTCTACAAGATTACCGAAAACCAAAAATAAGTTAGAGTCCTTCAGAGTCTTTACTAATTTCTAAACATTATGGAGGAGACCTTTCATGTTTTAACATGACTAAGGTTTTCAAACACAGTGTTACTACAGTCAGGTAACAGATACATCTTTGCCAGTTGAAAATGTCTGTGATTACATATTTCCTTGTGTACAGCTGCTGTTGGCATGGAAAAAGATTTAGTTCATTGAAATGTGTCTGTTTGGATTTTCACCTTAGTGTTCATCTTGAGATTGAGCATGAAATGGAGGAGCTTTAAGAATTCTTTTATAAGAGCACTCTGTAAACAGGAGATACCATGAATAGCAGAAGGGTTTTTTTCCAAAAGAGCAAAACGTGTTAATATACAGTAGCTCTGTATAAAGAGGGAAATCCTTGATATTATATATCTCATTTTTTATTAGATGCTTCCTCTAAATACTAATATCAGACTTGCATATTCAAACGGAAAAGATGATGAACAGAACTTCATTCAGAACCTCAGTTTGTTTCTCTGCACGTTCCTTAAGGAACATGGTCAACTTATAGAGAAGAGATTAAATCTGAGGGAAACATTAATGGAGGTAAGTTCCTCAATTTATCCAGTTGAAAAACCTAGCAAGAGTATTCTCATGCTCAAGAAGAGAAGGGTGTGATACCAATATAATTTCTAGGTCATTGCACTTGAATTTTTTTTCCCTCTTTACCTCCTTTTCCCTTGACAAAATTAGTAAATTATGTGAATAAAAACCACCACATTTTGACAGTCTTTTGTTACCTAGTGTGCTTCAGTAGCGTTCAGTGTTCCTATACTAATGTCTGAAGATCTAAGTCTCTGTCTCTCCTTCTTACTTGTTTCTCCTTGAAAGTGTTAAATACTGCTTTAAAATAAATTCCTATATTTGACCCATTTTTCATGGGTCTTTTCCAGGTTCCATGTAGAGGGGGATTAGCTGTAATCTGATGTGTCTGTCTGAATTTCAGTTTTCTTTTTAGTTGTATTCTCGATGCATTTCTTCTGGAGGTAGCTCTTTACAAGAAGAGTATGTTAAGTTGGTTGCAAACACCAAACAGTAGAAGATGGCCAAAGAGGAGCATCGCTGTTGTACTGTAGAAAGAACAACTATCGATATCCCAAAATAATTCCTGAACTTGCAAGGGGCAGCACAGCTCATGTTCTTGCTTGTATTGAGGTTCATTAGGAAGACTTAGGTGTGGTTGTTTTGAATCCCCCTTTGACATTGCAGCTACAGATTCTGAGTCAGGTGTTGACCTTATAAAATGTTTTGCATAACTGTAGTACCTAAACTATGAAAGTTGGGAGTGGTACTATGTAGTACCTAAACTACCTTTCCTCAGGGAACTGCACAGTAAACTAGACAAAAAGTGTTTGACAGTGTAATTCTGATTTCTGTGTTTGGTGCCTCAGTGTGTCAAGATTGCATCAGGGGCTTTTCCTTCTCAGTCTGTGGCAGGGGTTCTGTCAGTAAAGCAGTTGAAAACATTCTGGTAAATAACTTCTGTGGAAAGCAAGTGAGCAGCGTGGTGGTTGCTGTCAGTTCTTGCGCGTTTAAGGATCCAGAACAAAGTAGCAGTAGTAGTCCTGAGAAAAGTGTTCAGAAAAACTTGAGTTCTTTTTTTGTAAGGCCCTGAACCAAAACGTCTCTTAATATCTTCTAGGCTTTTAATGTCTTTTAGAACCGATAGATGCTTTGAAAGTAGCAGTAACTGAACAGGAGCTTCTGTTCTTGAGTTATTCTGCTGGTCAGAATTCAAAACTGTAATGTCACTGCAATGTTAAGGCCTCCCTCTTGTTCCTAACTTTTATGTCAATTTGGTATTTTATTAGTATTTGAATAACTGAGCTCAAAGCAATGTGGTTTTATCTCCAAAAATAATTGGTAATCAGATCTTTAAACAACACTTTCCAGGCTCTTCATTATATGTTACTGGTATCAGAAGTTGAAGAAACAGAAATTTTCAAGATTTGTCTTGAATATTGGAATCATTTAGCTGCTGAACTCTACAGGGAAAGTCCGTTTTCAACATCCGCTTCTCCGTTGCTGTCGGGAAGTCAACACTTTGATGTTCCTCCAAGGAGACAGCTTTATTTGCCTGTATTATCCAAGGTAATCCACGCTTTAGTTATGTACTGTAAAGTTTAGATACTGTTCCTCAACAGATGTTGCTTCGTGTAAGGGGTGACATAAGAATACTTTGCTTTAAGTAGTTGGTAATTGATTTAGCTTTGATATTTAATGTGTTGCAATTGTAAAAATACTTGAGGATGACCAAGTAGGTGACAGTCTGTCTTTTTTTTTTTAAGATACGTACTATGAGTGTAAGACTAAATTTTTTAAATAAATCTATATTAAACTCCTCTGTTTTTTGTAAACCAGATAAAGTAGGGTGTTACAGTTGGAGGGAAAAGATGTGTGCATGGAAAAAGAGGTTTTTAGAAAGGCCCCTAATACTCTATATGCATTTGAAACTCTAGAAAGTAGAGTTCATAGACTGGGTTGTTTGGGGTTTGTTTTTAACTGTGTTTGTGGAAAAAGAAATCATCAGACTGTATTCTTAATGTCCTTTTACAGTTGATGTGTCTGTCTGGAATCTAGAATAGGAGCTAATCTCATGAAGTGCTGGGTATAGTGCCTTTCTGTGGGTCAGACTGCCTGACCAAAGTGCTCAGCAAACGCGCACACATGGAGCTCTGGTGTATTTTCATGTTACAGTTGGATTCAATTTTAACTTTCTTGTGCAACATACAGGTTCGACTGCTAATGGTCAGCCGCATGGCTAAACCGGAAGAAGTCCTAGTTGTGGAAAATGATCAAGGGGAAGTAGTACGAGAATTCATGAAGGATACAGATTCCATAAATTTATATAAAAATATGAGAGAAACATTGGGTAAGTGTAGCTGGTGTTTCTGTGCAGCTACATCACCAGCATGTGTATTGCAGAGTGTTGGCTTATGGTTTGAATTCCTGTGTGGGTAAAATGACTGTTAGTGAGGAGTAGTGTACAAACTGAAAAGGGAATAGGCTGAGACACTGTTGGTCTGAAGCTTTCTCTGTGTACTGTTGATTAACTTGGTCAGATAGTAATACACTGTTTTTGTCATTGCCTTTTCCTGTGGAACACTGCCTTTCGGTATTTCTTTACCAAAACATGTCAGATCCACTGGAACCTTGGTTTTGTCAGAAAGCTGCTACATTGGAAGGCTTTTTTTCTGGAATGGACTTGGTGGTTATTTCCACTTGGTGGAAATTATTTCTTTAGTCGGTCTTCTGAATGCTCAGTACAATTTTTGTACTTTTCTTAAAACACAAAAGTCCAGCTGGAACTGAAGCTTCAAAAGTCTTGTCCAAAGCTACGGCTGGAGTCTTAGAATGACCTTGCTTGAAAGTACAACAGCTGCAATCAGTTACATGTCATGTAAGGAGGTGGGAAGTACATCATAAGCTGTAAGCACACTTATATATATAAGAAATATTTTTCTATCATATGCTGTAGGAGAGCAATGTTTAATAACAGGTTTATGAGCTAGGAATGTGTTTGGGGGATGTATGTGATGCAGAGTGTTTATGGATTATTTTTTCTATTCTCACCTTTGTGTTGTGATGTAGGTACAGCTGGCATTATTCTTATATTTTTTTCATACAGAATGTGAAAAATTTTGTTTGATTTACTGCATTACAATTATTGCTGTATATCCCAAGCCTTAGTCCTATTTCCAGATACAGGGTTATTTATATGGGAGTGCAGATTCAGTTAGTGTTTGCTTTCTGTTAACTATTGCTTATAGTGTATTTAAGATTCACTTTAAAAAGAAAAGTGAGAATGTGGTGGAAGCTGCTTTCTGTGGCCCAGTAAAAATGTGACTCTGGCCTTCAGTTGCTCTTGGCTTGCTGGGATTTAGAATTTTATACTACAGGACCCTCATCCTGTTTGGGGCTGATACAAGTGTCCATACTGGAATCTTCCCACCTAGACTCGTTTTGGAGTACTATAATGTTGGGGCTGCTGCAACCAGCAGGCTTAGTGACACTGAAATAGAGCTGAAGAAAATTGAGTTCTAGACACTGTGTCATGTCCCCATAGGTAGCCAATCCTGGATTCCTGGTGCACCATCAGTATGTATGCCTTTTGCTAATAATTTACCTTAGTAACTTTACTGATTTGACTGGTATGCGAGACAAGACATTAATTGATTCAGGATCCTTACATCACTGGTGTGTGGGTTTTTTCTGAGATATCTGGGAAAATTGTATTTTAATAAGTAAAAATAAAATTTCAAATAAATTTTATCATACAGTTTATCTTTGCAGTTTTAACAAATTTGTATTTAAATGTTGAGCTCACAGGAAAGAAGCATTGGACTGACCTGACAGTTTGGTCGTTGATTGTTTTTTTTTTCCTTAAAAGAAATGTAACTTTGCTTATAGGTTTGTGATGCAGGATGTTGCTTTAAAGTGTGCCTCTTTGGTGTTGGTGTCTTTCAGTTTATCTTACACATCTGGACTATGCAGACACAGAAAGAATTATGACTGAAAAACTACACAATCAGGTCAACGGAACAGAGTGGTCATGGAAAAATTTGAATACCTTGTGTTGGGCTATAGGCTCAATCAGTGGTGCAATGCATGAAGAAGATGAAAAAAGATTCCTTGTCACAGTAATAAAGGTATCCTGATGCACAACTGAGAGCTCTGTCACATTTTTTTAAACTTAGTTTCTCGAGCATAAGCTACAAAGATAACTCCTGTGTGTTCTTAGTAAGCTACCTCATGGCAAACAAGTTGGTAGGGAATGATTTACTGGGAAAATTCATGGGTTTAAGGGCAATAGACTCTTTAGCCTTTAACAATACATGAATCTAGTCTTTTTGCAATGAAAATTTCAGGGATAGAGTTTAGTTTAAGTGTTTGAGGATACAGAAGAGATGGAAAGGAATTATGAAGTAAAGGAGAGTGGCAAAGTAAGTCCCATCTTTAGCTAGCACCCTGCTGTTTTGTGGTGTTCCAAATATTCATGGATCAAAGTGAATTTTTGGTGAATATGTGCATGGAAGAGTGCAGGAACGAAATATATTTTACAAGTAATGTCCCTTTAACAAGTCACAAACTCATACAGAATTAGAGTTTAATTTCTCCTATTTGTGGCAGAGTTGGTATTTTTATTGTTACCAACCGCTTGCTCTGTATTTGACACTGTGAGGCTTGTTGAAGGCTCCCCTGTAGAAATCTGTACAGTTTAAAATGGCGATTCTATAGTTGAAAGCTTGGTTGAAACGTCAATAACTGCATCACCCCCATTCATTTACCCACCTGGGGTTTTTGTTTCGGTTTTGGACTTTGAAGTTTGTGGTGGCAGCTGCTTTCCTTTATTTTAAAACAGGCTGCTTGCAGGATTTCTATGGTTAATCTTGTAATGTTTTTAATTGAAATGGACAAACTTGGAGAGGGAGCTAAAAATACCTTACGTTGTAGGATCTCCTGGGACTCTGTGAACAGAAGCGAGGCAAAGACAATAAAGCCATCATTGCATCCAATATAATGTATATAGTAGGTCAATACCCACGGTTTTTGAGAGCTCACTGGAAATTTCTGAAGACAGTAGTCAACAAGCTGTTTGAATTCATGCATGGTAAATACCTATTTTTTACTTGCCGTTTTCACTATTAAATACTAACTGATGGCTGTATATGTGTGTGCATGAGGGGTAATACAAAGCAGTAAGTAACTGCCTTGGTGTAATTTAGAAACCCACGACGGCGTCCAGGATATGGCTTGCGATACCTTCATCAAAATAGCACAGAAATGCCGCCGTCACTTTGTTCAGGTTCAAGTGGGAGAGGTCATGCCATTTATCGATGAGATCTTGAACAACATTAATACAATCATCTGCGACCTTCAGCCACAACAGGTAATGTTTAGTTTGGCCTTGTGGATAATTCCTATAGACTGAGCAAAAGTTACTTCTGTAAGGGTATACTTGTAGCTAGCGTGTGTGGAGGGGGGAACAATTTTAAAGCGTTGTTGGAAGGGCACAGCTCATGAAGCAAGAGAGGAGTAGTGTGCATGTGTGACACGCACTGAAATACTGCAGGGATTTACAGAAACTTTGGGCAGGGTGGATTGAGCACCTGCAAAAAAGGTACTTCCAGGAGTGGGATAATCCAGACGGCAGTTTAAACATGCCTGGTAATATAGTTAAGAGTTAAGCAGCCTGTGTTGGAACATCCTCGCTTCTGGATGTGGTGGCAGAAAGGATGGTGCCTCTGGAATGTTCATGGTGGCATATGAAGGGAAGGGGATGGAGCTTGCTTGTATATCGTGAAAGAAGTGAGAAGAATCTTTTCACTATTTAAAAATGTGTTTTTAGACAGTGAAGCCTGTTTCCAGACATCCCTGTATGTTAGTTCAAAACAGTGTAAAAAATTTTTCCTTACTCCTCTTGAACCTTCCTGTCGGACTTGGTCTGTTTCGATCAGGTGCATACGTTCTACGAAGCTGTAGGATACATGATCGGGGCGCAGACGGACCAGACTGTGCAGGAGCACCTGATAGAAAAATACATGTTGCTCCCTAATCAAGTATGGGACAGCATTATCCAACAGGCAACAAAAGTAAGCTCATAAATTTTAAGTGTATTCTCACTCTTCCTCTGTCTTCCACCATTCTCTTAAATTACATCTTTATTCTTATTTTTATCTTTCATATTGAGCAGTCTTTTCAAAATGCTTCATCTCCACACATTAAAGAACTTGCACTGCACAAGAGGTCGATCCATTTTGGAGTTAAACTAATTAAGATCTTGAAACTCAAGCAAGCTTGAGTTAATTTTCTTACTGCCTTCTATCTTAAACCAAGAACAGATTGCCTTTCCTTAGGACCATTTCTACCTGTTTTCACCTTCATATTTCACCTCTTCCCTCCACCCACCCACCCCCCTTCAGCTGGATTAACACTTGTACCACTCTAGCAACGTACTCCTGCAAAAGAGCAGAAGTAGAGCAAGCAGAGTTTTGTCCTGCCTCTGAGGTAGTGGCAATGCCATGACATAAGCAACAGTGTATATAATATCTGTACATTCAGCCCTAAACTCTTTAACACTGTGTAGGATAAGTAATTTATTTGCAAAGCAAAATGGACTCTTTTTTTTTTTTTTTTTTAAACAGAATGTTGATATTCTAAAGGATCCTGAAACAGTCAAGCAGCTTGGTAGCATTCTGAAAACCAATGTAAGAGCATGTAAAGCAGTTGGCCACCCCTTTGTGATTCAGCTTGGAAGAATTTATTTAGATATGCTGAATGTGTACAAGTGCCTAAGTGAAAACATTTCTGCAGCTATTCAGGCTAACGGTAAGAAATTCCGTGTTCTTGCTGAGAATGGCGGTTAGTGGTGTATGTTGTCAGGTTTCTCAGTGTATGCAGATTAGGCTAATTTTACTGTGTTAGTCTGACTGTTTGGGAAAGTGGAGAATGACTGAAAGTGCTTAGATTTTATTTTGTGTGTGTGTGTTTACCAGACGTTTTATTCAACTGCTGATTTTAGAAGGAAGAAAAACACCTATAAATGAGGAAGTTTAGGGAAGATACAAAACATCATCAATGCTTCCTTAGAATTACTGGACATTTCGCCAAGATAGAGTTGTGGCCGATGTTCGTCTATCTTACTCTCATGTTGAATGTTAAAGATTGTCTTTGCATAAGGTCTTGCTTATTTTTTTTCAAAAGATATTGGTGGGGTTTTGGTGTGATACTGTGCTACTAAACAGCTGATTACAGAAATGTAACTACAGTGAGGATGGCCAAAAGTCACTGTAAACCAGACTTGCAATCCCTGAGGGTCACTTGGACCTGACCTGGTTTTACTAGATAAATTGGAGCCTGTGGTGTCTCAGCACAACGTGCTCTGTAGTGATTTGTTGCAGGATTAAATGAGTCAGTTACTGCATTATGTGTTATGACCAGTTTTCTTCCCAGTGCAGATGATACTTGGAAATGTGAACGATAAACAGAGTGTGGTACCTGAGCAGCTGATCTTTAAGCAGCTTACTGGCTGAGAAATCACTGCCTTTTCACTTTGCAGTGCTAGTGGCTGGAATTTGTCCTTGTCAGAAGCAGCAAAGCTTAGGAAGCAGTCACTAGGACTGTAGTCCTGACCTGCTACTTGATCAGCAGCTGCCGCGATCGCAGTTACCTCAGTATGTTTTCACAACTGCTGCTGTTCTTCTGCCAGAGACGGCTTCAATGCCAGCATGAGCAGTCCTCCCTCCCTCCCTCTGCCCCATGCACTCTTCAGGCTTTCCCTGTGTGTGCTGTGATGCTTGTTCACTGTGCAGTTAATGACCTCAGGTTTCCCTGAGGAGAGGCCACGTGGATTTGCTGCTAACTGAACTAGGGAGGAGCCTTCTTAAGGGTGAGCGTGGGCTTCACACAGAAATGCAAGTGGAAGGATTATTTATCTTAGATCAAGAACTTTGTTTTTCCCCCCATTGCTTAATGAGATCTAGACTAGTGAACATAGGTGATTTTACTATACTTGAAAAGTGAGCTGAAGCTTTGGATTTTGGAATATTTTTTGGAATTTTTTGCAACCCTCCTTTTTGTTTTTTAACAGTAAGGGACTGTCTGTGATGGTTTTGGACCTATGGAGCTAGAATGGGGGAGTGTTTTGTTGGTGTGTTTTTATGGCTTGTATTTTTTATTATTTGCACATTCAGGCATTCTTGGTTTTGTAGTGTAAATATAATTTCATCTTTTTGTTACAATTTATAGTATTAACTGAAGATTTCAAACCTTCCAGGTGAAATGGTGACAAAGCAGCCCTTGATTAGAAGTATGAGAACTGTAAAAAGGGAAACTTTAAAACTAATTTCTGGCTGGGTGAGCAGGTCCAATGATCCTCAGATGGTAAGTAGATACAAATAACTCATGGTTTATTTTGGGCTTTTCTTAGTTTATTCTGTTGACTGAAATAGTTGGGCACAGGAAGTTGCTTTGGTTTTTAGATCTTTAAAAAGGAAGAAAGTATGACTGTACAGAGGTAAGCCTGAGCTACATCTGAGATACTTCAGTTAACTTTAGCTGAGAGCAATCTTCAAGGGAATCAAGGAAGTTCACAACAACCAGTTTGGAAGCCATGCTGGATGGATATGGAGTGTTGGAAGTGTGTGGAAGGGTAACGTTTCAGCTTCCTCAAGAAAAACATCTCCTGTAACGAAACAATGGACTTTGCTATCAACTGTACACTAGAGACTCTGCTGGATAACTGCATCGTTATAACCATGGTTTCCTCTTTCAATCAGGTAGCTGAAAACTTTGTTCCTCCCTTGTTGGATGCAGTTCTCATTGACTACCAGAGAAATGTTCCAGCTGCTCGAGAACCTGAAGTCCTGAGCACTATGGCTACCATCGTAAACAAGCTGGGTGCACACATCACTGCTGAAATACCTCAGATATTTGATGCTGTTTTTGAGTGCACATTAAATATGATCAACAAGGTATTTATATAAAAACTTTGGATAAGGTATCTGCCTAGCGACTGGAGGCCATAAATAAATGGGGATTCAGCAGTATAGTCTCGGCTGTCGGCACACCTTGAAGTGGAAGATGCCCTTTTCTTGCAGCAAAGGGGGGCACTATGCAATGACGAAGTCACTGCACAGATCTCATTTTAGAGAAATTAGGCAGGGGTCCATGCCTTTTTCTGGGAATATCATTCCTGTGTGTAGTGTCTTGTGGATCATCTGCCTGGTCTTCACAGTCTGTGGCACTTAAGACGTGTCTGCTCAAAGGAGTGTCCTTGTTTTGAAGTCTGGCTGTGTAGTTGGATGTCTTAATCTCCTTGCCTTAAATGTCTCTGTTCGGCTCCTGGTGTAAGTCATTAGTAATTTTCTGTTTTAGGGACCTGCAGTGTCATGATTCTGGAAGCAGGAGTGCACTTGAGTCAAATGTTGGTGTAGGATTAACTGTTGATGTTCATAAATATTTAAAATGATGGCTACACGTACTGATCAGTCATTTGGAGTATCTCCATGCTAATGCACCTCTTGTGCTATACTGTGAAATGAGGTATTTGCATAATACTTGAGCCCTACCAGCTGAATTAGTGCTACTTTGCAACAGGGTGTAACCAGAAATCGTGCCCCTGTAGCAACATAGGTGCTTAACCAGTGCTGAGACTGTCTCAACTGGGCTGAGTAGAGACTGAGGTTGTGTGCTGATGTAATGTGGCTCAGCCTGCCAGTGTTGTGTAACTCTAGAATGTGGTCTTGGTGAGCTTTGGTTGGGAAACCCTTTGCTTTGCATTTAAGGTTATTTTAAACCTGGGACTATGTTCTGTGTCAGCTGTTGATTCTCTCTACTTAAAAATATTACAACAAGCCTTCAGGAAACTTGAATTTTATTTTTTTTTCTCCCCTCACCCCCTCCCTTCTAGGACTTTGAAGAATATCCTGAACATAGGACAAACTTCTTCTTGCTACTCCAGGCTGTAAATTCTCACTGCTTCCCAGCGTTCCTGGCCATTCCACCTGCACAGTTCAAGCTTGTTCTGGATTCTATTATTTGGGCTTTCAAGCATACAATGAGAAATGTTGCAGATACAGGTAAATGGGAGGGTTTAATATCCAGGCTTCGTGTGCAGTATCGGGTATTTTCTGGTAGAGAATGCTGTTTTGTTGCATCTTGAGTCAAACTTAGCATCCAGTCACCTGATCCATTACTGCATTTGCACAAGACTGATTTTCGTGTCTCAGCATCATGCTGCCAGCCAGGTACATGTTAGTGGGCTGGAACACTTGGGTGCTGTTTGACTCCCGCAGCCGTTAGCAGTGTTACGGTTTCTGCCTGTGTGTGTTTCCACGTGAGGACTGGAGCTTCTGAAATGGCCGACTGCTGCGAAAACTGGTGTCAGGGCTCTGCTGCTGCAGCGCTGCCCGCCGTGTCTGACTTGGTACCTCAGTAAGACGGCTGTTCAGTAACTACTGAAAAGTCACCAGTAGCAGAAGAATGAAGGGCTGGGCGCTGAACTCCTTATGGTCTGGGAGTGAGCCCGAGCATAAGGCTGCAGGTTGGAGGAGGCAGATTATGCTTCCTTTGGACAGCAGCAAGCTGTTGAAATTTAGGAGGATGCTTTACTGAGCACCTGAGTGCATCACTTCATTTAACAGGCCTGAAACCCTCCAGAGACAGGGTAAGCAAGGGTATGGGGAGGCTGTATAGAATTCATCAGCTCCAAAAATACTGGGTTTTGCTGTCTTGGGCTTAGCATGTTATCTCAACTCCTGGATAAAAAGATTGTTGTGAAGTGCCTCAGTTTTTAGCCATTTGCTTTGTATTGCTGGTGGATGGGGGATAAAGGACACCTTTCCAGATGTGTTTCACACAGTGAGGTAATTGTTTTCATGTCTCTCTGAAAAGGACAAGTTTCCCTTGTTAAAGTAGCAAATGCTTCTTTGGTAGAGAGCTTCTCTTGCTTTCAGTAGTAAATTAATAAAGTGATGTGATTGGTTCTTTGCACTTCTGTCATCCAGTAATGCAGATAAAATCAGCATATAGATGTGGCTGTAGCCCTCTTGGGCTACTTGAGGGACAGCCTGAGAAAAAAACACTGCACGTGTAATCCATACGTGTCTTTGGTGCCCATCAGGATTCCTTGGGAGACTTGTATTGTCTTGAGAAAAGCAGACACAGATGCAGATGTTTTAATATTGTTCTGTTGGCAACTTTAGTTCTTCACTGTATGTTTTCCAGGCCTTCAGATACTTTATACCCTACTACAGAACGTTGCTCAAGAGGAGACCGCTGCTCAGAGTTTCTATCAGACGTACTTCTGTGATATCCTTCAGCACATCTTCTCAGTTGTAACAGACACCTCACACACTGCTGGTAAGAATCCGTATGTGCAAGCCAGGGGATGAGAGAAGTCCTTTTGAACATTAGGATGCTGTTACACATCCTGTCCTAAATAATAACTGCCCGTGTGTGACTTTGATCTGTTCAGGTTTGACAATGCATGCATCGATCCTGGCGTACATGTTCAACTTGGTAGAAGAGGGCAAAATAAGTACTCCATTAAACCCTGGCAATCCGGTGAACAACCAGATGTTTATTCAGGAGTATGTTGCTAATCTTCTCAAATCTGCGTTTCCTCATCTGCAAGAGTAAGTGTGCCATGATTCTTTCCTATTCAGAGGAGGTTCTCGGGTCTGGAGATGCTAACTCATGTGTCTGCTGTCAGTGCCCAGGTCAAGCTGTTTGTAACGGGACTCTTCAGTTTGAACCAGGATATTCCTGCCTTCAAGGAACACCTAAGGGATTTCCTGGTCCAGATCAAGGTATGTCTGGTGGGCTTTCATAAAGAAAGGAAAAATGATGCACTTGGCAGGGTGACGCTGTTGGAAAGCATGTGGGACATGTTGATTCGGTAGGTCTGCAGCTGTTCAAGATGCAGGGAGGTCTCTGACAAGTGGCTTGTGTGCCTTGGGTGTGCCAGATCGTCTGCTCTGGTGTGGTTTAATTCTGTAAACTGGACTTAAATGCCGTCATTTGGCCTGTGCATACAATTCTTACACCTGAGATGCTGCAAAGCTGACTGTAGTGGCAAATGAAGCCAAGTTTGGTGTTTCTAAACTAGTTTGTTTCAGTACTGCTCGGGACTGGGACATGTTTTGAAACTTGCTGGAGTAATGCTCTACTTGTCTGCATCTGAGGTGCTAGGATTCAGGGGCAATGTAGGAAAGAGTTTCTTAATCACTGCTGAGACCGTAAGCATCGGGTATTTCGATTCCTTTACATGAATCCAGACTGTAGGAACAGGAAGTGAAAGCAAGCAAATAGCCTGGCAGGGTCTGTGAAAGGGAGGCGTGCGTGTTGTGTGCCATTCCAGGCTTCCGGAGCTTATTGATCTGCCTAAAGATGTGACAATAAACTGATGGTTTTATGTGAATTGCACAGGAATTTGCTGGTGAAGACACATCGGACTTGTTCTTGGAGGAAAGAGAAACAGCCCTTCGGCAGGCTCAAGAGGAGAAGCATAAACTTCAGATGTCTGTACCCGGCATCCTTAATCCACATGAAATTCCTGAGGAGATGTGTGATTAAAGAAAAATAAAACAAGTTTTGCAGTTTTCTTTCTGTACAGCTACTTTGTTGTGGTAGAAGAAAACAGCACTTGGATATCTGTTGACCAAAATGATGCCAATTTGTAAATTAAAATGTCACCTAGTGGCCCTTTTCTTATGTGTTTTTTGTATAAGAAATTTTCTGTGAAATATCCTTCCATTGTTTAAGCTTTTGTTTGGTCATCTTTATTTAGATTTGCATGAAGTTGAAAATTTAAGGCATTTTCAGAGCAATTACTTCATGCCCATTTTGTGGCTAAGGGGAAAATAGGCAAAACATAACTTGTAAAAGACTATATTGCAAAAACTATACAATTTCCTCTAAGAGCATCGATTTTTAATTCGGGATCATTTTCTTTCTAGTCTGTCACGCAGTCTAGGAGAAAAGGTGTAATGAGCAAACCAGATTTGAATGAATTGTTACGCAGAGGATTAATAGTGCTGCATTTGTTTTGATCAGTTAGCAGCTTTTTGGACTGAGTGGTAAGGCTAGGCTATGTGTATTTGCAAGTTGTATGGCAAGTTTGCAGCAAGATCATATGCATATCATCCCATTGTAAAGCAACTTCTAAAGAGTATGGGAACACAGTACAGTTAGTTATTTTTACACAGTTCTTTTGTTTTTGTGTGTGTGCTGTCGCTTTGTCGACAACAGCTTTTTGTTTTCCTCAATGAGGAGTGTTGCTCATTTGTGAGCCTTCATTAACTCGAAGTGAAATGGTTAAAATATTTATCCTGTTAGAATAGGCTGCATCTTTTTAACAACTCATAAAATAATAAAAAAAAACCTCTGGCTTTTGAGATGACTTATACTAATTTACATTGTTTACCATGCTGTAGTGCTTAAAGAACACTACTTAAAAGCAAAATAAACTTGGTTTACATTTATTTTTCTTTCTTCGGCTTATTCTTTTATTGGATGAAAATTCTGTGATCATATTTCAGATTTGTATCCTGTAGGCATAGGAAAAGCTCTTTGAGGTGTAGAGAACTGTTGCTTCTGGCTTGCTTCATCTCCAGGGCTTTGGCTGTGCATGAACTTAGCTGGGTTCCCTTTGGAAGTATGGTAGTTGTTCTGACTTACCTCCAGGAGCAAATATTCCATCCTGACGTTAAGTGTAGAATGCCAGGAGTAAGGCACTCTCTATGAGCCCTTTGCAATTCACTTCAGAGAGGTATGGCACTGTATCTTGACTAAATTGATACTAGTACATGTTCATAACGTGTAGATGAGATCTACGGTTATTTTTCTACCTAAAGTTTTGTAGTTGAAGGATTTTCAGATTTATGGATGTGAGAAGCAGTATGAACACTACGATTCTGCAGTCTTGGCTTCCCCATTTTTGTAATGTCTGTGTTACTTAACAGTTGATGTCAAGTTCTCCCAGAGTTGTTGTTCTGTTTATTTGCTCTCTAATATCACAGTTGTTGCCATGATGTGAAGAGTGGCCATTTATGCAGATCTGCTGTAAGCCAAGGTTAGGTGGTTATGGTGGTGGTTTACATAGGTTTGGATGCCGTAGGTAACTTTGTGCTGTATATTACTGTTGAAGTAGAGGTACATGAATTAACAGTGTCTGTGTAGAACTGAGCTGTGGCCAGAACGTTTCCAGGCCAAAGTACCGGCCCCTTTCTGTTAGTGAGCATCTCTCTGCTGGGGTTACGTGGCTGGCCTGAAGCAAGCATAGCCTCTGCTGTGGAATGAGTGTTTGGTGATGGACATGCTGTGAGCTGGTGGATGCCAGTGCATGGAGAGGTTCCTCAGACCCTCTGTGACAGAACACAGCCTACCAAAAGTGTTAATTATTCTGATGGTTACGAAACTTTTTTCTTCCCATAAAGATTTTCCATGTCCTCCTGTCCTGTAGATCTATAGCTTGGTTCTGCTCTGTGAAGGTGGTATCATCTAGAATGGACAGATAAAATAGTTGAAGTCCCACTGAAGGACTCATCTGGAATGGACATTAAATGGCTTGTCACCAGGCTGAGTTGCAGCATTCTAGAGCTACAGATTATCAAAAGCTGAGCAGAGAAGTAAGAAAATTTGATTGAAACAGATACATACCACTGATAGCATGATGTCAGAATGATCTTACCCTGCAAGTCACAGAACTAAACTGGGAACTGGTCCTGACATGCAGAAGTAGCATTAGCAGTGCATGGAAATACAGTTTCAAACGAGAGATGCACTTCTGGGTTACTCTTCCCCAAGTTCAAGATTCATGCTGGCCTGAGGCTTGTGGTCTGGTTGTTCACTGGAGAATTAAATCTGACCTCTCAAACAACAAACCTGAAATGTATTTTTAGAGCTGACTCAGAGAAGAGTTGGTTTGATTGTTATTTTAATACCTTTTGGATTATCTAGTAACAAAACTTTATTCTTAGTTTTTGCTTCCCTTTTAGATCTTAAAACTGTGGTCTTGTTATCTTAAGAACCGGTGCCTTTCACTCATCTCTGCAGAGGCTACAAAAATGCAGCTTCTGCAGAGCTCTGGATATCATCGAATATTTGACTCGTGCGTGTGCATATTTCTAGTGCAGTCATCCTGAATGTGGAAACAACTGATTACTGTGTACAGAAGTTCTAGTTCTCATGCACACTCTGTAAATTAAATATATGGATAAGAAGCATGAACCATCATATAAACATCTAAGTAACTTGTAATTATATGTAAACCAATGTTTTGTGCATATTTCTATACGATTTTTCAAAGAGTACTCCAGGTACGTTTGCAAATACCAATATTGCAGGGTGTTTTCTGCGTTTACATGACTTGATTGCCTGTTAGCTGAGGAGGACGCCCCCAAGTACTTGTTTCAGGCTACCATGATGTGTTTGCTACTGTAACTGAAGCAGATTATTTTCCAAAGCATTTTAGGTTAGTTTGGTTTTTTTTAAACTAGATTAATTTACTGTGTGTTAATCTGATTGGTTAAGTGAACTATTTTCCAATAAAGCTAATATTTATGCAAAAAAAGAAAAGTGTTAGCAATGCTCATGTCTCGAGGAAGCTTTAAGAGTTCCTTCTAACAGCTTTTAGCACTGAAAAGCCAGTGAGATGTCAGCTGTGGGTTTCTTAAAATAGGAAAAGATACTGTAAGTGTAACGTATTGACGTGTAGAGGCTCGCTGAAGTGAGGAACTGGAGCCTGTGTTGTGACAGGGGCCTGTTTGTGACTGGATAGATGACTATTCCTGATCCAGGACTTCTGGGGTGCTGTCTGTATTTGCTGGAAGATTTTTCTTTTTTTCCTAGTCTTTTTCCCTCTTACTTCCCTCCAGATGCTGTGGAGCAAAGTTGAATTGTTTGGGATGGCTTTTTTTTTCTCTAAAAAAACCCCNGTAAAAGTCCATGCCTCTCCCTTCCTCTGCCCTTCACGACTGCACATCTGCACTGCATTTCTCTTAGGTGAAGTTGAGGCTTTCAGATGTGGATCCTTGCTTCCCTGTCCAAGGCTGGCTATGGCCACTATTGCCTTAGTGAACAGCTAAGCCTTCCCCTGTCCCATACCCTGCACCTTAATTACTAAAACACACAAACCCACAGATCTCATCCAGACACACCGCTACCCTGCCCTGTGTGCTGCTGTGGGTATTTCTGTTCTGTGACAATCTGTGCAGCGAGAGAGAAGAAAAGTCCAAGAGTGCCAATGGGCTGAGGTGCATGGGCAAGAGCAGAAGTTGAAAGGACAACACACACTTTCACTTTTATTTAATTATGTAAGTTAAAAGACAGCATTTTTTCCTAGGCAACAGCGGACAGTCTCTAAGTGTTCCACATCAAATCATGTCAACAGGCCTGTTTTTATTGGGAATGCCTTTTAAGTCATCTTAAAATTGTCTGTTTCTAAGTCGTAAAGGCTGTAATTTATGAAGGATACTGTAATTTCTGCAAGGACTTCCTAGGAAGCATTGGTCAGTTTAGGCTGGAAGAGTCAGAATTGTTTTCTCTGATATGACCATGTAACAAGGTTAGGAGTTGTGTGGGGGTGTGTGCTGCAGAGAGCTGCCTGCAGCCCACTGGTTAGTTTAACGCACATAGCAGTAGCTGGGCAGTGAAGACTTTTTCTCTCCTGGCATCATCTTGGCATCAGATCTGGCTTGAGCTCTTTCCCATCAACCTTCTCAACTGGTTTTATGATTTTCCCAAAGCTTTGCAATGAGCTTGTGAACTCCTTTCCCCAAGCTTTACCTCTGAGCAGTTTGCTTTCGGGGTCTGATAGGTCCAAATGTACCAAAAAACCCTGCATTGTTTTGAGGGAAAAGGGGGTTTGGTTGCTGATGGCACCATCATTCCTCTTGGGAAAGTACCTGTTGACTTGCTTTCACATCAAAGGGATGACATGACCAGTCATCTGACACCTGGTTTATAGAATAATCAAAATGACCTTTTAATGGGAGCAGAGTACTCCCAGTAACTCCAACTTGAATGACTAACCAGGACTGCAACCTGAGACAGGCTCTCCAAGACACAGCCTGAAACCACCGAAGCGGAGCTTGCCCAGTTTGCCTGGCTCTGCAGTGTGATTTGTACCACACCTAACAGCTGGTCCTCCTGTTTATTACAACACAGACTCTTTTCTTTCCGAGATGCTGAGCAGCCAGTTACCCAGCTGATGGAGCCTGGCAGCGTAAGTGAGCAGTAGCTACATGATGGGTTTGTTACATGATACAGGGGTTTTAGCCTAACAGGATGGCAAGTTATTTAGCTGAGGTAAGCAAAAACAATTGAAAAAGTCCCATTTGCCATGAACCTTGTTAAAAAACTTAAAATGCTAATAATCAGACCAACAGAACTATAACAAGACAACTGCTTTATTTTGAAATTAGAGGGTGGAAACTGTAACGTGTGTAAACTTAAATTGACTCTCTTGCACTTCCTTCAAGCTCCATTGGTAAGTTTACTAGCAGTGACTTACTTCCTAGGCAACAGACTCCAAGCTTCCAGCATCGTCACAGACACAACTGGACTATCTGGAATTAACCTTTTTCACACTTTTTGCTTCCCAACTGCCACAGGTGCTCTTAGCATCTGCCAAAATCACAGTTTACCTTTTGTTATAAATTGTGACAGCTGAAGAATGAATGTGCAATCCATTCTGCTGTTGCTGCTATGGGAATGGGAACAGGAACATGCAGCAGAACATCTCAAAGTCTAAACAAAATAATTCAGTCATTCTCACATCAGACAATGCTCCAGTTAGTTGACGTAAATAATGTAAAGATACAATGTTTTAGGCAACTCCTTTATGTTCCACAATGACTATTTGAAGGTCAAACAACCAACTATATATGTACACAGAGAATGAATGCTTAAAAATATCAGGTATGAGCCAGACTCGGAGAGGCTGAAGCATCCAAGGAGCAAGCAGCAGTGACCAGCCCTACCAGTCGAAGCCCTCATCTACATCAGGGCTGTGGTTGGGTTTGGCATTTTTGGCTTTTTTTTTTTTTTTGGGGGGGTGGAGTGTGGAGAGAATGGTTAACATTTATCTTTACCCTAAAGAAAGCCAGGACTACAGTGTAGTGAAGCGTTGGGACCAGTGGGGACACCACTACTTTTGAAAGCATGTATATATGTTCTCAATCTCTTAATCTAGTCCTAAATTTGGATTTAAATTTCAGTTTTGCTCAGGTCTTGTATTAAGCTACTCCTCTAGAACAACTGTGCTGGCAGTTTACCTGAGAAAATTTTCCAGATTAGGCGCACTGCAGTCAAGGGCAGGAAAGAGGGCCGCCTGGGTATCAACCAACCTTACAAAGATGGCACACGAGGGTAGAATAAAGGTCAAGAAGAAAAAAAAAAAAAGGCAACACAAGGGTGGGAGGCTGATGATTGCTGTAACCAGGCCAGTTGAACTTCTGCTTGGAAGCTAACATTGAATTTCTTTTTTAAAAAAGTATTCTCATTTCCATACATATGTATATATTAAAAAAATCTATTGTGTGCAGGAAAAAGAATTCAGCTGGCAATACTCCAGCCTGCACAAAAGCAGGAGTGACTCAAGGTCATCCATGCTCTTCTGTTGTATTCACTGAACTTGGCATGTGATACGATGCTTCACAAGGTCCCTTCCTTGTGCTGACTCTGGTGTTTATATGGCACTGCCATTGAATCAAAGAGTTGATTTATCCAATATCCATTTTTTTCGGGATTTGACGGTTAATTTTGGTTTTGTTACAAAATTCACTGTAAGGTCTGTGTAAGGAAGGAAAAGTGCAGATTTAAATCTGGTTATGCAGACTGTAGAACTATGCTTTATATCAAAAAATGTGGTCTTTTTCCAGATGCAGAGAACTCATATGGCCACTGCCTCCTTCCATAATAGCAGGAATAGCTGTTCAGTATGACTTTAATGATTAAGAAAGCGAATAAGTGTGACTTCCTGGAGATACAGGTTTTATATTATTTTGGTATGACAATGTTAAGATGCTTTCTAAGCTGTTCTTTGTACAGTTCCAGTAAGCTCACTTTCCGTAACACTAAGAAATAAAGAGAATTCCAGCAAACGACAACTGATAAAATGCAGAAAACAGCATGCAGCATACTGTGAAGACAAGTTGTTAAAGCTGTGGAAAAAAACATACATACAAAAGATAGGTAACTGAAATAATCTGAGACATATAGAAGGTAAGATGCACATTAAGTGAAAAATTACATCATTAATACAATACATACAAGAGTATAAAAACCTCTGATCCACCTTTGTTGGATCTCAAGCTTTGAAAGCAGTGCTGTAGAAAAGAAAAGAATTTTAATATTCCAGAGTGCTTTTTTATTCATCATTAGAGATTTTCAGGCAATCTGGAAGAGATGGCACAATGGAAAAAGTCCTTATAGGGTCCAGTACATCTGTACCATTTTAATAACTAAACCACTATGCCAGCTTAGTTTAATAACTAACTAGCCAGTGGTGATTAAATTTCTAAATATCAACAGAAACCATATTGTTTGGAAAAGACTATGAGTGTCAGGTAAAATGTTTCAGGGAAGCTTTGAGTTTGCTTACTCGCAGTCTTTCTCCTCTTGTCCCTTGTACTGGTATCCATTCTTAGAAATCCTGCCTGAAAGATACTTGCACGAAATAAAGTGACAAAGAATTCATGTCTCACATAGACTCTCAAGTTACTAAATTAAAATAATAGAGAAAATTAAAAGAAAATTTCGGCAAAGAATATTTAAGAAAAGCTATTCCTGCTGATAACCCTAAGTATTTAAAAAGCAAGTATCGACAAGAAGTCTAGGTGAAAGATCATTCTAGTGTATTCCTGACTTCCACAGTAGTTGTAGCTGAGACTAGGTCCATTGTTAACAATAACTGTTCTCCTATTTTTAAAGGGCAGTGGAAATCTTTGTTTTAGCTTATGCCCAATAAAGGGCATAAGCCCTGAGGGCTGTGAGAAGCATTCTCTGCACTTGAGTGGGAGGTTGCACATACACACTAGCCTGTATAAATACACTCATGGAATTATATAAAAGAAATAAAAATCTGATGTGATTGTGGGAATGTAGTTGTTTTGGTTGTTGGTTTTTTTTTTNCACAGAGGAGTTCAAAACAGCTTCCTCCCCCCCCCCAATTTGGCAATTTTGATTTACTTTACTTTCTACTAATCTGTATTGCATCTGCATTGCGGCTATTAATAGATATGTTTCCTTAATCCTACATACAAGTCAGTAAAACTAGCATCAGTCAGAATAATACATTCACTCACCACTGGGTGGTACTACAGAAATAAAAAACACTACACAATACTAGAGAAGTGCCTGCTTTGGCGAGAAAAAGCGGCCGCGATCTACCTTCCCTGTGACCCATATTCCAAACGCACCTACCTGGGCGAGGGAGATTGCGAGTGTGCAGGGTCCACAGGTGAGGGGAAAAAAGGTGTGGGTGTGCGTGTCTTACACAAAACTGCTATTTCCCTGAAATCTTGTCTTCCAGCGTAAAATTTGTTCAAAATGCGTCCGTAAGGGAGTTAACTGAAGTGGTAGTTTTAAGAGGCATAAATTATGTAACTTTAAACGATGTCCTTCCGTTTATTTTTAAGAGGCAAGACTTAGGTCTTCTCATTAAAAGAGTCACTCCAACCATTCACAAGTGCTGTACTTGCCATTAGACATTTTTCCCGCAGAATAAATCACTGTCTGTAGGGAAAGAAGATGGGAAATTAAAACTACGAGATAAAAATAACATCATTATTTGCATAAAATGCTACCGTAGTACCGAACCGGACGATTTTCGTGAAGCCAGGATAAGAAGCGCGGTTACCCTCAGCCGAGGCTGGGCGGGAAGGAGATGGCTGACAGCCCTTCCGCTCCGCGCCCCACTGGCGGAAAACGCCAGTAACTACCAAAAAGGCGAAAGACCTGAAAACCCGCCTAGAAATAAGACGCTTCCTTCCTACGCTGCGTGCCCGTCAGGCGCCCGCCGGAGCTCGGCGCCTTGTGCTAAGCGCTCCCTTCAGGCCGGAGGTCCCAAAGGGCCGCCGCGCCAGCCCGCCGCCTCCCGCTGTGCTCTACGACGTCTCCAGCAGAGACGGTGTATTTAGTAATAATAGATAATAATAACGAAGCAATAAGCGGGCAGCCCTCAAAGCTGGCGGCACGCTTATCTAAGAGACGGACAAGCCCGCCACGGGAGCTCCAGCCCCGGAAAGAGGAGAGCGCGGCGGGAAAGACACACGGCGGTAGCGGGCAGAGAAAGTCCTGCGGCGGCGGGTCGCTGTGAGCAGACCAAGCGAGGCCGCTCTGCCAGCCCTGTCACGGCGGCGCGTAGTGTGTTACTGGAGGAGATTCCCCCCTGGCGGGAGGCGGAAAGAGGGCAGGGAAACGCGCTTCCCGCCCAACCCCGGGCGCGCGCGGAACCAGAGCAGCAGCAGCCCCGGCCGCCGCCATTTTGCCCTCACGGCCCCGGCTGCCGGCCCGCCCCCTTCTTCCTCCTCCTCCTCCCCGCTCAGCAACC
>VXBZ01011877.1:49843-180008 GCA_013399135.1 Heliornis fulica
CCTGCCCAAGCCTGTAACGTTGCCTGGGGTTGTTGCGACCAAAGTGCAGGACCCGGCATTTGGCCTTGTTGAACGTCATATTGTTGGCCCCTGCCCAACAATCCAGCCTGTCCAGATCCCTCTGCAGGACCTTCCTACCCTCCAGCAGATTGACACTCCCACCCAATTTGGTGTCATCTGCAAACTTACTGAGGGTGCATTCAATCCCCTCGTCCAGATCATCTATGAAGATGTTGAACAGAACTGGTCCCAACACCAAGACCTGGGGAACACCACTGGTGACCGGTCGCCAGCTGGATTTGGCTCCATTCACCACCACTCTCTGGGCTCGGCCATCCAGCCAGTTTGTAACCCAGCGCAGAGTGCACTTGTCCAAGCCGTGAGCAGCCAGCTTCTGCAGGAGAATGCTGTGGGAGACGGTGTCAAAGAAAATTCCTTTTTTTTGTAGCAGATGCTCTCACATTTTATGTTGTAGATGCTTTTAGCCTTCTTACTAAGGGGCCTGCATAGACTCTACAGTTGCATTCCTGCTTAGTTACATTAATAACTTCAGTTAAATTAAAGGAAGAAAGTAAAACTTCCCTTGCTTGATATGATTTTTTTTTTAATAAAGATATTTGACTAGTGTAGAACTCGAAGTCATCCCATTCTCTGTGTAGGAAAACTTATTTATTTCGATTTTTCATATCTTTTGATGCTGTAAGGCTTTTCCTCTGTAAGGATAGTTTTGAAGTTACGTAAGTCCAAAGCAGCTCCTGAGACCTGTCCAAGATGATGTGTTCTAGGCTATTGTGGATGTTGTCAGTGTCGGCTCTTTGGAGAGAATAGCTGTTCAAAGTGCCCTTAGATGTTTTGGTAATGGAGAGCATAATGGAATCTGTAAGAGAGTGCTTGGGCTAAAAATTTTGAGCTGCTGTGGAAGGGACAGTACCTTGGAGAGCAGACGCTGGCCCTATTTGCCTGCCTTGGAGAAGCCTTGGCTCTTGGAGGGCCAACGGTTTTGTCTTGCATGGCAGGACTTGCATGGCTTCAGGGGATTATGAGACTCACCCTTTCTTTTAATTTGTAGAATTCCTTTTTTGTTTTGCTTCTTTCCCCCCTATGTTTAACAGTAAAACATATCTCTTAATTTTAATTCTATTTTCCACGTTGTGGCTTTTAATTTCTTGCTACTTTGGTTTCTCCATGTCACTGCAGTTTGCTTCTCTCTTCCTGTTTAAGTAACAATCCGAAAAGCAGATCTTGCTTCCTGGAATCATGGTCTGTGCATAAGTGATGAGCAATCTGCAATTTGGTATTTTAGAGTTAGAGTGGGAAAGCATTATTTACTTCATGGTTCTTGTTATTTCTTGTACTTTCTTCTCTGAGTATTTAGTTTCATCTAAATACTTGATCATATCTTGCACATCATATTTAACTCTTCTGTTAACTTTCAAAGTTGTTATATTTCTGTGCTTGTGAATTTTTTTTTCCATTTCCCAGCTTTTGCTCTGCCTACTTGTATATGCTCTTCCCTCTATCCTCCACTCTACATAAAGCAACACAGAAGAATTAAGCATAGTTCTGTGTCTTCATATTACTCTGTTTCCTTTTATGGGCTTCCGTATTTTTTTCCTTTCAGTATTCTCTTGATGACTATTAAGTTTGATTCAGAAAAGATGAGAAATGCCACTGTCAGAAGTTGCCTGTGGGATGGCAAAGCTGCATTGGTGTCTTGGTGCTTCCAGCAAGTCCTGTTAAGGCTTTGACTGTACAGAAAAGAGTTTCTTAGGGAAGGAGAGAAATATTTTCTGTATAGAATAGATTATTATATGATTTCCCTCCCCTCCCCAATCATTCACTTTTTTTTAGCGTAGCTTGCCTATTTGCTTTCTAAGCTCAGGTAGTTAATAAGGGGTTTTGCTGGCTAAGCTGTGCATTCATAGTTGTCAGGATGCTGGGACAACCTTAATGCTTATATGAGTAGTGTTTTGTAATTAAACAGTTGTGCCTATTTAATTTCTGTTGTTTAGGCATATATTGTGGTAACTTCTTTTCTATTATTTTTTTGTGTAGCAAATGGGAAGTTTCTAGAACCTAATCTGTGAAGAGGTGAAAAGCTGTTCTTTTCACTTTCTTTCTTGTATGGAAACTGATTTGTAGTCTGAATGCTAGACATGGATGCAAAACTGTGAGGATCTCTGTGATTTTCTTAACACTTGGTTAAAATACCCAGCTTATTTGTAGTTTTACAGGGTTTTACCCTTGGGAATTTCCATATCCAACTTGTGTGGAAGAAGGTAAACTTCTTGCATTGCAGCTATTTTCAGACACTATTAGAAGAGGAAACACTTTCCCTGTTTATGTACATATGTATTTATATGAGTATCTCCTTTGGGAGATGGTAGTACTGGACCAACTTGTTGAAGAAGTTGAAATTTGTCAGGAAAAGTCCTCGCAGAAAAAGCACCTTCAAGTGTTGACCTTTATTTGTCTAATTTGTAGAAGATCTGTAAATAAGACTTCAAAAACACATGACAATTGAGGCATGATTTCTAGATTGGCACCCATGCGGATCATTGCTTCCTATCTAGGAAGTGAGTGATAAAGCTTTTTTGTGCCGCTTTTCACGACAGATTGAAGAAGCCTCCAATTCATTGCACCATTTTATTAACTGACTGCCACTTGAGAGTTTTTAATCTGTGTAATTGTATACAGAAACAGGGAAAAGTTTAGGGCACTGTGGCCTTGTTAGCCAAAAGGCTTACTATGTATGTACACTGCGGTTAAGTCCCATGTAGATTCCTTAATGGCTGAAAATGTGCTACTTCCATACCTGCTGTGCTAATGAGCAAGCAAGGATAATTTCTTGTAGTTGCTTTTTGATGGATTCGTGAAGAATAACTGAAGCGTTGGTGCTTTCTGCGAGCCTTCAAAAAGTTGGGTCGCGGTATTTTATTTTTTCCTTTTAGTTACAGAAGTGCATCTCTTTTAATTTCTTATTTTGTGTAAAGCTAAGTGTCCTTAATGCATAGTATTTTTCTATACTTACAAGAGTAGTTCTGTGTTTTAAGTTGAAAGTGGATTTTTCTTGAAAGTAGTCTGTTAACATTTTGCATGTACCTCTAAGGCACAAGAAGTGTACAGATTGTAAGACATTATTGTATGTGTTTTGTGCAGCACTAATTGTCTTTCTCTCTTGTGCTTTTCAACTCATTTTAGGGGAATTTGATAATTTTTAATGGAAGCTTAATTTAAATTTCAGGATGGAATAGCTTGTTTATTAATCTGTGACATGTAACTTAATTCATAATTTATGTAAAAAATATTTTTATTTCAGTAGTGGAATTATTTAAGTGTGTGTGAACTGAAAACAGTATTTTTCAGAGTTGTCTTCTGATGGTATTCTGCCTTTTTTTTTAAAAAATCTTGTGATCACTTTTCATTTTAAAATTTCTGGGCAGCAGTAAAACTGTTAGTGCTTTCTTTTCTGTACTCTGCTTGGAGAAGCTGTGAACAGTGCTGGAAATGGACAATGGCATGTTTGGAAGGACATACAACATGTTTGTTGGGCCAGGAGATGTGTGGTGGAGTTATATTCGAAACTATCAATCATCAGCTGATGGAAGAATCTGAACAAGTTTATTTTTCCTTCTTTTGCTTGGAACTAGTATAGGATAACACTGGGGAGTGTAAGAGCAAAAGCTCATTGACCATAAGTTCTTTTGCTTGGTTTAAGGACGGTCAGTGCAGTAAATTCTTTGCTGCATTGGCCAGTATCTGACTTCTTTCACAGTTAGAAACATATTATTGGTAGTTTACTTGTGATTGAATTAGTTTGTGGGTCTTCCTGTCTACGAGCTAATTTTTCTCCCTTAGTCTTTTCAATTAATCTTTTAGCACAAAGTATTTAAAGTCATAAGTCTCAATTCTTAGTTTGCTAAAGTAGTATTTGAAGTAGGTAGAGTCAGATCAAGTTGATCAGATTTGAGATAGGTTTTCACCAGTTACTTGGAAACTAAGTGTTAACTGTCAGTTTGAATCTTTACAAAGTGAGTTGGCTTTGTAAGTTGTATTTAGCCATAGTTACGGGTACTGACCCATGTGCGCTTGCTGATATGTGACTTGCAAAATACTAATTTATTTCCAAATTACATCTGTAAGTAATCTTTTCTGGTTGGAGAGGATGCTTGTTGTGAAACTGAAGTAGAGTCTTTGAGATACTTACATAGACTACAGACATTGCTGTCAGCTGTCTCTTCTATCTTTCTGTCTACTAGCTTTCAGTAAAATATTTCAGAAAAAAATAAATTATACTGTTGTGCATTACCCAGTAAATTACTTATGGCACCCTGTGATTCAGTGAATTATTAGATATATACTGTCAAGCAAGAATGAGTGTAAAATTTGAGCATATGTTTGAAAATTGAGAGAGAATGTAACTTTGCTGCTTGCCTATCATTTCTCAATGTTTTATTCTTTTTGAATGGTGGTTGCTTATGTCTGTGTTGATGAAAACAAATAAAGCCTTGGAGTTCAAATGCTCAGCAAGATTTTCTTGGGCTTTCAAAAAACTGCCTGAAGCTCCAGTCACTATAATGACCCATTGCCCATTTATCCATCTTATCTCTTTGTTTAGGCAGGCTGAAATAGACTTTATAAGAAATAAATTAATCATAGATATAAGAAAAAAGTAATCATATTTGTCTCTCATGGATTTTGTCCCTAAAACCCAGAGTGCAGCTATTAGCTGCCTTTGTTATAAATTTACTGTTAATCTGTTGCTTCTTACTGGCTGTGGTGGCTCTGTTGTGGGCTCTGGCCTTTCCTTTCTGCTTGTGGGGGAAAAGCTGTTGTATTTTCTGTAACTGATTCAGAGGGTGCCAAGTAGTACAGCTGAAATAATTGGCAAGGTTCTCTCTTGAAAATTGAATGCTTCCTGATAGAGTATGTATTTTAATTTTTGCAATCCTTGCTACTTTTAATTAAGACTAGTAGAAAGCATCTTCAGCTTTTAGAACCTTGTTCATGCAATTAAATCTTTTTCTCTACTTACAAAATAGTTTGATAAACTTTGAGCTCTGCTTTCACTTTAAGGTAGTATATTTAAAAAAATTGAGAGCTAGAATGGTTAATGAAAAATCATTCAAAGTTAGTCATTCAAGCAGTGACATTATTTTCAAAGTTAAGAAGTTATTAAAAGGAAGTAATGCACAAAAGTACCCTTATTTTAAACCAAAGGTAGGCAGTACTTTATCAGAGCAGTAGTTTTGTCATTGACAGTGCCTAGATTTGAAATTTACCTTGGAGTAATTAGCAATAGGTTAGGAAATTCTGGTTTTATGTGGTACTTGTCCAATCTGACATTGATTCTTTAAGAAATGTATAGTGTCTGTTGTTAAAATGTGATGATGAGCAGCCTCACTCACCACATCTAGTGTACATTTTGTTGATGTCATGCAGATTTGATTGTATGGACTGTATGGAAATACTATTTAAATTGAGCTGGAGGGTCAGATTTTTTTATATTAACAAAGGAACTATAACAACTTTTTAACAGATGAAAATGCACTTTTTATTCTAGCATTGTAATATCTTGTCTTGGACCCAAAGACAATTTAAAGTATTGAGATAAAATACTCTAACCACACCTGGAGTATTGTGTCTGGTTCTGGGCCCCTCAGTTCAGGAAGGACGTAGAACTCCTTGAGAGAGTCCAGTGCAGGGCCACTAAGGTGATGGAGTAGAACATCTTCCTTATGAGGAAAGGCTGAGGGAGATGGATCTCTTCAGCTTGGAGGAGACTGCGGGGTGACCTCATCAATATCTATAAGTATGTAAAGGGTGAGTGTCAGGAGGTTGGAGTCAGGCTCTTCTCAGTGTTGGCCAGTGGTAGAATAAGGGGCAATGGGTCCAAGCTAGAACATAGGGAGTTCCATCTGAATATAAGGAAAAACCTTTTCACTGTGAGGGTGATGGAGCACTGGGACAGGCTGCCCAGAGAGGTTGTGGAATCTCCTTCTCTGGAGACCCTCAAGACCAGTCTGAATGTGTTCCTGTGTGATCTGTTCTAGGTGATCCTGCTCAGGCAGGGGGTTGGACTAGACAATCTTTCGAGGTCCTTTCCAACTCCTGACATTCTGTGATTCTGAAATGTGACTAAACAAACAAACAAAACAAAACAAACAAAAAAAAACCTAAACAAAAAAAACCCACAACACCCTAAACCCACAACCTCTAGTGAGTGGCACAAACACTTTCAAATTGTTTTACAGGCTATTTCCTTGATAATGTATAACTGGCCTTTCCCTGGAGAGGTTGAGTTGCAATATCTTTGCTGCTGAAAATCCCAAGAAAACAGAAGCGTTAGGAGGTGCAGTACAAAGGTACCATAAAGCCTTCTATCTGACATGGCTCACGTTGCACCAGAGCTGGTAAACTGTGCTTGCGCCAAGCTATACTGCCAGGCTCCTTCACCTAGGCTTCCATGGAAATGCCCAGTCTGGATATTACACCAGTCTAGGGAAGGATTTGTGTGTTGCTGTCATGCAGTGCTGTGTCAGTGATCCCTTTCAGAAGCTGGGGGTGGGGTTGAAAAGGATAGTGCTGAGACTCTTGGTAGGTGTTGTTGGTCCAGCTAAGACAGAGCAGTGTGCAAGTTGGCCCGTTATTGATTCTGTTCAGTCACAGCATCCATAAGCTGATCTTAGATCATTTTGTACCAATAGTAGATGAAAAAAGCCATACCTGCCTTACACAGTGTTTAGCTGATGCAAGCTCATCCTGCTTCTTAAATTTTTCATAGCAGTCTTAGACTTTTTTGTGTCCATGCCACTCATGGATGTGATGCTGCTTCTTCTCCTACCATGGCTGTATACCACCCTAAAGTGTGTACTGGTGAACTTGGAACTGTGTCAAACTCTGTGGGAACAGTGTGGGTTCATACAGCATAGTAACTTAGCTGTTTCTGTATCTGAAAGTTTTAGTGCTGCTTCTGGATCTGAACTGGATAATGAAGCAGTGCAGTTGTCTTTTTTGTTTGAGATGGTCTAGCAAAGAGCTTATTTAAAGTATAATTCACCTGAGTGTTTCGGGATAGAACCAACTCCAGCATTCTGGGTAAATTATCAGATATATAATTGAGATTTGACCACATTTAGTTGAGATTTGATTGTATTTTCATGTGGAACTGTTACCCTTGGAAGCTTTGTGACTGTGAAAGTCATAAGATGCTCATAAGGGCTATTGGCTTAGATAGGTGTCCACAGCCATTCTGAAAGGGGCATCTTAATCCAAACCAATGACCTAACACTCAAAATTTTAGGAGCACAATCACTTTTGAAAGCCGATAGTTTTTAAATTTCATGCAGTTTCTTATAGTCAGCTTCTGCTGTTTTGCACCAGACTGCCGTAGCATATTATAGTAAAAAAAAAAAAAGGTGTTTGCTGGAGAAGATGAGGGAGGTAACATGGGAAAGCAATGTATGTTAAATGAAGAGAGCAAGATTAAAAGAGGAGTTCATGGTGATTGCAGGGAAACAGGGAGATACTTAAATACAGCAATTACCTGAGATCAGCTTATTTGCCCTGTTCTAGTGAGGTGGTATCTTACAAGTGATGTCTGTCTGATGAACATGCCAAGGCTTGTGCTACTCCTAGTTGGGTAATTATACTATGCATTGGGGTACTGAATTAAAACTCTGATCTTGTGGCTGTAAGGAATTATGCAGGTGCTGGATAACCAGTAGATGATCGCTTTTGGGGATAATTGGGAGACCAGACTGCTTTTTCCTTACTCTTTTGCGTAGCTTCTGTATTCCCAGTCATAAGAATGCAGTATTGTTCAGATTTGCAAACCTTTATCAGAGTTGATGAAATTGCTTTAATGTTCAAAAGTTTGTGTCTGACAGAGGCCAGTAACTTGCTTCGGTTTTCCTAAAGAAAAGAAATTTTAAAAGGGTTACTAATTCTTTGTAATATTTGCTCTGTAATCTCTGTATACTTTGCTTGTAATCAAAAGCTTGCAGGAAACATAAATTTACCAAGTTGGAGGATTTATAAGTATAAGAAAGAGTTCAATTTAGACTTAAATGGATTTGGGTACATTGTGGGGTAGAAGCAGGTATAGTTATCTGTAATTCTGTGCTGTACTGATATGCTGAGCATTGACAACTCTGTATCATAGAGATAACATAAAGATACTTGGAAGCACCATAACCATACAACTGTAGAGTTTATTACTGCAGCATTATGGGTAACAGATCTGACTTTCTTATGTTAACCTGATATTTGGACGATGTATCTAATGCTGAAAAATTAACTTGCTTTTCTATTTTTTGACATACAAACCACTCTTCCATAGTGGTTTAACACTCTGATTAAGTGTGTCTAGTTAGTATTCTGGGACATTTTTGTTTTATGGAGACTGAGGAGGGCAAAGATGACTTAATTATTTCCCCCCTTTGCTGAAAAGTTGTAGGGAAACTTGGATGCTTAAACTTGAGGTTGATGCTGTCCTTTTAGATACTTGTCAGAGGTAACTTTGTAGAAGTCTGGAAGCACTGACAAATCAGTCTGAGGCAACCATGAATCTTTTTTATTATAAAGGAGTGATTCTCCTTTGTTTAGTTTGGAAAAGAGGAGACTGAGGGGAGACCTTATTGCTCTCTACAACTACCTGAAAGGAGGTTGCAGTGAGGTGGGGGTTGGTCTCTTCTCCCCAGTAACAGGTGACAGAACTCGAGGTAATGGCCTCAAGCTGCGCCAGGGAAAATTTAGGTTGGATATTAGAAAGAACTTCTTTACTGAGAGAGTCATCAAGCATTGGAACAGTCTACCCAGAGAGGTGGTTGAGTCCCCATCTCTTGAGGTGTTTAAAAGACGGGTAGATGCAGTGCTTGAGGACATTGTCTAAGGGTAGACTTGGTGGCGGTGGGCTAATGGTTGGACCGGATGATCTTAGGGGTCATTTCCAGCCTTAAAATTCTATGATTCTAGTAGATGAAAGTAAAAAGGGAGTGGAAGACACTAAACTCTGTAGCTATCATCTTGCTTCCTCTTGATCATAAAAAGAAACCCCCTACAAGTAACAGAAAACATCTCAATGCATTTAAAAAACAGTGTGCTGGTTCTCTGTGTGAGCAGTGTTACTTGGAAGTTTATGTATATATTTCCTGTAGAGATTAGTATTATTTTCCCTAATGTTGTTTCCTTCAGTCTATGGCTCTTGTTTCCTCAATTTAGTCTGTATCAGGGAACAATTTCTGAGAATAATACCAATTTTTTAATTGATCTAGTCTTTCTCATGAGAAGCTGATACTAGATGAGGCTTGGGGGCGAGCGGGAGGGAGCACAATCTGTATGCAACTGTATGTGTTAGTTTTGAATATGTAGCAATTATAATTTTATATGTTGAAGTGGTTTTTATTGTTTACTTTTACTCTATCTCTGAAAGTACAGAGAGTATACTTTTAAAAAATACTATTTTTACTTGCCATTTGATTTTGTACTTCGTGTGATAAGTGACCTTTGGATAGAAGATATTCCTCACAAGTCTAGTATGATAGTTGTCCTTGAGGTCTAATTGCAGTCTGTTCCTCTAGCTCTGAAGTTCTTACTAAAAATGCACTTATGATCTGAGCTTCGTTTGTTCACAGTTGAAGTTATATTGTCCCCTTCTTTGCAGTTGATTTATATCTTTTTCATCCACTGTTACTTTCTTGGTGTAGTAGCTTTATTAATAGTATATTTTCCTTAGCTTGGGAGATGATCGTGTTTCTAGTACTACAGTACCCTTTCAGCAAATTACTCTTGTGGATGTTTAGGTGAATCACACCCAGGTCTTCATTTAAAGCTAGCCAAGTAAAATGGGAGAGTGGGGAAACAGTGAGGAAATTTTCTTTTTACTGAAATATTTTAAAATTTTGTGATTGTGTGTTTTTGTTTTTCTTCAGCTACTTAATTACATCTTGTCTGGTTATTTTTTAATACACTAGAGAAGGTTAAAAATGTCAAGCAATTAATAGTTATTACTTTGGGTTAGTTGAGCAGCTCAACTCTCTTATACGGTGTTACTGTGACTGAAAGACTTCTAACCATCTTGCTATGAAGGTTCAGTAAAAAGAGACAGGGCATATTTGTGTAATACATTTAGCTGGTATTTAACCTACATACCAGTCTGTCATCTTTCTGCTGGTTAATTCTGTCTTGCATCTGTTTAAGGCCTTTAACAACATGGTTTTTCCATATTCTGACAGTAGCTGTATCTTCAGTGTCTTTTCCTATAGATGAGTAGTATGGGGGTGAGTTACTCCAGGTGGGTGGGGTGAGGCAATCTAAGGTCTGTAGTCACTACAAAGATTTTTACTTCTCTCAGCCTCATAGTTCTCACGTTTTCCTTCCCAACCCCTTCAGCTTACATAGCTTTCACCCTGAGTAATAAGTGGCTTACAGAGCCAACTAAAATATGGATAGTTTTTGGTTAGATTGGTAAATTGGATTTGCTTAGTTCCCAGTCTGGCTGTCTGGGTTCCTGCAGGAGTGGAGTACTAATAGTTGTTGAAATGCATGGCTACGGATGCCATTAGTAGCGTGGACTTGAACTGGGTCATGTTGATTTTGAAATTGGATCTAGTGCAGGGAGGTGGTGTTTGTGTGCGTGGAAAGTAAGAAGGAAAAGGAAGGACTGAAGGCACAGAAGGTCTAAAAGTCTTCAATGGAGAAGGAAAATTTCCTAGGACAAATTTAAGGGAGGAGAAGTAAGTCGCGTCCAGAGCCCTGAGGAGTAAATCAGGGAAGGCATCTCTAAAATTCCTAGCTTGTGGGGGCTTAGAGAAAGAAGTAGCTAGTGGAGATTGGGCAAAGTGGCTGAGCCTAGGGCTGGAGTGCTAGAGCTGAGAGAAATACTAATAGATCATGGAATGGCTGGCTTTAAAGCTCTGGAGTACATGTTATCAATTCTTATTGATGAGAGCACACAAGCTGCCACTTTGACATACTCGAGATGCTCTCAGAGCACACAAGTACACCGTAGCAGATCCTGTGAGAATCACTGCCTTAGGTATGATACTAGGAGAAAGCTTAATCTGCCAAATCAATTTTCAAGAAGACTTATTACAGTAAAAGTTTTGGGAAAAAGTTGGATGAAACACTGGAAGTGTGAGAGACTAGAGAAACAGCAGATTAAGGAGGGTCTAAGGCATGCAGGATGCTTGGAATTAGGAGAGAGAATAAAAGGACATGGTTTATTTACAAATGGATGTGTTTTAGCTACTGACCATTCAAGGCAGAAGAAAACTAGTTTGAAAGTAGTCACACACCTTATCAGTTGGAAGTGAAATCATATGCAAGAGGAGTCCTTACAAAACTGACCAAAACAAACACGTGCACAGGAATGATAATGAGTGTGGTTGTTCCTGTTGCTTTTCTGTTTGCGCTTTTTTAAATTCAGAAAATACTAGGCTTCATAACCAATTGTTGCTGCGCTTCAAGCGGTGTGTCCCTGAAGAGAGGAACTGTAAATCAAGTGTATCCACAAAGTTGATATGGTGGATGAGCCTCAGATTGAAATTTTGGTTGTGAGGACATAAATTAGCTAGTCTGAAAAAAACTATTTCTGCTAAGGAGCAGAAGAGAGCCCTTCAGCTAAGGTCCAGTAGGAGAAGCCCTGTCAGATGTGTCACTACTCCTTTTGATAGTGTCATGGGCCTGGATCAGTGCAATGGATAACTGCAGCCTCAGTGTGGTTGCTCCTGCCTTGGCCTTCCTGAAAACCTTCAGAAATGAGAACAATATTATTTCTAGGTACAGAAAAGGGAAATCATGTATGTAGCATGCATAAACAGGAAAAGATTTCTCCAACTAGGGGATATACCTCCTATATTTTATTTTTTTTAAACCTGGTGTTTAAGCTTCAGTATTTCCCCAGTGTGTATGTTCTGCACTCTTTACATGGCAATTGTAGCTTACAAAGGACCAGCTTACTTAACTTTTTCTTAATCTCATAGGAGAATTTTGGGAGCATTTCAAGCTATTGCAGTGAAAAGGCTACTCTAGAAGTTAGGACTTACTGTTCTACTTGGGCGAGAGCGTCACTTTTACCTAGGATGTTGTGGGGATGAAGGAAGGTTTATAATTGTTATATGCAAGATTCTACAAGTTACAATTAGGTTTGTTGCTACTAAGTTATTGTCAACAGCTTTTGTGTCCAGTTTGAAGGAATTCATCCTAATGAAGCAGTGCTCACAAAATTCAGAAATGAAGGTTTTTTTATGAACCTTTTATACTCTGCAAGTTTATGTGGTGTTTTGTTTTTTTTTTTCTTTTTTTTTTTTGTAATATACTATCTATAGTTGAGAGTCTGTCTTTTGTGGTAAGCTTGACCTAAATTGTTTGACAGCTGTTGGTTTCTTCAGTGCTATTGCTGTGGCCTTAAGAGTCAAGTGTCATGGTAATGTACCACTTGATACCCATCTCTTAAGTCTGCCTGTCAATTTTGCACTTTGTCCAGTGTTACTTAAGGATTTTTGAAGCCTTCTAGGATTGAGACTAAGTGATTTTTAAAGTTTAATGGTATTCTGTGGAGAGACTACTTTTTTTGTGGTGGTTTGGGTTTTTTTTTATTTGTATGTGTGCGTATGAATGGACGTATGTATGTTATGGGCATATGTAATGTTCTTATTTCAAAGAAGTCATAAGTATATGTTTTCAGTGATCACTGAAGTAGTATTCTTCTAATCTTACTTATTAGTCTGTGCCAGCAGACTTTAATTGCTTTAGTTTTTAGAAACCTGTATTAATAGATCACATGGAACTCGGTAGGCCGAGGTTGAAAAAGAAATTGAGGGATTCTGAAGCTTGCCTCTGTCAGTCTTTCCCACAAAGCTTGCTTGCAAGGGAGATTTGTGACCATGTAATGCTTGAAATTTCATGTGGAATGTAGACACGAATACTTACTTTTGTTCTAAATGAAATTGTGGGTTTTTTTAAGTTGACCTTCTCAATCTGTGTAGCTATTAGGTCACTGTAGGAGTGTATGGAAATTTAGGACAAAAAGAAGATGAGAATTGTGTATCAATAGCTGGAAAGATTTGTTGCTGGTAGACAGAATCCAGTGCATTAATATGTAACTGGTGGATGTCTAAGTGGAGATATGGATTACTACTGATATTTTGTTTATTAGAATGTGTATTTTTTAGATACTAGTGGGATGTTTGATAATACCTCATTGAAGTAGTTGTGTTTTAATTCAATGCACAACTGTTCTTGTTTCCGTCTGGAATAAATGTGATAAGGGTTTATCATTTTGCCAATTAGTGATTCATTATGGTATGTAAAGGCATACCTGTATTTGAAAGGAATAAGAATCAATTTAGCTAGTCTGAAATAAAAAATAACTTTATGCATATACTGTGCATTGTTCTTGATAGTCTTGTTGTAGGGCTTTTATCCTTCCTCCCTCCCGTTTTATCTGATCAGGAAAAGGAAGTTGGGAGCTTGTGGTCATCTCAAAATGCAGACATGAGTTAATGGGTTAATGAGTAAAATTGTTGAAGAAGGTCATATGTGAAAGTGCACATCATTTGGTAGTTTCCAGTGAAGTTCTGAAGAGTATTTTATAAAAGGAGGATAAAGAGAAGTAACTGTTATCACTGACTGATTTTTAACAGCAACATTCAAGAGTACTGTGCAGTTTCTGTTTTCAAGTTCAGTTGCATCTAAACCGTACCACTCTTTACTGAATCTAAAATATGTAGGTTTGGTTGAGGACTTCAGCTTCCAATATGAAAATACATTTGCAAAATATATATTTTTTTTTAGTTTTTCATGCTATCAAATACAGTTTCTAAGAAGAATAGAGAAAGTGTGGGGTTTTGTTTAGTACTAACATGGTTATTTTTTATTTCCTTAGTATCAGACATTGAAGGTGCTGATGGGTTGCAGCTCAGAAAGGAACATGCCCTCAAGATATTTGCTTACATCAATTCCTGGACACAAAGGTAATCTTGCGTTGAGTTTGAGTGTTGGTATTAGTGGGCCTCAGCAGTGGGTTTCTCTTAAAAAAGATTCAGTAGAGTGAATTCAGATGGGAAGTTTTTCAGCTAAGGGATGCTTGGAGAGTGAAGGACATTTTACTACTTAATAAAAAGAAATGTGTACCAAGTGCTTTTTGAGCACAGTGTATTTTTAATCTGGATGCTGTAATAATTGTGTGGGAATAAATAGCTATATAGCTATATTGCAATGACAAATAATGTGTGTTGCTGCTTCAACATGAAAATTTGACTACCTTCTGTAGAGGCAGGGTAGTGTAAGAAGAATATAGAAATGATTACTCTGAATGGGAACATCATGTGAAGTTTTACTCAATGTCATAATACTGAGTCAATACTGATGATGAACAATTGCAACCCATAGCTAGTAAACTGAAAGAGAAAATCTTTTGCACATGGTTGACTTAGTAATTTAAATAACAGATTATGTAGTTGTTGTTGGTGTTTTGTTTGTGGTTTTTTTTTAAGTAGTTTACTTAACAGCTACTTATTTTTTCCCAGCACAATGAATTGTATAGATGTTAGTTTTTTAGAATCCCACAGTAAGGATGTTTGGAATTCAGTATTCAACAGTGGTCATAAGACCAAACTAAATTGTAAGAAGTGTTCAGAAAACTAGAGAAGAAGTTTGAAAACATTATTCTGGTATTTAGAAGACTGCAAAAGAAAAAAAGGAGTGTTATTCTTTGGATACCTGCAAAAGTGTAACCATCATCTTCCTCATTCTGCCAAAAGAAGGCACTCAAAGCAAATTAGTAATCTTCTGCAATATGCTATTAGAAACAGAAGGATTTTTAAATCAAATTCAACAGCAGCAATAGAAACCAGAATCTTGTAATTTCTTGACAGGTTCTAGTTCCCAAGTTTGTCTGGGAACAGTTGCAACCTAGTCATTTTTCAGGTCATCATCTGTTTAGAGTTTTATTCAGTTCTACAGCTGTAGCATGACAAATCCAACCTGAAGAGGAAAAAAAAACCCCATAAACAAATCTGAATAACATTAAACTCTATATTTTCTTCCAGTTTCTTTTTACCCACTGTATGTATGGTTCCATACCAGAAAAGAGTATTGGAAATGGTCCATAACACTATTCAAAGCAGGGTCTAGCAACAGGTCATAGTAAGGATTTTTCTATTTTAATTTCATATCCTGTTTCTACTCTGCCAAATGGGTTTTTGAAAGTTCTGATTATTGTTTTGTGCTTGAGGCCTTCCTTAAGATCTATTTTTTTCTTTATTAACCTGTAGTTCAAATCTGTGCTTTACTTCAGAAGATCAGTTGGCAACTCAGCCTGAAGAATACCTTTTCCATCTGCATGTAGTAGTGATTCCATTTCATTTTTTTTTTAAATTGTTATGTTCAAAGAAATCATATTTGCAGCAAACTCACTTTTTCATAGATCTTCAGTTTATAGTGGAGTTCTTCTTCCTGTGAACATATTCAGATAGATACATGAAGACCTAGATGTTTTACCCACACCTCTATTTTGATACAAAAAATGCCTTTGCCCAACAGAGAATTCTCTGGTATTGATTTGCATTCAAATACAGATATGTGAGAGCTAGATACCAGGTTTTGTTTTCAGTATTACTGAGAATTATTTGTTACAGCCATATTGGATAGCAGTTTTTAGGCATAAGTGATGGACCTTCTGTATATAGGTTTCCCCAAGGAATGCTTGAAGATAAGCTTGTTTTTACCTGCAATTTGTTGTTGTAAGTTGTTAATATGAAAATAAATTTACAGGTAAATTACAAAATCTGTTTTTCAAATGAGTGAAGACACTCCATTTGCACAATATTGCGAGGATCTTTCTTCCTGCATGGATGGAACAAAAGGTTTCAGATGCTTCTGTCACTATATCTGTGCTAGAAATAGAGAATACCAAATGTTATCTTTATGTCTAACCCACAGTTATACATAGAACTATCTCTATTCAGAATGTATGTATTTTAAGAGCTCTAGCTTGAGGGCATGTTTTATTCCCTCAAGAGAGGCAGCACCCTCTACCTGTCACACTTCTGAATTCTTTTTTTTTTTCCTGTAGTTTATAATTTAAGACCAGTTTCTGTATTAAATGTTGTTCTTTGCAGAAGATGTTTTTAATCACTTCATACTGATGACTCCTTGCCCTGTCTTTTACCTGCTAATTTCCTTCAGAAGACAAGTGTAGGGTATTGCATCTGGGGAGGAACAAATGGTGTAATGTGAAGAGTCCTCTTGGTCAGTTACCTGCTCTAGTTCTAGCTACTTCAGGAATTTTATTTTATTTTTCTTTTTTTCTGTTTTCTTACAGACAATGTCTGTGCTGTTTCAAGGAGTATAAACATTTGGAGATCTTTAACCAAGTAGTATGTGCGCTTATTAACTTAGTGATTGCCCAAGTTCAAGCTCTGCGGGACCAGCTCTGTAAACATTGCACTATTAATATAGACTCAACATGGCAAGATCAGAGTAATCATGCTGATGAGCCACTGAATGTAGAAAGAGAGCCTCATGAAGAAGAAAATGGAGAACAGCAAAAGTCTATAGAGAAAAAATTAGATTCTACAAGAACTTGTATCCTGACAGAGGAGGAGTCTGCAAAGAACACTGATGCTTTTAGCTTATGGAGCACTGATGAGAAGGAAAAGTTGTTGCTGTGTGTGGCAAAAATCTTTCAGATTCAGTTTCCTCTGTACACTGCTTATAAGCATAATACTCATCCTACAATAGAGGTATATCTTATCTTTATGTGTATATTTGTTTTGTGAAAGGTTGCTTGTTCTCATTAATGACTAGACTGTGAGTGTTTGGTGATAGTTGTTTTCACACAGGATGGGCAAATTCAGCTCTCCTGTTGATCTCAGAACTTTTCAGATAAACTTTTTAAATGACACATACTCTTAAACTTTCTTTAAAATATGCTTAATTGTTATAGGTAATGTATTGATAAGTGTTGGATGGAACTGTACACTGAATTATTGTACTGTTTAAATAACAGGAAGGCAAAAAGGGGACTATAGCGAAGCCTTTCTTCCAGAAGGTAACCCATTAATAGTTTACTAATTTCTTTTCATTACAATTTCTGGTTCTAGAAGCAAAGCTTCATAAACTGAACTTTGTGCAAGACCAAACCTACTTGTTAAAACAGCTGTTGAATTGACTGGAATAACAGAGCTCTATACAGGTAGCTCTGTTCTACAGTACTGATATTTCTCTGTGATATTTGTTATAGGTGCCATTGACATTTTCCCTGTTTTCTTATTAAAAAAAAAAACCCAAACTGAACAAACTAAAAAGTAATAAATCCTGCGATGTCTAGCGAATGGTTTCAGAAATAAGCAAGATGATGTTAGCATGTCCTAGTTGAAACAATATAGTTCTCAGAAAGGTTGGGTTTTCTGCCAACTTGTAGTCTAATAACAAAGAGTTATTTTACGAAATATATATGCAAAAAAGATACACATTAAGCTATATGAGGAAACCTTCAATCCAGCAAGCTTTTGAGAAAGAGTAGAAATAAAGCTACAGTTAACCTAGACTTTTTTTGGCTTTTATCTAGAAATTTTGGGGAGTTCTGTTGGAGCTCTGAGTGGTTAAGTTTGATTTAAATTTTTTTTTTTTTAGCTAGAGTCCAAAATGAGAAGGTACTAAGCTATTATAATTTTGGTTCTGTATGTTTGAGTGATACAATAATTTCTTGTTGAATGAATCCTCACATCTCTGATAATAAATCTAGTTAAAATCTGCAACAGAATGGGCTTTTTGGGTGGGCTGGACTTTAGTTTCTTTTCTTGTTCCAAAACACATGGGCATAAGTTAACAGAGGTTCACAAATATATATGTGTGTAGAAAAAGGAAGCAAAATTAGGATTTGTGGATTTTCCATTTCCCATCATTCATTTTGGCCTGTCTTTTAAACTTACACCGTATATAAATAAATCTGTAGTTTGGCTTCTGCAAGGAGGAACTGAAGAGGGTATATGTATCCTGTCAGTTAAAGAAATAATAAATCAATGACTACTGAAGTGATTTATCTTTGTACTCCTGTGGGACACCCACTGAAACTAGCTTAATAGGAATATGCAGTGAACAATTCTGGAACAGCTTTTTCTATGTATAAGCACACGTGCTTCTTTTAAATGACAATTTAATGTATCTTTTTCAATTTCACTTTCAAATGATAAAAAGAAAATCTTTAAGTGCCTGGTGGGATTTTCTTTTTTGCTTGATGTGTAGCCATAAAATAATTTGGACATGTATGCTGTAGATCTCTGAACTGTGACTGGTTATCACTCAAGACATAACAGAACATGTAACTTGTTGATCATTTGAATTATTGAATACATTCATTAGCTATTTTAAAAACATAAAGGAAAGCTGAAAATGAAAAATGCTTTCCAGAGACACAACCAAGTGAAGGAAAAGCTTTTTGGGATTTGGTTGCTTTTTTTTTTTTTTTTACTTTTCTGCTAAACTTTTTGTCTGCAGGTGTGGATTACAGAAGCATGCTAACCTGCCACATTAGTTGGGTACCTTTTTCCTTTCTTGAGATTTTTTTGTTGTTGTTGTCATTTGAAAGGTCCCAGCATAAATAATTTTTCTCACAAACTGATTTTTCTGTATTTGGGGAGCTTGAGGGACCTGTTATTCTAAACCACTAATGTTAGCTACTGTAGGGTCAGCTTTCTGCTACAAGTAACCCATTTACTGAGGTTTAGAATTTAATTTTGGATTTTGGTCTAGAACACACCTTGGTTGAATTGAGACAACTTACTAGTGCCAGTAATGAGTGCGCTTTTTGCTTTAGATCAGGTTTGGAATCAGTCTTCAGGGGATCATAAAATAAAAATCCCTTCAAGTGTATCATCTATACTTGTAAGCTAAAGAGATTCCTAAACAGGCAAATAATTTTTTGGGAGAAGCTGATGTAGCTCTCCATCTTAGTACTACTTTTGCCCCAGAAGAAGGGAAATTTTCTGATGCAAAACAGGCTTAACTTTCCACTCTCAATGACTTCAAAAATTCCTTTTGTCAGATTCTTGAGGTGGGTTTACACAATTTCATGGAGTCACCATGTCCACTAAGGTTTTGCTGTGCCTAGAAATGACCAATCTATGAAAAATTTTCCAATATAATATTTTCAGATGGCACTGTGACCTTCTGGTAACAATTAACAGTCAGTATTACTGTTAGCCTTTACTCACCATACACCTCCATGATTGTTCTTAATGACAGCAGCCAGACAGAGGATGAATCTTTAAGTCTTAACCCTCTTTGGCAAGCACCTAAAGAGTCATTTTTTACTTGACTATCTAGTGGAGCAGAAAACCATTCGTTTGGAAGTAGGTTTTCCCTAGTTCAGGAGTTCATGAAGTAGGATGAAAATGAACAGTAAAGCAAGATCTGTTAGTCAAAAGGGTGTCTGGCTATTTATAATCCTGTAGATTCTCTCCTTAAATGATAAGGGTTAAGAGTTATTTTTTGACCCTTACAACATTTCTAAAGTGAGAGACCGAAGAGCAGGGAAGCCCGATTCACAGCCTGTGTACCCTTGACAGCAGAAGTGGCCTTGCAAAGGGCAGAAATGCCACAGAAATACACCTCACATGGGGACAGTGAAACTGTGTCATGTGGAAGCAAATCAAGTATATTGACAAGCCACTAGTCTTGACCTGTGCAGAATGAGTATGAGTCTGTATAGACAGGATGTTTGTTACAACTTTTCAAGTGATGAGAAGCCTAATTGAAAAATGTCTTTGTACTAAGTTTGGGCTTAATTACTTGCAGTCAGAGATCAGCTTACTTCAGGACATAAATGTTGAAAAAGTCTGTAAAGATAACATCTAGAAACATGTGCTTCTGTTGAACCTCACCACCTTATTTATTATTGTTTTGGGTGCCTAGAGAGGCTTTGTGTCTCTCTTTTCATCACAAACAAAATTATTTTTATAAATATGATTGGTGATGATTTTTTCTGAGAAATGTTCATACTTTTAAATTAGTTTGGGTTTGTTTTGAATGTGTGATACCATTTAAGAGATCTTAAGCTGAAAGGGGTTACCCAACCATTTAGCTGTTCTTCACAGAAATAAAAGAAGGAAAGAAAGTATAACCAGTTGCTTAGGTGGCTGTAGCTGTAGTCCCTGCTTCTTTGGAATCTTGCTATCTCCGCTTCTCTTTTTCAGGTAAACATTTTCTTTGAAGATACCCATAATTAATTGCCCTGCACCAAGTTTGTGTCAATGTCAGACCTCAGCTAGTACGCTTTTTCTGAAGTGATGGTATTTTTTAATGGCCTGTTAGATTCCAATGAGGAATTATTTCCTTATAAACTTGATCTTGAGAGTTTTTCTCTCTCTATTCTGTTTTACATGTGCAAGAATAGAAGTCACATAATCAATCTTGCTCTCTGAACTGCAGTGCTTTTTAGTAAGCTTTGTAGGACTTTCACAGCAGACCTCCATGAGTTCCTGATTTCTGTATTCTAAGAACTGTAGTTCACTTGACAAGGTCTCTGTTTTATTCAAGAAAACTAATGAAATTTCTCACACTATTTCTGCACTTTTCACGAGCAGAGTGCTGAACACCTTTTCTTGCTACTTGAAAACATACCACCTACTGGCTTCAAAGCTGTTTTAAAAATAACTGTTGCAGTATCACGAGTTCAGGCATGACTTAGAGTTCAGCAGAATAAAAGAGAAAATAAATGCATGGATATAATATAAGCATATTGAATAATTCAAAATGTTTGTATCACACTTAATCCATCCAAAATTGCATGCCTCCAGCATCCTTTGGTACAGTTTTATGAAGCTTACTCCTACACAGCTATTTGAGACATATTCAGGAAACTTCATTAAAAAACTTAACTTCATGTTAAGCTTACGTTTGATTTGAGAACTGGGAGTTCATGGAGGGATGGGAAGAAGAAGAATGCACACTGTAACTACCTGCAAGTATCCATGGTTTTACAGTCAGGTTTTATGATACCTTCAGTGCCCTTTTGCCCCCAGCCATGTACAAGATACACACAATATGTATAACAGCCTTAATAAAAAAAAATTCCTGCTTTATACTGCCCAACAAGCGAGTGTTAAAAAAACAGCTCTCAGTCTATTACTACTAGAAAATAGATTTCTTGTTGCAGCAGGTAGCCAACAGAATGATCGTGATACAGTTCCTCCCCCCTGCATTTAATAAAATGTGGAAAGACACTTGTTTTATTAGATGTAATAGAAAATAGTCGTTCAAGTTTAAGAATTTTAATACTCTGATGGGAATGAGTAATTTGGCATTTGAGTCCCTTAGGTCATTAAATGTAGGATTGTAGAACATCCTACATTTCATCTAAATTCAGATGTTTGGGTATTTGTCCCATCTTTATGCAGAAATTGTATTCAAATGCACATATATTGGTTTGTTCTGTAATTCTCAGGCTGTAGTACAGCCACTGTGCTGGACTATCCCCTTTGCAGTATTCCTGTTGAACAAAATTGGTGTTCTGAGGAGGGTGGGATTGAAGAATGCCTTGTTAAACCAGTCATTCAGAGTCACTGCTATATGTTAGATGAAGTGTATATATTTGTGTACTTAAAAATGTATCTTAACAAAGGTAAATGGTGAACAGGAAAAGTACATTATGCAATGTAAAAGTGGAACAGAGCTTTTGCCTTCTAAATTAGGGGTTTTGTTAGTTGACTATAATATGTGTTAATGATCAGTTTTTTGTTCTGTATTTTTATTGCTTCAGGTGACTTTATTTTTTTTTCTCTTTATACAGGATATTTCTGCTCAAGAAAGCAATATATTAGGGGCGTTCTGTGATATGAATGTAAGTTGTCTACTCTTAAATAGGTCCACATTTCCTAGAAACTTAAAATAGATGTGTTTGCTCCTCTGTATTTTTCCACTAATGTGCAGTTGGTCCACTAATTGTACATTAGTGTTAACGCTAATGTAGCTTTAGAATTTACTGCATTTTTGAATTGGTCTAGTATTGATCAATTTATATATTTTTTTAATATTTCTAGGATGTAGAAGTACCATTGCACTTGCTTCGTTATGTTTGTCTGTTTTGTGGAAAAAATGGCCTTTCCCTCATGAAGGATTGTTTTGAATATGGAACCCCTGAGACACTGCCGTTACTTATAGCACATGCGTTTATCACAGTGGTATCTAATGTAAGTATTGTCCTTAAATTCTTCTATATTAAACACAGCAAGTAAAAGGACTGAAGTCTGGAAATCTCTGTAGGACCAGAGAGGAAGGAAAAACCCTTGTAAGTTTTTTCTTGTTAAGAATATGATGTTTGCTGGTCCACTAAGCATTTAATTATCCAAAACCTATGCATCTCCTGTAAGCAGTCAAGTAGTTTTGCAAGTTTGTATCTAGATATGAAGCTTATAAGAGCATGGTCAAAGGTCATTTCCATTCCTGAAATTGTGTCATGGAAATGTTTTAAGCTACTTTGGGCTGTATTGTTTTTTTACCTGTGTCCTGTGTGGCACAAAGGAGAAGCCTATGGATTTCTTCTCAGTTCCCTATGATCTTATATCATTCTACACGTTTGCAGGATAGGGGTTAACTATCTTTTACTTTCTTTAAGCTTTAGCATACACATTCTTCATCACTTCTCCTTTTTGACTAGGAGAATTATGAATGGATTTTGATGGAAATGTGGAGATTGGCGTAGGAATAAGCACCAGTCTCTGAAAAAGGACCCATGAAGACAATGTAATGTGAGAATGTGCAGTCATGACCCATACTGTGGATGTTACATATGGGCGAGAAGTAGTTTACTATATCTTGTACAAAGCGCGTTTAATACAACTTTGTCATAGATTGCAATTTTAAATACTTCAAATCAGATGCTTCCTCCTACACATCTTTCCTGCTTCCTTGACGCTGTAACTGACCAGTCAGATGATGTTCTATACAAGTGTTGGGATATGTTGCACAGATATGTTTTCACTGGTTCCGGTGACTTAAATAAAGCTATTGTTGACGATCTGTATAATTTACTCCAGATACTTCTAGTGTAAAGATTCTTAACTTGTAGGTCAGAGAACAAAGAAGTAAGGCTGTGGTGTGCTCTGTTTTTTGTAAGCTTGCATAGGATGACTATTGAAGGACCTCTGTTAAACTGTAGAGATATGTTATCTTCTGGCCCTTTCTGTATATGATCTGATGAGCTTACAAGTGATAATCTGATGAGTTCTTAATCTCTGGCAGTTGTCAGTGCAGTCTGCAGTCTTCATCAAACCATCTGCTGAAAGCGTGTGGTCTTACAGGCTATTCTACTTTAGAAGTAAATTTTGGTCATAGAAGCAAACATTTTTGTATGACTATTTTTGATTTAGTTTTTGTGAGAATGGACAAAACTGTTCTGAACAATGAGCGTCAGCTCCCTGTGACACCCGTGTTTTTTTCAATAAGCATTCTGACTGCAAATCCCATTTCCTAGATATCTCATACCAGTGCATGTTTATAAACTACATATGCCTTTCTTCGTTGAATGGTGTAAACTGCAATTGCCTTTCTTCATTCTTTTTTGAAGTCTGTCTTTCTCCAGTTAAACTATTTTCTATATGTGCCCTAACCGAAAGTACTTCTCAGCAAAGTTTCTCCATTCAGATAATTACTTAGCAACTTTGCATTTATCTTTTGTTCCAGGAGGTAATGCATTTAGCTCTCTCTTGCAGCTATTTTAGATGAATGCTATGGTTAAGCCTGCCAGATAAAATGAAATTCAACCCAGGACATAGTGAGTAGAGGTACTGTTTCTACAACCCCTTCCAGAATTCTAGCTTTTACTATTCAACTAGAATCTTTCTTTTGAACTCTGGCTTTGCTGGCAAATCTATGTGAGTTAGAGAAAAACTGTTAAAAAACCCCAAAACTTTAGATTTTTATCTCTCTGTTCACTGTGGAAACTATAAGAAAATCTTGTATGTGTAATGTGCTTCATTCATCCACTTCATGCAATTTGGTGTCACTCAGTGTACTTGTCAGCAGTACTTCTGACTTTCAAATGCCATATGTTTATTAGCTCTGAGGCAGCAATATTTTTCTATGAAATACATGTTACTGTACTGTTATCCCCCCAAAATAATTCTCTATAATGCTACAAAAGCTTCTCATTTTGAGGTAATGCTTCTCTTCCCCTGTTTCTTTTTATATTGCCTCACTATAAAATTAATATTATTTAGGTAAATATTAAATGTTTCCGCTTGCCTGTGAAATGATATACCAAAGACAAAACAAAAAGAAGCATTCACAAAACTGGTTTTGGTGAACAAAATATTGGTGATCTCAGTAAGAATTCTGTTTATCTGAAATGGTTTATGGTTAGTGGGAGATTTATTAATGACCTGACCAATAACAGCTCAAGTGGACAGCTCTGCAATGTCACAGGATCACAGAATATTAGAAGCTAGAAGAGACCTCAAAAAATCACTCAGTCCAACCCCCCTGCCTGAGCAGGATCATCTAGAGTAGATCACATAGGAACACATCCAGATTGGTCTTGAGTATCAACTGTAACTAGTTCACAACATGTAAATGTGGGACCATAGTGTTTAATAACTCTTAAATACATTTTCATATTCCTACTAACTCTTGAGAATGGCAATTAAGTAGCTGTTATTGTAATGACTCCTAGAAATATCCATGCTGGAATTTATGGAAAAAGTCTGAGATGAGTTGTTTAGTTGCTACCTTAAATGTTTCCAAAATATTTTCAGAAAGACTGTACTGTGGGTGAACCAATCAATTTCTCTTTAAAAAGTTAGGCTTAGTAGCAAGCTCCAGGAAGTAGAATGTGTGAAGTTGGAAATAGTAAGCTGAAGTCAAAGAATCACTTGCTGAAAACCAGTAATGTTCAGCTTTTAGTAGACAAGGCTGTGGAGTGGTTCAGAAAGCATTTGCTCTCTTTTTTTCCACAGTGCACTCTACAAGTGCATGCAAGAGAAGACCATTACCACAAATTAGTGCATGTACATGGGGAACAGAGCTACTTGTTTGTGATTATTGACATCGCCTTTTTGTAGAGTACATTAAAATTATTTAAAAGATGTTTCTTTGAAATTTTTTATCTAGCAAATCATGTTTGAACAAATAAATGCCTTTGTCAGACAGCTTATGTTTGTAATAACAAAGCCAGCAAATGTAACATGATGCACACAGGGAGTTGGCTAGTTGGCACTCTATTCTTTCTCTAGCTCACGGTTCTGAAAGATGCTTTCTTAACAACCTCTATTGTAGCAGGACTGGCTGTTTCATCTTAGTATATTTCTTTGCTGTTGTTTTAGTTAGGTACTTGGTTCCTCCTTTCTTCCCACATTTCATATTCTGTGGTAGTTGCTCAGTCTAACTACCTGATACTGTGTTGGTCTCCTTAAAAAAACAGCAGATGCAGAGATCAGTGACTGACAGCTTGTTCTGTGGTGAGTTTAAACTGCACTGAAACAGCCTGTCATTACTTCATTCTGTACCATTTCAGTTTTTTGGATGTTCTGGAGAATTCACTGACCTGTCAGTAGAGATGAATTAATTGAAATAATGATGATGTCCAAAAGGTTGACTTGATTTGCCTGTATGAAACTTCAAAACTTAAGTCAGAAGTAAAAACTGTTGACATACACACTGACTTTTGCAAATTAATTACCTATGATAAAGAGCAAATAAAAGACCAAAGTCGCTTGAAGCTTGAGAATAGAACAGATGTAGTAAATACCTAATTTTAAAACCAGATGGAAGAAAAAAAAAAGGGATAATGAAAGTTGTGGAATTAAAATGTAATTTTATATGTTATTGTGGTGGTTTAACCCCAGCTGGTAATTAAGCACCACACAGCCTCTCCTGCCATTTTATATATGTTATTCTATGTAGTTTTACTGAAGTAATGTAGTAGTATTTTTCTATTTGAGTTCACGATGAAAATTAAATTTTCATTTATAATGTGAAACTATCCATTAATTCAATTCTAAGGATGAAGGTTATATGTAATGCAGGTATACAGATGAATAAAATGGCTTTAGAAGACTGAATTAATACAGAGTGAAAATTACTACAAACAATAAAACCTATTAAAACCCAAAATTATAAAAAATTCCCTACTCTTATTTCACAAAGAAATATATTTGCTTTTGTGTTTCATACTGAACATGATAAAGAGCACATCATGTTAAAAATCAGATTAAATACATGCAATAGTGTCTTTGTCATCCTTACAATTCTGTGTCAAAATGTTATCCTGTTTCTGGATCCAGCATCTTCTAGTTACACTTTCTATCTTTGGGATGTTAGCATTTTTTCTTCTTGAGACTGCCAGTTGGATCAGAAGCTTATTCCAAATGTGGTCGTCATTGAAATGAGAAGATTTGGATTGTTTGTCTGGTGAAGTAGATTAGTATAGTTACTGTCTAGTGTTAGTTGCATTGTAAAAAAGTCTGGGAAGGATTTTTTCAAAATAACTCAAAAAAATATTTGACTAATTCCTGAAATATTTAAAATAAACATTAGTGGTACAGTTTTACTACAGCCTAATTTTTCTCTCCTGGCAAGGAGAATCTAGATTTTCTGTGTACAGAATTGTCCAAAGTCCTGGTCATAATTCCTTAGCCAGAATTTATTGCATCAGTTTCAAAGATTAAACATTCTTTTTAAGAATAACATGGGCATGTAATTTGATGTGACAGCTTTGAGTGACGGATGGTGTTCGTTATTCACAGGATTTGTGTGCACACATGATTAAAATTACGTGGGTAGTAGTAACAGCTGCTTATGTTTCATCTATGCGAGAGCCCTTACCTGGCACATAGTTGTCTTTCTAAACAGGTTTAACAGGCTCAGCATTCCTTTTTGAAATGCAGATGGACCTTCTAACTTTGCCTGTGTAAGTAGCTTGGTTGGTCCTCTTTTCCTCACAGCAGTGCTAAATGACTATTTCAAGGTTTTTTTCCTCTGCATACATTTTCTTCCTGCATAGAGTTTTGCAAAGGTGGTAAAGGCAGAATGGTAAATACGGGAATGCAAATACGGTATGAAAAAACCCTGTGCTTAATCACTGGTTGTAAAACATAATTTTGTTTTATAGGATATATAAGCACTAAGAAGCAAATGAATTCAAATAATTGTGTTTGATTTAGGAGAGATTTGCACGGAACAGAACGGGATCACTTTTTTGTAGACTTCAAAAGGAAAAGGAAAAAGAAACCCCATAAGGCTGATTAGCGGTTCTTCCTGCTGAAAATAGAAACCCAGGATTTTTGGGCAGTATTGATACTATTTATAAATAGTTTGTATTTTCCAACTGACTAGAATAAAAGATGCTACTCCTGTTATAAGTCACAGAAGCATTCCTCAGATAACAGATTTGAACATCCGAAAATTGAGACGTTGAAAGAATTGAAGTTGCATGAAAAATAACGCCTTTTTTGAAGTGGAGGTGCATGTGCAAATGTATCAGCAATAATTCAGTAATTATTTTTTTAAACATTCTTATTAAATGTAATTAATGAATTTTTTATCTATTTATGTTTTTGCATTATAGATCAGAATATGGCTACACATCCCTGCTGTCATGCAGCACATTATACCATTTAGGACTTATGTTATCAGGTAAATTTTTAATTTAAGAATTTTTCTTGTGGGACTTTTTTACAGCACCTATTTATTTGTCTTTTCAGTTTCTACACTTTTAATTGTTCAAGTTGTTACTCTAACTGTATCATTTTAACAAGGAGAGTGGAGGTAATGTTTAGAGTTAGTTTGGGCAGTTCCTTACATCTATCTGATTTCAGTATCATCAGATCAATCTTGTTGATAGCATTTTACTGTGACGTCTAGGCCCGTTCTTACATGTCTTCAGGTTAAGTTGTAACACGGTTTCACTTAACTGCAGTATCTTCATAAAGCTTTACATAAAATTTGCAATGAGATGATGTAAGTAGGGGAGAAATATGTAGACATTGAGATTCCATATACTGAGTTTCACCGAGTTTAACACTGCTTCACATTTTGATGTTCTGTATTTCCAGCTGGCGGGAACTGAAGTGTGATCAAAAGTCTACTTGCACTTTTATGTCTCTAAATGTATCCATTCCCCAAAGTTTCCTTTATATCAAGCTGCCTATAATGAAAAACACTTTCAAATTAAACTACTTATAAAGATATTTAATTATACAAGCAGTTTATTTGATTTCTCATGACAATAGAAAAATCCAGTGAGCTGCTGATTAAGTTATCTTGTATATCTGTGTCTGCCCAAGGTGGAGGGGTGTAGTCACAGCAAATTCTCCTTCCAGTAGCCCAACATTAAACTTTGCTGCTGCAGACAACCTGAAAAGCCACTGCTCTTGCATGGGCCCACAGCACCTCCAAGGCTCTGGGTTTCCTTTAACTGTAATATTAGATATGTGCTTAAACAGCTCATAGCTTACTCCCCTGGTAGCAATAAATATGCCTTTATAGATTATATTGCCGTAACTATACCAGTTAGACTAGTAACAAAAATAATGACTTAGGCAACAGAACAATGATGCTCAGATCTGGTTTAAATTTTAAAATGCTGTGGGTTTAATTGTAAAGAATTTTGACTGTAAGAATTTAAATAGTGACTTAGCTATTGATCTGTCTGTATGGTCTCTACCAAAATAGTGTCAGTAAAGACAATTCTGATTTTTTTATTAAAACATAACCCTCTTGTGTTAGTCCAGCCGTGTCCACTCCTTTAATGCTGATTTGAGATATATATCTTCGAAATCTTATAAAAGTAATTATTAACCATGAAGTAGTTAGGTAGGACAGGCACAGGACCTTCAAGTTCTTGTCCCCATACGTATTCCATTAATGGTTGTTCGTGTACCTGGGAATTTGGTTCATGAGCCTTACCTATCTTCTTGCAACGCATGGAAATTAAACAGAGCATTGCAGGATTGGCAGTTAGTGATATGCTGATAAGAAAGAACTTGAGTGAGAATAACACAGCCTGTAGTCATTGCTATTAATCATCACTTGCTGGTCATCCTGTAATTCTTAAATAATTTTCTGTTTTATAGTAGGTATAATTTTCTGTAGGTATAATTAGGGTCACTGGAATGAACAGAAAAAATTTTCATGTTCTCACCTCTTCCCCTTCACTTTAGTCACAGAATAAATGAATCTGATTAAAAATGTGATTTATCCACAGCTGCTTGCCATAAATGATGCCCTTGCTGTCTGTTGTCAGCATTTACAATACGTTCATGTTGGTCAGAATGGTAATACTGATACAGGATCCACCTATGGAAAACACCAGCAGTTTAGAGAAGGAAGGGAATGTTCTCCCAAGTTTCTGTTTTTCACAACTGAATCCTGATGGGAGATCTGGGATATCTCAGCATTATGCAAGCCAAAGCTTTGTTTGTGAAGATGTACTTAGGGGGTGGAACATGAAGCTTGGAGGCCATATAACAAAAAAACCCTCTAGTGCTTTATATTGGACCGAAGTTAACACAGATGCCTTTGGTAAAAGATCACTTTCTTGATGTATGCAGCTCACCCCATGTGGTTGTCAAGCTTACAGATCTTGCCTTAGCAACTTGGGTCTCTAGGTCTCCATCTGCTTTTTCCTTTAGTAAAAAAAAAAAAAAAAAAAAACAAACATAATCCTGGGCACAGCAGCACAGCACCTTTGAAACAAATCCTGCACTACCTTCTGCTATGAAAAGTAAGAAAGGCTTGGAGAGGGTTTTGGTCTAGAATAAGGTCTTGAGGTTGTAATTGACTGCTAGTCCAAACTATTGCTCATGTAGATTCCTTGCAAGAACTGCATTTTGTGATGCTGATCAGCATTAGCAGAGAGGTCACCTGACTGGCATTTTAGCATCTTTTATCAGATGAGGTTAACCTTTATGTTCCTGTTCTCTGTTTATTTCTCCAAGGAGAGGGTGAAAAGAATACCAAAGTGTGTATTTGTGTAGAGGAGACCACTGCTGGAATTTGTGACAATCATGGGCACAATCCCATCATTATTGCTGCTACTAAAAAAAGACTAATTAATGTTATTATCTGCCTGGGGGATAGAGCACTAGCAATCATATCTTGCCTCTGAATGAATGGCAGATGGTTTTAAGCAGTTTTGGAAAGAAATAAAGGATGTGCTTTCAGTAATGAACATTTTGAGCTCCTAGGAAGGAGGCTTGAATTGATCCTAGTGCCTTAGAGTTCTGCAGCTCCAATTGCAAAATTCTCATTAAAAAAAAAAAAACAAAGACTTACTGGCAATGTGACTCAAGAGAATAAGATATAGTTTACTGCAGTTATAACTGAGGGAAGTTATCGATGATCTCTTTTGATAAAAGACATTGGTTCCAGCTGATTTCCACCTCATGATAAGAGGTGATGGATGGTTTGCTTGGTTCTAGACATTGAATGCCTTAAGAGAGCAGTAGCTATAAACAGCAGTGTTTTGAGGACAAAGTTTCTTCAGTGTCAAGATTGATGATTTAAGGTGTCATGGATAGTTCTGTCCTTTAGAAGGAAGATGTCTTGCAATGAAGTCCAGTTTTAAGAGAATGAAGAGATGGAGTTGTATGTCTGATGTTGTAAGTGCCTCTATAAGCCACCCAAAAGTGCTGGATAGCATGAAGGAAAAGACCGGAAATTTTTCTTTCTTTGACATTGCAGTTGCTCTCACCTACTTAGTGTTCCTCTCTAAAATCTGAGAGCCGTGTGTAGCATTAGTTCTGACCAATATCATATTTAGGTCTAACTCGTTTTCCTCCCTTCCCTCTTTCCTCTCTTTAGCTTCAAGACAGATCTTGAAAGATCTTTTTCTACGGATTTGTGTCTGCCCTGGTTAGGAAGAAAGGGAACATTCTGTGCTCAAGCACATTGAGAGGAAATTGCAAGTGGCAGTTGCTCCTGTGTTAGCTGTGTGTCTCGGCACAGGGCACAAGTGTAGCACTGGTGTATATAGAGGAGGTGGAAGCTTCAACCAGAATTATTGATCCACAATGCTTCCTGAAGAATAGTGAGAGAAAGCAGCTGAAAGCATTAAAATTATTCCTCTGCTTAAAAATACTTAATAATTTGGGTTTCATGGGAGGGCTAGAGGGCACTCCTTACTACTGAATGTCATGAAAAAGTCTTGTATTAAGCCTTGAAGTTTTCAATTGCAAAAAAAAAATACTTAATGCCTCCCAAAATATTGCAGTTGATACTGTAGGTACAAAACCAAACAAGTTGGGAGCCAATGGCCAGGCTCTTAAGTGAATTTTCATATCACAGAGGGCTCTGACTCATTCTATTTGATAGCCCTTTTGCAGTTGCTGTCCAAAGGAATCTTATGAAGGGGAACAAAAAAAGATTATTTCATAGCTGAATAGGTGAAGTCCTGAAGCATAAGATGTACCTGAACATGTACTGTTTAACATAAACTGTGCACTTGGACAGCAAACTTAAATAGTTTTAGTAGACTAAAAATTAGGTTTTTAAAAAAATAAATGTATATGTGTTGCTTAAATGTAGAAATACATATTTTCTTTTTTGTTTTGTTTTTAAAGTATGCCATGCTGGCAGGACAGGTCCCATCCCTTAGGTATATTTATAAAAAGAGGTATGTTTCTTTCCAAAAGCCTCATTTAGGGAAAAGTATTGGATTTACTAGATAACACAGATCGTGAATAATCATTCATATACCCCTTAAGACTTAATGCTCATCAGAATGAAAATGACAAAAATTTAGGAATTATAATGTGCAAAATAGAAACTATTTTGAAGCAGTTATATAAATCAGCCACATATTCACATTTATATAGTATATACAGTTCTGATAGTTCCATCTCACAGATAATAAGAGAACTACCTGTGTGATAGGGTGATAAAGAGAGTAGGACATAAAAAATTGTGGAAAGGAGGTGAGGTGTAGTCTAGGGATTTTTTTGACTTGGAGATAGCTGTTATATGAGTTATATAAAGACAATAAATAAGGAATTATCATTCAGAGTTTTTCAAAAAACAAGCAGTGGAGAACATGTAATACAGTTTTCGCGTTGCAGGCTTAGGAGACTGGTTTTTTTCTGAAGATAATTGTGAAACGAACTGGCACAGGTTCCTAAGAAAGCTGAAAGTATAAATAGAGAGAGATAAATGAATTCACAGTACTAGATGGTTCATCTGTTTTTTTTTTTTAATATATGAGATAAATCTTTAATCTGCTTTTAGAATGGCTATTTTTTGCTAATAAGACTTTTGTCTTGCTCCATATTATTATGTATTACTCTTATTATTCAAGACAGTGCAGCAATTTACAGTTAGTGTAAGCAAAGGTATGTGTTAATTGTCAGTGCTAGAAAAAGAGATCTTTTTTGTTAATAATTGCATTCTATTGGTAAAAGCATAAATGGGTCCAGTTTAGTGGTACAGACGGGCCTAGGCCACTGTATCTTTCCACAATAAAAGTGAGGCATGGCCTATTCTGCAAGTTTCTATAGTCTTAATCCTGCTAGTAAAGATACAGTCACGTTTGATTTATGACCAGTGCCAATAAATTTTCTAGTGTAGATGCGGTTATAAAGACAAGTATGCTGTCTTCTACATTTGTACTGTGCCTGGTTAGAATAACCCAGCTGCATTAAAAAAAACCCAAACAAACCCTAGGCACAGGTTAAGAAGTAAAAGTGCACATTTCTCTGTAGTTTCTTTAGGGCCTTGACTGCACAGATGATTCTGCTGAGGTACTTCTCTAGCTGTGAAAATGCACCTACACAGTAGTTTCAGTTATTACAAAGTGGGATTTTCTGAGAATGCTGTCTCTTAACGATACTATAATATAGAAAACATAACAAAAGTCTCATTCAGGCATGGACTAAATACAGCAAACATGCTGAAAGAACCTTAAAAATGTTGTAGTATGAATTTTATGAGTGAAAATAAGTTTATACTGATACCATTGCATTAAAATAAAATATGTTTTGTTATACAAACTATTATAGTTGCTTCACCAGACTTTCTAGTGCAAGGAAGATTTCAGGTGAAAGTCTTGTTAAACAAATCTCATGAAGCAACAAAAGCTCCCTTCTGTCTGGTTATGTAGATGTATTCACTCCTCCCTGTCTGTTGCAGACAAGCACTCTTAGTATGTCGTGTAGAATGAGGAAATTCATATAATTTATTTTAAGATCTTTAAGAACTTTAGAAATCCTCCACAAAACAGTTGAGTGTGACTTCATATGCATTATAAATGATGAAGAGCTTTCAGAACTAGGGTTGAGTATAGTTTGCATATACAGATGGAAACATAACTGTTCTGAGATTGCTGATAGCTTTATTGAGATTATTATATTTTCACATGGACCAATCCTCATTTTTCATCAGAGTACAACTCTCACTCATCTGTAGGTTAAAGATGGGTCACTGGGTCCAGTTTGCTGCTGAACTTTTTCAAATGAGATTTCTCTTCTTGTTTCTACTTGTCTTTTGTTTAGAAATTATAGCGCAGAAACATTATTTTCTCACCATGATGTGATTTCCAGTGCTCCACAGGAGAAGACAAATTTCACAAGTAATAACAGTGAAGTATCTGATCTCCTTGGCCTCAAGCGGCCATTCTTTTGTCCTACCGTTACTTATCTGTGATTTGTATCCTAGATCTACACTTTGTATGATTATTTGCAGTGAAGTCTCTTTTTTGTGTTTGACAGTGTTAAGTATCATTTAAGTGTGTTTATTTTAAGGCCTCTAGACAAGAGCTGTAAAAAAGCTGTTGTATTTTTGCTTTTTTTTTTTTAATTTACTGATGTAAATGCAAGGCGATGGTGCATAAATCTAGTTAAATGTAGTTTAATAACTCTTGTGTTTTTTAAAAGATTCATGCATCTGTTGGGCCAGTCTCCAAGGACAGATCTAGGCTTAGGCTGTCAAACAAATGGATTTTTAACACATTTCTGTGTAGTTAAACCTAGCTTGAATGTAGTTGAAACTCAAAATGCTGAAGTACAGCAGAAAAAAATTAGTTATGCTAACCTTGTATGTATGTATGTACCTTTAACTGATCAATCTTTAACTGCTTCAAAATAAGCTCAGGAAAGCTGGTTTCTAAACATTTTTCTCTTAGGCATTCAGTTTAGGAGAAATTCTCAACTATGCCAGTGTTTGAGCCGTGGACTTTACAGGCATTTCAGTGTAGATTTTCTTGGTATGTCTCGATCTTGTAGTTGCTTAGGTAAGACTTGATGTTGTGCTTGCTTCTGTAAGATATAAGTGATCAGTTTTTCTGCCTCCTATTTGCAGAGAACATCTGTATTGCCACTCATTGTGCTTGACTGGTAACCCCTTATCTAGGATGTCTACACTAGGAGAAACCAAGCTGTTTAAAATTCCTAAATAGTTTTGGTTTCTGTGTAAGGTTTCTAGGATCCTTGGTGATGCTTCTCCTGCATCCTTGAAGATCATAATTACTGTCAATAGAAGAAATAACTTGGGCATATGTTCCTGTGTTAACCTGTTGTTAGAGCAGTACTGCGGCACAGGGAGTACTGATGTACGGGCACAGATGGTATATGGCTATGGCAGAAAAAGTGTGTATGTACCACATTACTCGAATTGTATCAGAGCATGATTGCACAATTATAATTTTTATCTGTTTTGTGACTGAGGCCGCAGACAGGGGTGTAATCCTCTTCAGAGGATTCTCCCTGTCAGAGCATGCTGCTTGTGGTCCTTTGTTTCCAGAAATTCAGTTTTAAAGTGTATTAATAAGTTAAGCGTATTGTTACTGTGACACTTGATTTTTAAAGAAAGTAAATAGACATGATGCAGCTATCTGGAGAAGGCAGGTAGGATGGAACAGGTATGAGGTGTAGGCTTCTACCTACATTTCTAAATAATTCCTTGAGTTTCCTGTTGTTTTCTGGAATGAGAGAAATCTGAAAATGTTTTGTATATATGTATGTATGTATTTATTGAAATATTCTACATAAGTCTGCTTTTACTTTTTTATTTATTGTTACCAACTTTCCATAGTTGGCTTAGTATTCTTACAGCCATTTGGATATATATTTGCTATAATTACAGTGGTATACCAGGAATGTTCTAGTTTGAATCATAACTTTTTTTTTCTTTCCATTTGTGATTGATTCTAGGTATTTATGTAAACTGTCAGACCAGGAGTTGCGACAGAGTGCAGCCCGGAACATGGCAGATTTAATGTGGAGCACAGTTAAAGAGCCATTGGATACAGCCTTGTGTTTTGATAAAGAAAGTCTTGATCTTGCATTTAAATACTTTATGTCACCAACTCTAACAATGAGACTGGCTGGCCTGAGTCAAATAACAGTAAGAACTTTTTAAGCTTATAAATAATATTTAGAAAAGATGTTTATATTGTGTTTTATGAGTTATAGACTTGATTTAGGGACTTTTTAAAATACGTGTAAACATCAGGATCCTCTTATATGCAGTCTTAGGAAATTACAGTTGTGATTGTGAACTTGGGGTTCACTGAGAGATCAGTCCAAGTGATGACTGTATTCTGCAGCATATGGATCTGTACACATTTCCTGAACAATTTTCCATGCTAAACAAAATTGTCATTTCATGGCTAATGTGTTAAAATTCAAGTCCCTTGACATTGCTATATTTTTTGTTTACAATCGCTTTCAATACGTTTTCATTTTTACATTTACAGTGTCTTGACTCAACTGTAAGCAATTAGCTGCTTCTTTGTGTTGTACATACCTCTTTTTCCTGTTTGTTTAGTCTGTTTCTCAAGAGAGAGCATTTCTGCATTAATTAGCAGAAGACTGAAGATACATACATATATATAGCATCAAATAGAAATGACTAAAACAAAAAACCCCACCCTCTCTTTCCCATGGAAATGTTCCGCATTACACCCATCAAGATACGTTTTGCATCCTTTGTCTGCCCTTTCTTCCTATGCCTGTAATGCAGCCATAGAGACAGTTGCAGTGTCTTTTTTTACACTTTTTTTGCCAAAAAAAGTGATTTTTTTTTAATTCATCTGAGCCTTTTCAATTATGTGTTTCTTCTGACAAGCTCATATTTAAGATTTATAGATTGTATTGTCATGTTTTCCTTAATGTGGAAAATGGTTAATAGGAGCAAATGATACTAAAGTAAACATGTTTGGAAGTTTTGTAATATTTTCTGAATGCAGTAAAGTAAACTGTGAGTATTTTCAGTCAGATTATTGTGTTTTTTTAACCAAAGTAAATATTTAAGTTGCATAAGTATGTGAACTACTAAGTTGAAAATGAAAAGCGATTCAAAGGGTAACAGCATTGTTCGGACTTGAATGTGCTGTCCATTCAGTTTTGCATTTGTATGAATGGAAACAAAATGCAGTTCATGCAGTAGAGAGTCTGAAGCAAGATACAGAGAAAGTTAACTTTGGGAAGAAAGAGTGATATTACTCTAACAGGCTACCCAGAGAGGTTGTGGAGTCTCCTTCTTTGGAGACATTCAAGACCAATCTGGACATGTTCCTACCGTGCCTGAATTCTAGTCTTATGCTGTAATTAATTAGTGTAAAGTGAATGTTCATGATTCTTTTTGTGTAATAGGACTTCAGAGAGTTGCTAAAGCCCTAGATGAATGTATTCATCTAGACCTAAAGCTTGTATTTTTGTTGGATTTTTTTCATCACCATTTGCCTGATTATTTATGCAGTTACAGATATAATACCTGGCAAATTTTAAAATATGGTCATTGACTGGACATAAGTCATTTGCCTTTCTCTTTTATTTTTTGAAAATCTGCAGGTTTTGAAAATGCAATTTTCAGTATCATTTATTTTAAAGTATATTTCCAATGCTTGCATAGTTTCACTTACGATAAATTTTTATTCTTGTACATACTTTCCTTCAGTTTTGTACAGGTGTCTTTCTTCAACTACTAATGAATGTCTGTGTATCCTTACCAAAAGAAAGTCTGAAAATAAGAATGCATCAGTTTGCATATTTTTCAGGCATGTAGTTCATTCAAGGGAGTGTGAAATTGGGTAACTTAAAAAAGTTATGTTTTATCTGTTATAATTGATAAATATGATTGTAAAGCTGAGGGATTTTTTAATAACAGGCATTTATTTTTAGACGAAAATTGGTTTTTAGCATGTAAAGAAATGGAATATTGTTTGTTACTAAGCATTTTTAAGTGGGAATAGTCTCTCAAACTGCTGTGGAACTGTGAGGATTTATTCTTTCTCAAATTATAGGCAATTTTCTTCTTGGTCTCTTTTTAAAGATCTTGTGAAGACATATTTGGAAGATGCATTTTTTTATTTTGTGTTTTGGAAGCATTTTGATTTAATTTGTTTTGTATGCTTTACCCAGAACAATTTTAATTGCTAGGTCTGCACACCTTTGTGAAATCTGAACCAAAATTTACAGAAATTTTGACTGCTGCTTTACTGAAGTTTTCTGTCCTCTTTGCAGAGATGTGTGTACAGAGATGTAATGTAGTTCAGCTTCTTTAATATTTTCACACAACCTCGTGTATGTACATACATACCTTCCTGACTTTTTTTGAAGTTGCTTTTTTCTCTTCACATCTTTGATGGCTCAAATTTGTTGAAGTAATTTAATTAAAATGTTCTTCCCAACCAACACAATTCTGGCATCCTGGTTTGTATTTCAAGACTGTAGAACTATGATTCTTGCAACTGCAGAGTGTTTTCCGGGACTTTCTTTTGCCTTAAGTGAGCAGTTAGCATTGAAGCTAAACTCTTCATTCTGTGGTGCAAATAGTTGTGAAGATTCAATGGAAACTTAGAAAATATATGTGATGTGCAGATATTTTCAAGTGTGAATTTTTCAATGCATACTTTATTTCAAGAAAAAATTTCTTCTGAAAATTCATATGGAAAGTTGACTCAGATGCAGATTCTAATTTCAACTCACAAGATCAAGACCAAAATAGATTTGATCGAAAAATTTGTATGGCTTGCCTGATTGTTCCTTTTACAAGACAAATGTACTTTTACTGTCACCGTGGAGACAGAAATCTTTGACCAAAAATATCAGTGAATGTAAACAGATGAATGTCTTCTAACATGGAGGTGTTGGTTTGTGTCTGCCAAGAGATTTTTTTTTTTACATTTTTTTTTCTGTCTGACAGCTAACATGACCAGTCCTAAAATTTACATTCCACCAAATATAAACTTGCTTCCCTTGAAGAGAAGCATATACATAATGTGTCATATTATTTGACTAAAGTTCTTATTTTGACTAAAGTTCTTATTTACAAAACAGGGTTGAAGACAGGCACATGAAAGTTAATTTTAGCAAAGTGAAAGCTTAAATGTTTGAATAGGGATTTGGAAATAGCTAGAGAAAAGAATAGCAAAGTGTAAACCAAGATATATACCTGAAGGGTATTTTTTTGTTGTGATCTTGTTTCTTTTTGTTTTTGTCTCCCAGTCACATGTTGAGGTGGTTCAGCTCTAAAATACTCTCTTCTCTTTCTACTACTCCCTCACAAATAAGACTCTTTTCCCATCCTTCCACATACAGAAAATGAAAACATGAAAATGAATATTGTGACTAATCTGGGCATTCTTTTTCAGTTTTTCAACCACTTTTTATGTGGTTCTGTGCATTAGTGAAAATGCAGATGCAGCAATGTTAGGTTTTTCCTGAACATATTCAGTACAAAACATGAATAGTGCGTGTTTAGTCTTCTTGCATTCATTTCCTACGTAGAAAGTGGAAGTACCTTTGATGCCTGGGTTTTGAGACAAGACTGGGTAGGGAGATGTCTTCGTGTTCTCAGCTTTATTTTACCGAAGACTTCATACCTTTTTTGTGCTTAATATCTAACTCATTTGTGTTACATTAATTGAGTGTCTGGGCACAGGCGTCTCTATTTTTTTACTGTGTTTTATATGTGGTAAAAATTGTAAAATTATTTTATTCCCTCTGGCATTTCATGGTACTGAAACATGCAGTGAAAAGAATGCTGGGAGGAGAATGAGAATAAGGTGGTGGAACACTATCCCATGTGTAATTTGTGCTGGTGTGTCAGAATTCTAAGAGTTTAGTTGAAATTATTGTAAAAATTGTTGGCAAAATACGGTGTGAAAACAGCCTTTATCAAAATGCCTCTGGAATAGAATTTTGCATGGGGAAATTTGTATCAGCATGTGACTGCGGATTTAAAATTGACAATAGTTACAGTTCAGTATGCATCAATTTCCAAAGTAGGTATTTCGTTTCTCATTAAAACCTACATGCAAAGTGACTGCTATACACCTTGGTTTGGTTTTTGGAGTAGGGTGGAGTTTTGTAATAGCGTTTAATTGTTTTAGTGAAAGAAAGATTGGTTAAAAAAGAAAATTGATCTCACCTACAACTGCTTGCATTTGCCTGTTCACGTTTTTGTCAAAGCTATTTAATTAAAAACATTTGAAGTTTTTAGATGAAGAATTTTCTATGAAGAAACATAGAAAAGTTTACTGTTACTACTACTGCTTTTAAATATAGGAAAACTATGTCATAAAATGTTTAGGTAAAAATTTAATTATTTTCTTCCTTTTTTTAAACTATAGAATCAACTTCATACCTTCAATGATGTGTGTAATAATGAGTCATTAGTTTCAGACACAGAAACGTAAGTAGGAACACTATTATGAATATTTAAGTGCACTGTATGATTGCAAATCTTCTGTATTGTTATGGATTATACACAGTGGGGAGTAGCAATAGTCTGAGGTGTTAATTTGAAATATTTTAATCAGGGATTTAATAAATGGTTATTTCAACAATATTTCTAAATGCTTCTGGATTTCTTTTTTCTTGTCTTAAAAGATAGATACATGGGTAATCCTTAGAAAACTGTAGATACTGAAATAATAAGTACCTGTTAGAGGCCATTATCTCCATTTTGGTGTATAAATAAAAAACAGCTCATTCAGCTATTTTTATTGTCTTCTTGTTTCTTCTGAATACTTACTTAACTAAGACTTGTCTTGTCATTGCTGGTTCCCAGAATTGTTATTAGCCTTTCACTGAGTCTGTAGGCTATGTTTTTAGAATTATTTGTTGTTCCTCAAAGCCTTTATTTATATAATTCAACTGTGTTTAACAATTTCAAAGGACACTTCCTTAAATCTTTACTAAGACTCACATGTGGGATCATATTGCAGTGAGGAAATGTATCAATCTGTGTAGTAACTCTAAACTTACTGTTAGAACTGTCCAGAATTTAGCAAAAGTATGTCTTCAGCCAGTTGAAATAACTGTTCTTTTGAAAAATTTGGCAATTCTTGAGATGGACTCTTGGCGCTTAATTTGGGGTTTGATGTATTGATTCTGTTTATCTTGGGGGTTGTATCCACGTGCGTATTTGTCTCACTGCAGACACACGCTCCCCACCATCTTTTGCTCATTAACGAGAAGTCTGTAACAGCAGCAGGTGGCTTGCTTTTCTGTCTGGGTAGTTTTATTATAGAGGTTTTTATTTTAACACCCGCCTATTGAAATCTGGCAGCAATCAAGACCACAATACTGTAGATTTCATGTAAATAACAGTTTGAATATCTTAAGTGAAATTTAGGATAATAGGTTGATAGATTAAAATAGAAGATTCAGAATCTAGGACAGTTTTGCTTCCATGAAGGTGGGAAAATATCTTGAGAATACAAAATAAATAAGTGCTTGTGATCGAGTATTTTTTGTCGCTAAATTGATAGATGAACATGAATTCATGATAACCATTTATTTCAAATAAAACTTTGATACATATTGCCAGGAAAAATTTAAGAATTCTGATCAAGTATGACACAGATACTGCACTAATATATGTTTTAAAAATATAAACTATTACAATAAATATAATCAGACGTTTATTACTTTAATATTATTATATACTTCCATATAAATACTGTTGGTATATTTCATGCCGTGGGTGAGGTGTCGGGTTTTTTTCCAAAGCCTCTGGTTACTATGGGAGCATAACACTGTGAGTATGTGGCGTGGCTTGGTTGGCTGGGGTATTTTCGATATTGTACCACCAGTTTATGGTGTACCGTCACACTGGGACTGCCAAACCTCAGTTGTACCCATTTCTTCTCATTTCTTCGTGTTGAAAATGTGAAATGGAGGTTTTTCTTGGTAACTTTATCTTCTGAATGAAATTAGTTTTTAGCTACTAGTAACTAGTTAAAGACCATTTACAGGAACTGACACTGCCAGTTAAATCTAGTAAAAAAGCTGTTTGGTTTTCTGTGTGAAATGTAAAAAGGGAAAGTTGCCAACAGGGGAAGAAGAGAAAGGTGCTTAAATTTCCCTGCAGAAGAGCAGATGTGCTATGCAAGAACATCAGAGTTATTTTAAAGCTGAAGGAAATTGTAAAATTCTCATTTGGGTTATTACTTTCTTGGCAAGGGCATCTGTAAACAGCCTGTCATTTGAAAGGAATGCAGCATGGACAGAAGACTTTCTTTTCCACTTTTGGAGTGTGTGATATTTTTAATATGAATTCCAATCATTCCGATGTTTTTATCTGAGAAGTTGGATACAAATCAGTATCAGGTATTGCTGCTCATCTTCAGATATCTTTTGGAATCACTGATTTCTTCTAGCCAAATAATCACAACAGGCTGGTGCAGAAGGCTGAGGTAAAATGTCTCACTCTACAATTTGTTCAGTATAAAGCTTCTCTCTCATTAGAGAGACTGTTCATGAGAAAGTTTTGGATGAGAAAGCACTCAGAGTGTTGGCAGTGTTTGAATGAGCAGCAAAAGGAAAGCTTTTCATTCCTATTTTCTTTCCTTAGTGGAGAAAGGAAGACTAAGATTTATTTTGTACCTTTGTAGCCTCTGCAGATGTGTCGAAGGAAGATGTTTTGCATTATGTCTGGTCAATCCCCATTATGTGTTTTGACTTTTCCAGATGCATTTGGAACTGTCAACCTTTGGGATTTCTCCTTCTGTATCTTGATAAGGTGGGTTTGCGGGAGGTTTCTTTTTTCCTTAAAAAGATCTGTCAGTTAGTCCTAGCTCTTCCCATTTATTTGGAAGTATCAGGATTTTTTAGCAAATATTTTGCAACAGCTTCCCACATTTATCTGCGTGGTTGCAGATTTTTTCATGGTAAGACAAGCTAAAGCATCCTTTGTCTCAGGAAAGCATTGGATTTCACAACTTGCACTTGATGGCAGGAGAAAACAAAGAGAAATCTGTTTTCTAGCTGTAGGTATTTGTATGTCTTTTCAGATTTGGTTTACTTGACTGCCTTCTGTAGGGTTTAGGGTTTGTGGTGACTGAGTATGTGTATCATCCGGATATGTGCAATGTCTTACTGACTCAACTTCATAAGGTCCCTCAGAGATATACTTTTAATTTAGCTGTTCCTGGCTCTTAAGATGGAATCTAATTCTTTGCAGTACAAGATACTGAAGAGCATGAAATCTATTGAAGCTAAATATAACGAGACTGAATAGAAGAGTCTTCAAGTCTTTGAATAGTGATTCCTAAAACTATTTTGCTGATGGCAGTTAGTGAAAAATAATCATGCCTTTCAGGGAGGGAAAGAGTTTTTTTTGTGCTATTTGGACCACAAGAGCAAAAAAAGTGTTGTTTCTTCCTTAATGAGGACACTGTCAGCTTGTGGAAGTAACATGTGTAAAGAGATACTTTATTATGCTCTTTCCTTGGCAGGCAGCCATGTCTTTGAGTTTCAGGATTCAGGTGGATGCTGAGACAACCTCCTGTCTCATTTAAAAACTTGATTACCCTGAAGCTTCTTACAGAGTCATTTCAGGTGTCCAAAATTCCTTTCACCGCTGAACACAAAGATCCAAACTGTTTCTTCTCCTTTCTTTTCCTTCTCTTTCCTTATTTATTGAGTTTAGTATTGAACTGAAAGTTTTGTTATGCTTTTTCACTTCACCACTGTTCTCTTAGCTCATGTTAACTCTTGCTTTCCCAACTTTTGTCTAAACTCAGTAACTGAATTTATGGCAGTTTCATTTAAATGCCTCTTCCCCTCTCTATTCCGCATTCCAGGGATCTTTTCAGATTTTCCCTGAAAAAAATAGTAGTAAAGATTTTCACTCAGCTCACTAATCTTTCTGTATAATGGCACACATAGTAGTACAATAAATACTCAAGGTGATGTCAGAGTGATGGTTTTGGAGCCTGTAGATCATCAAATAGAAAAATGTGTGCTCATAAACAAAAATGTGCTTTGAATGTGAGTTGGGAAGGTGGTTGCTATATCCTCATTGCATTCCTATTCCTGAATAGTTGAGCTCAGTGTTTCGCATCCATTGCTGTGTTGTAGGTGCTATTTCAGTGATTTTTGTCAAGAAATGTTAGTCCTCATCCTTTCCAAGTTGCTTGTTATATTGCTACCTTTTTTTTTCTTTTAAGGTTTTATATGAGATTTTTCGATGACATTGCTGACTAGTAACTGTATTTCATCTGGTACTGAGCTAGTGTGTTTTTGTAGCGGTGTGGTGGTGAATTGTGTTGAGAACTGACTGGATACATAAAGTTGGGGTTTTTTTGGCGGGGGGCAGTGTATTTTTGTTCCTGGTTCTGGGTCATCATGTGGCTATCAAGTCTTTCACCACAGCCTTTGATTAAAATGTTTCTAGGACTTTAACCCAGTCCTCTTTGACCTACCAGGAAAATACATAAACTGTAGTTTCCTTCCAGGTAGTTGTATTTACAATAATGAATAAAATTCAAGCTCTAGCACTTGCCTTTTGTAGGTGCAATTCATAATCATCAGGCCATATCTGAAGCGGTGTAGCTTCCACCCTTCCCTGCAGTTGCGTGGAATGCCCTGGGAAAACTGGTGTCAGAAGTGCATGTATTTCACTGCTTGGAAGTAAAACAGTTAATTTTGACAGACATGAAATGTCAGAGAATTTAAATGAGAAGTCTAGGGGGTAATTGATTAAATGTAGAGATCATGTAGCCCAACATGTTTTGTAGTTTTCCTGTGTGAGAAAGATTTAGAGACAATTAAACTAGAGTGGCTGCTACCTTTACTTTCATTCTCTCCTCCTCACTCACCTACAGCACACACCGGTAGAGAGCATCATGTTATTTAAATGGCTTTTCCTCTTGCTATTCCAATTACTAAAGCAATGAAAAAGAACGAATGTGTGTTAATTACCAAGGTGAATGTTTTTACCACTAAGGTATGTATGACAGAGATATCTAATTTGTAGTGCTGCTTTCATGTTAGAGGAGCAGGAATTTCTGTACTTTGATCATAATGCATATTTTTCACTCTCATAATTTTCTTCAGTCTGAAGGAGGAAAATCTTTCTGTAACCTTGTGAAGAACCTCTTTTGAAAGAAAATTTGAGCATATTTTTACTGAAAAATGAGTTCCTGCTAAGTTGCCTGAATTGAGAGTGATATTGTGTAGTAATAATCATATAATAATTTGCACATTGTTCTGTGATAAAATACTTTTGAAATGCAAAAAATACTGACTACATGAAATAAATTTTAACATCTAGAAGTTTAAACTGCATTGAAAAATATTGAAAATCATTCTATAAATTTTTTAATAAATGTTACTGTAGATTACCATGCTTATTGAGGCAACTCAGAACACAATGATGTTTTTGAACTTGAGTGTTTCTGAAATTTCTCAAAGCTGTAGGTCTTTGATAATTATAAAAGTAAAATTTATATATATATATATATAATATATAATATACAAGCTCAAATAATAGATTATTTATAGGCTGGAAGTTTATTCTTATTCTGGAATTCCTTGTGAGTTAAGGTGTTTACTCTGAAAGCGAGGAAACTTATCAAAGAATTAGAAAAACACTGGATGAAAAAAGCCTTGCCTGAGATGGAAGTATTTAGGAATTAAGTCAGATACCTATCATTTACACTGAAATTAGCTTGCTTTGGAGGATGTATTTCAAAGTATATCAGAGAACAAAGTACTTCGCGCTGATAAGAGGTTTGCCATTTACAAAGACAGTACATTTAGTGATTGGTGTGCCCTCAGCAAAACTTTCTGGGAGGAACAATTCCCTTGGGAAGCACAAAGGCTGCATTCTGCCTTTCACAAGGATCCTGTTGTCTTTGGTCATCCTCAACAAATCCATATCAAATGAATGTTTACCTTTAGAAATCTGAGATGTAATTTTATCACAGTTGAGCTCTCCATTAGGATAAAGAGTTTTTTAACACTGAGAATACATCTATTAAAGAAAAGTCATTCCTTCAAAAGAATAATAAATTATTTCTCATAAGAAACATGTTGCAGATTAGAGATAAAGAACTGCCATTCTAATTTAATAAAACGAGAAGGAACTCGCTCCAAACCGAGTTTTTGTTCTTTCCTTTGGAGTAGCTACATACAACTCTGGATACAGTGTCTAATAGGCAATGTGCCACTAGCAGAAACATTTGGTTTAAAGACACCATTGGAGCAGTATGTCCTTTCATATTAACATGGCCTAGAAAATCTAGCAGTGCTTGTCTGGAATTCATTCTAAAAGCTACATGTTTGAAAATTCGGATCTGAGAAGAAATGAAGTGGTCTTGGAACAAAATTACTTCCATTGATTTGTAACTCAGGTGTTAAGGCTTTTTGCTTCTTTTGGTGGACAATATGCAGTGACTTTTCTCACATTTCATAAGCAGAAGTACATACATGCAGGTCTCCTGCTTCTAGTGTGTGTACATTCATTCATGTTACCAGATCTGTCTGTCTTTTTGTGTGTGCAGACTGTAAGCTGTGGGGCTTTCTGCTTACGTTTTGGTTGTGTAGCAGGAGCGCTTCTACCCAGAGAAAGGGGCAGCAATGTACAGCTATAAGCAGAAGCCGAGGGCAAATAAGTCCTAAATTCAAGGAACGTATTTGCAGGCTGCATTCAGTGTTCAGACCATGGGTTGGGCACCTGTGATTTGAGGTGAAGCTGAACTACCAAATCTACCAGCTGTCTGACAAAATGCGAGTTATAGTCTCTCAAGCTACATGGGCAGTGCCACTATGGTCATTTGTGTTTGTCAACATAGAGCATAAGATCATTTTTTTAGAGCCATGTTTGTTGCTAAAGGAGGCTGGCAGCATATATTCTAATGAATGATGACTTCCTTTTGCTGTAAAATCTTGAAAATCACAGCTTGCCTGTGAAAAGATCTTCAGATTTTGTTAGACAGAAATCCAAGCCCTGAATGTGACTAACGTACATACTCCAAAATATGGTTTGGGGTGTAGGCGTCTTTGGGTTGTTGGTGTTGTGATTGGGTTTTAGTTTTGTTTTTTGATGAGGTTATAGTCAATTAAGTAGGTCTTGAGTTCATGGAACAGATCTTGTTTATCTTTTTTATCCCTTTTTGATCAGATACCCTGTCAAAACTGTCTTCACAGTATGAAAACTAATTTATTAATAAGCCACAATTGGTACCGTTGGTAAATTGTTGTACCTTGGAAACCTGTTATTACTGAAATGTCGGGGGAAATTATATTTCTCTGAATAGCATAGGAATATTTGGTTCCCTGTGTTCTGGAATTGAAGAGGACAGTATACGAATGGTGTGGAGTAATAGGAACTTTGATCTTTGAGCTCATGCATAAGGATCAGGCAATTCAAAACAGTCAAAGAACTGGAAGTGTGCCCTGGAGAAGTGAATCCTGCTTGGAAAAGCTACAAAGTCAATCTCTTTTTACCTAAGGAATCTTGTTTTCTTTGCGGATGATAAAGATGGGCAATCCTGAAGTTTTAATAGTGACCGTAAAAGTGACAACAGTGGTAAAAAACTCTTCCTGTAGTCCTCCAAGACACCCCCTCCCATCCTCTCCTCCTTGTGAAACAGAGAGCTTCTATTCCAGGGCCATTTAAACTGCAGGCTATGCTTTAAATACTGTGATATCCTCTTAATTGCTTGTGGTGCCAAAATCTGGGTAAACAAACACTTGCTTGAAAGGAGGGAATAAAAAGGAGTTTATACATTAGTTTCCAGACAGGGCAGTCCTTTCTGGAAGTTCAGCTTTTGTTGTAGAAAATTCTGATTTCTTGTTCTATTCTGTTTGGATGTTTGCCTATGGATTGGCAGTGGCTAAAGTTTCCTATTGGTATGGGTGAAGCAAAATGAGAATTTTGAAGTATCTCTATGCTACACATGTGTAAGTGTGACCATGTAAAACATAGCTTTGTAGAGCTATATGTGTTGCTTTTTATGCAACAGAATCTAAAAATATTAAAGTGTTTTTTTCCTTTAGAAAGCTATTGCTATCACTCCCACTTTTGGCTACATGTGTGGACTCAGTAGTTCTGGAATTTCATTATGAGTTTGGGTTAAATAGTTGTGTTTATGAAAATCTTACCTGTGAGGTCTTTGAAACTGGTCTGCAGGTGGTCTGCTGAGCTCCATTAACTAATAAAATATGTAGAGATGTTGGTTACGTGTTTGCTAATGATCCAGAGGGATGAGTGAGAAATGCCACTAGTCTTCCAACTGAAGGAAAACATGCAGAAATCATTTGCTTCTTACCTGAATGAATGAATGAATGAATGAATGAATGAATGAATGAATGAATGAATGAATGTTGAGTATGCTTTGTGTTCAGAAATTTATTTATGTACTTACTATAATTACAGATAATAATTTGAAAGACGTGCTGTGCTAGGGAAGAGGCAGATAATTTTACATTTGTTCCATTCTTTCTTCATGTCTAGGTCAATTGCTAAAGAGCTTGCAGACTGGCTCATCAGCAACAATGTAGTTGAGCACATTTTTGGACCAAATTTGCATATTGAGGTTTGTATAAAATTATTATTTTTCTTATAAACATGGAGGAGTAACTTCTTGTTCTAGTAAATCTTTCCTCAATATGTTCTCACTTTGCAGATCATCAAACAGTGCCAAGTGATTCTGAATTTTCTTGCAGCTGAAGGGAGGCTTAGTACTCAACATATAGACTGTATTTGGGCTGCAGCACAGGTATATATAAATTTTTTTTAATTGCAGGAGGGATAAAAACACAAAATAAAAAATGGCAGGTTGATTTTTGGTTTACATTCTTAAAGTTGAGTTTCTTACTTTTCCTTGTTTGTCTGTTTTGCTGAGCAAAATTTTAACTAACTGCCACAAATACTGTTGTGTGGGGTTTTTTTTTTAAATATTAGAGGCAAAACTTTTCCCAGGCTATTTTTATGAGGAAAAACAATTCAGTTGTATAGCAAAGACACAGTGTTTTCACCAAGAGTGGGGTGAAGACTGTAGGGTAGATTAAATATTTTTGCTCTTGTGCTAAATTGCCTTACTCCTGTGTATTGTAGCTTCCACTTCTGTTACTCCTGGTGGGAACACTCAGGTGAAAATTGTGGCAGTGAATTTTACATCTGTGTTACAGTGCTGGTGTACAGGCACTGAGATTTTATTCTTTGTTGGTAAACCTGGAAACTCTGACAAGTTTTTTTTACCTTCAGAAAGATATATTTGCTACTTCTAATGCATTGCTGTGCTTTTTATTTTGGGTTGTGAAAATATTTATTTAGGGGATTTGAATACAGTAGTCGTTTTGACTTCCTGTTGTGGAAACTTTTTTTCACAGTTTCATTCTGCCTGTAATAAAAAACAATCAACAAAAGCTAATAAAAAGCAAACAACAAAAGCCAAGAAAAAAAACCCAAGGTTTCAGTGCAAATTTTCTGAAAAATACACTAAAAATGAAGGCCAGAGAAAAAATGTTGATCTTTCTGAACAGATGTGAGGAACATAGTTTTATACAAGTTAGAATTTGAAGGGTTTGTTTTTATGAGTTCAATGCTGCTTTCAAATGTTTCAATCAAAGGCTGCTGTATACACATTCTGAGCCCATAGCCCATATAACATGCAGCTGGTATAGATAAAATATGCCCATTATAAGAGCATTCTCTAATATGCTCCAACAATTCTCCGTATCACAGTAACTAATAATTACTTCATTTACACTTTTAAAGTAATATTTTACCTTCCATGATGTTTTCACCCATACAGTAACTCACATTAGTGTTAGACCTCTGGATTTTTTTTTCTATTTTGTCTACTATTTTAAGAACTTAATATAATTACCCAAACGTGATAATTCTTTTATAGTTCACATGTTGATTTTGACATTCTGATATTTTTAAGATACAGGTTTGATATTATAACTAAGGATGTCCTGATTACTTCCTTTAGCCTAAAAGAACAGAAGGCCTTAAAGAATATATTTTCCACTTTTTAAACAAATTTTTTGACAAAACCTCACCTTCTCTGAGTTGAAGCAGGTATCTCGGGATGTGTAAATGCACCCCTGTATAGAATCCACATAATCTCATTCTGGTTTGAATCTTCCGAAAGATGGCCTGTACTTCATGAACTGCTGACACAGATATTTTCTACATCAGTAAGGCAAAAATAAATCAATAAATAATGGAAAACTCCTTTTTGAGGTGCATAAGTGGTATCCAACATTAATATTTTTTCTAGAAGCTTCCTGCAAGCTTTTTTTTTAATAACAACTTAATTACAAACATACTGAAATCCTTTGAATGACTATGAAAAACAGCTTTTAACCTAAGAGAAAGAAAGCATTTAGTGCCACTGTCACTTTAATGTATAAATAGAGTAGTTAGCTATACATGTTGTTAACATTTTTTGACAGCCATTACTGGGAAGACAAATGAATTATAAATAATCCTTATGCAGTTCACACAGTCTGTTCTCTCAGTCTCATATGAGCCTGTAATGTCTTTATTTGTATTTACCACTCCTAATAAGCTAGCCGTTGCAGATATTATTTCCTTCAGGATTTAGTGTATAGACTAACATAATAGAAATTAAATTATAATGCAAAATCAAATTCCAGTCCTCTTTACCAAATCTCTTGGAACATAAACCAAGGAAGTTACTGTTATATTTTATTTCACTAAGTTTAGCTACCATTGCAAGTCTCATGTAGTATGGAATTATTGGAAAAGTGCTTCTTGAGAACTTGCAAAGATGTTGTTTAATTGGTGAAATTTTTTCAATCTTTGATCTATTTTTTTTGAAAGTTTGTTTTGCAGTTCCTGTTATCTTCTGTTTGTACTTTGTAGCTAAAGCACTGCAGTCGTTACATACATGACCTGTTTCCTTCTTTGATCAAAAACTTGGACCCAGTCCCACTTAGACATCTTCTTAACCTTGTGTCAACTCTTCATCCAAGTGCTCACACTGAACAGGTAAATGACAAGGCAGACAAAATCTCTGTAATGAGCAAAGAAATGTCAGTATATTAACAAAGCATTATGAATTTGACTTCATTTTTCTAAAGGAATGCATGTAAAAGTAACAGTCACTGATGCGTAGGAGAGGATACTATATGACATAAGTTACCATGTTTCTTAATGGCCTTTTCTGTTTTCTGAATTATTATCTTTTTCAGAGATTTTTGAAGACTGATAACCACTGATAAGAGTTTAAGTTCATATCTGAAGTGAAAAAGTGTTCACTCATCACTATTTGTGCATTCGTTTATTTCGATGATTTATGGTGAACTGTAGTATTGGCACATAGAAAGCTTAATAGTGGATCTTTGCATGCAAAACTTACTGCTTCTTAATGGCACTGTTATCTGGTTTTGTTCATAGACCTTGTATTTGGCATCAATGCTTATAAAAGCACTGTGGAATAATGCTCTAGCAGCTAAGGCTCAGCTGTCAAAACAAAGCTCTTTTGCATCTTTACTGAGTACCAATCTGCCCATGGGAAACAAAAAAGGTATGTGGTTTTCCAGTAGATCTGGTAGTTAATTTTTTTTATTTCCACAGTCTCCTTGTTGACTTTGGACAAAAAGGATGTATAGGACTTGAAGTAAAAAGTATTTTTTAAAAGTGTTGTGCTGTCATATTTTTCAAGCAGAAGTTGAGGATAAAGATGAAATCATTAAAACTTTGTGAGTGCATTTGGAAAGCTTTCTATTTCGGATCAATTCTGTGTATATCTAAAGTAGTAAGTGTTTTTCTTTTTTTTTTTTTTCTTTTTAATTCAGAGAATGGTCCATAACTCATCACTTAAGTCTTTTTCTGCCTAACAACTGTAACTTACATAGCTACATAACGTCTTACAAAAGGTTATCTCATTTTTGTCTAGTTTTTGATATCACATGTTGTTTCTGTTTTTTGTGGTTTTTTTTTTCCACTTGACTGTGTATTTTCTCACAGTCATTCCTAAAGATGCTGCCAAACCATTTTACTGTAGTTTCCCTTTCTTTTCTTACTGCTGATTTTTATGAATCATGGACAACTATATGCTGACAAAAAGGTTTTTAGTCACTTATTTTTCCATCCTGCTTTTTTCCTTCAGAAGAAGAGGAGCTCAGAAGAGCAGCCCCTTCACCTTGTAAGTATAGTTTTAGAAGTACACCACAATCTGATATGTTTGATACTACAGTGTTTTTCTACAGCTATTGGATTTAAATAGAGGAAAAACTAGTAAAAGTTTGAAGTTATGTTTTTATGAGAAGCCAAAAGAAAATCATGTTTTGTGTCTATCCTTGGAAGTTCATATAGCTGTGCTGTGTAGTGGCAGGAGAGACGTCAGGATACAAACTTCGTAGTAAAATGCTTGGCATTACAAAAAGAAATTAGGTTGTTTGAGTTATGCCTCTTGTCCAACTATTTGCAGGAAGAATTCTGTTGAGCTCAACTTTTGAGGCAGTTTTGTGTAATGCTCTTACATTCCAATTAATACAGACCACAGAGTAACCGGGAAATGTGGTTTTGAACTAGGGTCACCAGCAGCAAGCCCTCAAAGTAGCGACAACAGTGACACCCATCAGAGTGGAGGCAGCGATATTGAAATGGAGGAACAGCTTATTAACAGAACAAAACATGTACAGCAGCGACTTTCAGATACAGAGGTAAGAGTGTATGTCTATGTGAACTTTGTTACAGAGTTGCCTGTTACTAACTATGGCAATAATTTTCTTCTGTAATCTGAACAGGTACACAGCATGTATGCATGATAGTGGGTAGCTAGAATCTTTACTTCTGTGCTGTGTAGTTTGCATAGCAGATATTACACATTCTTGCATTTAAATTGTATTTCACACTGTCACTGTGTGTGCAAAGCCTGCACATAATACCCTGCTACGAATAAGGTAACGCAAAAATTGTATTGCTAAATATGAATCTTGCTTGGAGCATTTTGTCATTTGCAAACAAATTGGGAAAGAATGAGTGAAAACATAGAGATTTGATGCATTTCCTCATAATAGTAGAATGGTGTTTGAATGATGATGTTTGTTACATAGTTTGTGTGGAGTTTTGTTTTTCCATTGATCTTACCAAAAAATGCAATGATTTCAGGAATCCATGCAAGGAAGCTCTGATGAGACAGCCAACAGTGGTGAGGATGGCAGTAGTGGTCCTGGTAGTAGCAGCGGTCACAGTGATGGATCCAGTAATGAGGCCAACTCCAGTCATGCAAGCCAGTCTGCAGGAAGCCCTGGCAGCGAAGTGCAGTCTGAAGACATTGCAGATATTGAAGCTCTGAAAGAGGAAGAGGATGACGAGGAAGAAGATAGAAATCATAATCCCCAGAAAAGCAGCAGGAGTACAGATCTACGAAGCAGGAAACTGGAATCCCAAACAGGCATCTGCCTGGGAGACGCACAAGGGGCATCAGAGAGGGGTGGTGCCAATAGTGGGGCAGGAAAGGACCATGTTTTTAACACTGACTCTGTGACACAGGTTGATAATCGAATTAGAATGCTAGATGCTTGCTCTCATGCTGAGGATGCAGAACATGATATGACAGGGGAAATGAGCACTGCTCATATTTCACAAGGGTCTCAAGATTCTTGTATAACTCACACAGGGGACTTCCTTGGGGAAACCATTGGAAATGAATTATTTAATTGTCGACAATTCATCGGGCCACAGCATCATCACCACCATCATCACCACCACCATCACCACGATGGGTAGGTAGCTTGAGATTCCTTCTACAACAGAAATTAGTGATTACAAAATACTCGGTTTGGGCAGAAATTTGCATTCATGTTTTACTGTAGTTCAAGATAATTTTGTCTAACAGATGATGGTTATTGCAGATAGTTACACAGTAAGTTGTTTTGTTAACATGAGATTAAAGGTTTTTGTAAAGTTTTTGCATTGAATAAGACAGCATTTAATAAAATGTTAAAAGGAAAATACTATATTTAGTTAACATTAAAGAATTCAACACAATCATTATGTGAGCACTTCAATTTATCTGTAACTGTTTTTCAAATTCATACGGAGGTCTGCTGTTCAGTCAGATGATTCATCCTGACTTTAGCTTTAAGGATATATCTGCTCACGTGTAGTCTGCTATAGACAACTTTCTCTTTGATACTATCCATTCTAATATTCTTCTTTTACAGGCATATGGTTGATGATATGCTAAGTGCAGATGATGTCAGTTGCAGTAGTTCCCAAGTCAGTGCAAAATCAGAGAAAAATATGGCTGATTTTGATGGGGAAGAGTCTGGCTGTGAAGAAGAACTTGTACAGATCAATTCACATGCTGAGCTAACATCTCATCTTCAGCAGCACCTTCCTAACCTTGCCTCTATCTATCATGAACATCTTAGTCAAGGTAAGAGCAATAAAAAGAAAACAGAAAAACATTATACTTCTTACTTGGTATTTATATAATTTTGAATTAGTCTCCAGTAATTAAAATAAATCATTTTAACTGCACATGTGGATTTGCCCAAAGTAGCCACGCTGACTACTGAGATTTTATTGTTTCTCCAAGAGGTTCCTTAGATGTAGCTGTGTTTGCCTTTTAAAATATTCTCCCCACCCCACTCCCCATTTCTACTGTAGCTTTTAATGCATGTTAAAACACATAAAGGCACTAAAGAGCCTAGAAAATGTTTGGGTTTTTTTTTTTTTCAAAATCAGTTATTAAAATAACAAGGAAAATGGTACTGAAATGCAATATTTTGTTTTCCTCTTTAAAACCTTAGGTGTTTTTTTCTTCTGGTAGGTGGATCTTAATGTGATTCCATACATTTGTCATCTTAAATTAATTAACCACAATGGGCTGTACAGAGGGTAATTTTGGAAAAATGAGTTAAAATATAACTTGATATCTTAGGGAGCTTGCCTTAAAGGCCATTTTATGCTATTTCATCTTACACTGCCAAATCTAGTTTACTTGAGGGTGTAAATTAAGATGCTACTAAAACACTTCTCAAGAATTATATCATCTTTCCATATGCTATTGTGGCAGCTTTATTTTCTGTTTTATCCTCCTTTTAAGTATAGGGGAGGGCATGGTTTGTGAAGGTTTGACATTTTTCTTCACTGGTGTGGCAGAACGAAGTTTGCTATCTTCGAGCAGACTGTAAAACCAAAACTATATTTTTTCCTGAAACATAGTTGAGAAAGAAGTTTCTCTTTTTGGTTTAGTTTTGTTTTTTTTTTTTTAATTCTTTAGGCTTAACATTTCTTGTAATGTGGACCTGAATTATAATTTCAACCTGACATTGAAAATTTGGAAGGATATTTTTGCTACACTAGGGAGTTGAACTGCTAAAGCTTTGCAATGAAAACATGCTGTAAATCAGCATTTTTTTCACTGTTTTCCGTAAATATTATATATCTTACTGCAGATTCAGATTATTATTTGTGCATGAGGCCTTCAGTGCAGATGATTTTTGACACCCTTGGTTTTGCATGTGCAAATAATTACAATGATCTGTGTGCAATCAAAATTTTCTACTTGACTTTGCTGTTACATGAAAATAGTATCAAATAGTAGACAAATGAATGGTGCCAGCTGCAGCCACATAGAATGAAAATGGCAATCGGTGTTGATGAAAACACGTTGATTTTCAAAATTAATGCACTTTGATAGTCTCTCATATAAAACTGGTGTTTGTTTTTCCTGGTGTTCTAGTTAGACATCAGAAATCAAGCAGTATGAGAGGAATGTATGGAAACGTTTTGCTTTCTTACTTTCCAAACACGGTAGTTGCAAAGATACCTCCCTTCAGACCACAGCACTACAGAAAGACTTAAGAAATACTTTAATTACACTACAAATTACGTCTAATTAAAATAAAAAGCAATTGTGCCTGCATCTGCAGTTCTTAAGTAGAGTTTTTGTTGCAGCTTCCTATTCACTAAAACCAATGTAAATATTGGCTTAACTGTCATGTTGACTTCTTGTGTGGTCATAATATTTTGTCTTCTTTTAAGAACCCACATGTGGCAAAAGGCTGCAATTAGGATGATGCTGTATATACTTCAGTACAGCCAAGTTTACAAATAAAGCATGTTGTTGTTCATGCAGTTGGGGAACTAATGTCCAGATTAGATAGCTCCTTCTATTTATTCAATAACGGTCTTTATATTTTGTTCAGGACCAGCAGTTCATAAACATCAATATAATAGCAATGCGGTGACGGACATTAATTTGGATAATGTTTGTAAAAAAGGAAATACCCTTTTGTGGGATCTGGTCCAGGATGAAGATGCAGTAAGTTGAATACCAGAAAAGAATATTTTTTTAAAAGAAAATAAATATATATTATTCAGTGACCTTTCTTTCTACTTGCTGTAGATTCATCTCTCTGAAGGGTTAATAAATGAAGCAGAGAAGCTGCTCTGTTCTTTAGTGTGCTGGTTCACTGACAGACAGATTCGAATGAGATTTATTGAAGGCTGCTTAGAAAATTTAGCAAACAACAGGTAACTTTAAATTATCTGTTTTTACCTTTATCTGTTTTTGCAACCTATCGGAAATCCAAGTTGACTGTAACAGCTATTTAATTTTACAGGAAGAGAAGTTAAATCAAGAAAAAGTATAAAATTAGTTTTCAAGGTGTTATGGATGTATCTGATGTTTCGTTTTTTTCTCTTCTATCAGTGGCCTGAATTTCTCATCTTGTTGTATATGTCTCTTCTCCTTTCTGCCTTCATGCCAGTTGGTAAAATTGGGTCCACATCTTAGTTGAATGCAAGGTCAGGTGCATTAGCACAAGTATTTTGAACTGAATATTTAGATTTTACATGTGCGTGGCTGAGAAACTGACACTTTCTTTTCCACCAGGTCTGTTGTGAGGTGCAACTTATCCTTGGTGCTGTCTCATGGATAAGAGGGCTGTTAGGAGTAGTCAGCATGATTTTACTAAGGGGAATCATGTTTGACTGACCTAATAGCCTTTTATGAGGATATAGCCAGGTGGATGGATGATGGTAGGGCAGTGGATGTGGTTTTCTTTGACCTCAGTAAAGCATTTGACACTGTCTCCCGCAGCATCCTAGTGGATAAACTGAGGAAGTGTGACCTGGAGGGTAGAGTCATGAGGTGGATTGAGAGCTGATTGAAGGGAAGAAGCCAGAGGGTTGTCATTAATGGGGCAGAGTCTGGCTGGAGGCCTGTAACTAGTGGAGTCCCCCAAGAGTTGGTACTGGGACCAGTACTGTTCAACGTAGTCATTGATGACCTGGATGAGGGAATAGAGTGCAGAGTCAGCAAGTTTGCTGATGACACAAAGCTGGGAGGGGTGGCTGACACACCAGGAGGTTGTGCTGTCATTCAGCAAGATTTAGACAGGCTGGAGAGCTGGGCAGGGAGAAATTTAATGAGATTTAACAAGGGCAAGTGTAGGGTCTTGCATTTGGGGAGGAACAACCCCAGGTATCAGTATAGGTTGGGGACTGACCTGTTGGAGAGCAGTGCAGGTGAGAGGGACCTGGGAAAAAAGGAAAAACCTTTTCACTGTGAGGGTGACAGATCACTGGAACAGGCTGCCCAGAGAGGTTGTGGAGTCTCCTTCTCTGGAGACCATCGAGGCCAATCTGAATGTGTTCCTGTGTGACCTGTTCTAGATGATCCTGCTCAGGCAGGGGGGGTGGATTATCTTTCGAGGTCCTTTCCAACTCCTGACATTCTGTGGTTCTGTGAAGGAGCAGCTGAAGTCGAAGTAATGACTTGACCTTAATACCAGCCAGAGCTGTGAGACTGTAGTTTGAAGACTGGCAAAAGTGAGATTTGTTTAATTGAGAGAACCAGTCAACTTCTGGACACCACTTTCAGTGTTATGCTGTTACCTTTTTGCTAAAAATGTATTTGTGTGATTGGTTATTTGTGTATACTGAGGTACTCATTAATGAAAGAAATGCTAAGATACTTATCTTTGATACAGAAGTTCATTTTCATGCAGTTTATGCACTTCTTGACTTTTCCTAGATATTCCTACTCGTCTGTAATGATTTTGTGGCAGATTTTCTGCTGTGTTATCTATTTTTAGAAAAACTGTACTCATTTGGCTGAAATTTCAAAAAATAAGTACTATGAAACTCAAGGCTTTGTCTTTTGAAATAGAGCATTTTTATACATGTCCATTACATGTAAAAAATTTGAAATACATATCATTCAGGTTCAGAAAACAAATGGGTTGACGTGATGGTAAACTTCACACAGGTGTTTCCAGTGCTTTCAGTTAGTCTGTTTGCACACTGAACCTGAGTTTTAAAATTGAATATTTTAATTTTGTTACAATCATCTATTGTCATTGTTTCTGTCTTTCTCCTTTAGATCAGTAGTAGTTTCACTTCGTCTTCTTCCAAAGCTGTTTGGTACATTTCAACAATTTGGGAGCAGTTATGATACACATTGGATAACCATGTAAGTAGCCTTCTGTCCCCAACAAATTAAACCAAGAGAGAAGGGAGTTTATGAGTCTGTTGCAAGGCTTCTCCGTTAGCGCGGTCCAAGTTAACAGTGACCCACAGTCGTTTCCTATCTGTGTGACCTTGTCTAATCATTCAGACCTAGATTACTTCATAATACACACTGCTATTGTAACCAAGGTGAAGACTGATTTTTTTAAAAATAATTTTTTTTTAACTTCACCTCTTTGAATCCCAAAGGACTTGTAGGCTCTACTAGACATTCAAGTTTATGTTATGTCATTCTGTTCTGATTCTACAGCAAATGTTTCCCACTAATGAAAAAATTGGTTTATAAGAAAACCTTTGAAATGTGAAGTTATATAGTATAGCATTCTTTACTAGAACAAACTATATAACTGACTGGTCTAACTGTAGAGAACAGACTACTGGAACTTCTGGAAAGGCTTACAGTGATTATTAGTAATTTTTTGTGGCTTTTTGATGGGACATTTAAATATGTGTTTGTTTCTGAGTTTTGGCTTAGACATTTTCTGAATTAGGGCCTTTAGGAACATTTTTCATGGTCTCTAAAGGGAGTGTTCTTTCAGTCCTGTGCCTGAAAATAACATCATGGTGGAGCCTTAAGGATGATGAAGAAGAAGAGAGTACTGTATTTGAAAATACTTCTGAATTCATTGCAGATGGAAAGTGGAATGTTTACCTTGGGTTTATGTGTATGCAATTTTCCTGTCATAGCTGTCTAATTTCTGTAGTTTTTCATTATCTTTTTAAGCAAACCATAATATTTTCTGGCCTTTAAATTGACACAGGTGGGCAGAAAAGGAACTTAATATGATGAAACTTTTCTTTGATAACTTGGTACACTACATTCAGGCAGTCAGGGAAGGACGACATAAACATGCATTGTAAGTACGCAACTGAATTTGCTTGGTATTTTATGGTTCTAAATGTTTCTTTTCTTCTGGTGCTTCTGATGTGGTCTTACAAGGAAGTACTTTCTATAGGGCCATTACATGTTTAGGGCAACAAAGGTCTGGAAAAACTAATGCTTTAAATAGTTTCCTTTTCAAAAAAAAAAAATTGCAAAAACTCGTGTCATTTTTGTTAAGACATTACATCGAATATTTGTTTACAAATAAAACAAAGTTTTTATATATTCAAATAAATTTAAAGAGATTTCATATCATAAAACTATTGAAATGTTTTAATTTGAAAATCCTTTTGCAGTAGTTTAACACGTTCATTCACCTTTCCAATCTGCATAATTAAAATTACGTCCATAGACTCAAGTGAGATCATTTTTAGCCTCCCAGTCCCAGAAGAACAGACAATTCATGTTTTGACAGCTGTGAAAGTCAATATGTAAATATAGGCATCCACAATTGAAAATCGTTGCTATTCATGGGTCAAATTTGTACTAGCACATACACCTTTGTATTGGACGCTAGTCTAGTGAGAAATTACTTCAAAAAAAGTTTGAAAGTGGAATGAATTGCTCTAAATTCAGGCAAAATGATACATTCTTCTGCACCTTTGACCATGAAGCTTCTACATCAGAAATAAAGTTAATATTTTTATTTAAGCTATGAAAATATTTTTTATAAAGAGTATGTATCAGCTGGAATCAGAAATTCAGAGCAGATATACCAGCATTTTACAAGTTAGAGTAAACAGTAGGGTCAGATCCCGGAAGGTGCTAATGAGAAAATGATGCACTTGCGTTGGACTGTGCACCAAAAAAACCCTGCTTGCACACCTCTCTACCTGCTCTGCCCCCACTCCCTTCACCCTCTCAAAATACACAACAACAAAAAAGCTGTGTCTAGTAATGACTAGTGTGTTATTGTTCTTCTTTGGTATGGTTCTGTAACGTGTACAGCTGGGCTATAAACTGTATGCTGAACTAGAAGTTCAGAAAGAAACTTACATGAAAAAGTTATTTATGCTCTTAAGAGGCACAAGTATGAGTCAGAAAAAAAAGTTATGATAATAAGTAGTTGAACTTTTGGTTTTATACAAATTTAAATTTTAGGTACAGTCACAGTGCAGAAGTTCAGGTTCGTCTTCAATTCCTGACGTGTGTGTTTTCAACTCTAGGATCACCAGATCATTTCAGTAAGTATTTAAGGTTACCTTATCAGAGAAGCACCTCATAGCGAGGCTCTTAATAATTAGTGTTCGCTTAAATAAATATAATATTTTAAACAGAGTTTTAAATAATCTCTGGTACTGTTTCAAAAGTATGAGTATTTTTTGATGAAAGCACAGAACCAATATTGGAGTTGAGTTTGTATTGCAGTGCTGTGAGAACAAATGTTTACGTTCCCTGTGCTCCAGTTTTTCTAAATATGAGGATTGTAGTAATTATTGAAATTAAGATAATATATTCTGTGTTTATGGGTTGTGCTTCACCACCATAATCTTTACAGAGGTGTGTTCCTGAAGTGGACTCTAAGTAAGTTGGGAAACAAAAAAAGAATAGCTCTTTACATTTTAATACTGTCAGAAGTTGGTTTACACTCACTGTAGGGTCTTCTACAAGAAAGTGATCTTTACAGATGCTGTAATGTTTTCATTCTGAAAGGTTAAAAATAGAAATCTTTTGATGTAGCTGATGGAATTCAAACCTGAATGTAGTTTTCTGTGCTTTTAGTAACCCATGGTGGCTTTCCTTGCACAGATTGTTTTGGCTGCTCTCTTCATAAGCCCCTGTAAACTGGTAACCTTCAGTAGTGTCTCAGTAGTAGCTCTGTACAGACTTTCAGTTGGTTTTACAGTGAGATAGATTATTTCTTAAAACAACTGAAGGGAGGAATCATTTTTGTAGCCTCATTATAGGCAGTCAAAGCTGGCACACCATGCATCGCTGTCCCTCTGGTTGTTCAGTTTACTTGTTCAGTTTGCTTGAAAGAAGTAACAATGAAATAGTTACCAAAATACTATTTTCAGCCAATCTCAATACCCAGCTCAAAGCTGGATTCCAGGTTGTGACCAGTAACTAACTACTTGTGACGTGAGAAACAACCTGCCATTTGGTGTGAGATCTCAGGTCAGCCCATGCTACTTGTTGGTTTAGTAACAACTGGCAACACTGGTGGCTGAAAACAGTAACAGCAAAAACTGTAACTGATTGCCAGCACTAAAACAGGGAGTGTCTGATTCGTTACGCATAATTAGTGCTTTTTTCTTCTGTTCAAAAACTTCTTGTCCTGACAAAACTACTGTAATTTTTCTGTATGTTCTGGTTTTGTAGAATATCACTATGTGTTCGATGTTATAAAGGAGTAGTTAAAAATACTTTCTTAATTTTAGGGTTGAGTTTAGAACAAGTGGACATACTGTGGCACTGCTTAGTGGAAGATTCTGAATGTTACGATGATGCACTACACTGGTTCTTAAATCAAGTACGAAGCAAAGATCAGCATGCTATGGGTATGGAGACATACAAGCATCTTTTTTTGGAAAAGGTATGTAGAGAGTTAATTGCAACCTTACTAATTCTAATAAAAGTGTTTCTTTCCATATCAGCACTATTTAACATATTTCAAGTAACTTCTGTGAAGTATATCTCTTTAGCGTTCTGAGAGGGCCCCACACATCACACAGTAATTTCTCCCCAGCTTGTAGGGAAGAAGGGAAGGGATTGGTGTGAACTCTTTTTGCACTAGAATTTATCTGAGTGTTTCTTTGCAAATCGTCTCTGTGCTTTATTGGGAACTATGCAGCACTTCATTTAAATTTGAAAAAAGCAGCAACCCAAACTTATACTTTTCCTTTGTGATATATATCTACCTGACTTAAAAAAAAAAAAAGGCATTTCTTCCCTTTTGGAGAGATGTATGAATCTCATCCATAGATCCACTGAAACATGAACATGCAGTGGTAGAGGTTTTTGCAAGGGGTCCCATCCATTTCAAGAGATGACACTTCAAAATTTACAGACTGTGCAGCAAACTATGGCATCTGGCTCTTCAAGGTTCCACAGCTTTTGTCTAGTTTTGTAAGCGTGAGTGTTTTGAACAGGCACCACATACGCAGACAAATTGTCCTGCTGTTGATAAGTTAAGATAATTTATGAAAATAATGTTTGTTCCCACTGCACTGTTACAGTGATAGAGAAAAGAGGTTTGTTTAAGGCAGTTGTAGTTAGATTTTTTTGTATTGCATATAAAATTCTGAAAGTTGGATATTTTGCAAGGATAAATTTTAATTGATCACTTAGTTTGACTGTGATTGGTAGTAACAATAACATTTTTCTCTACTAATGAAGTAAATACCCTGTAATTGCTTATCTGTTCCACCTCTGAATGTGTTTTTCCACACTGAAGTGCATTCATTTTATTTAGATGCCACAGCTGAAACCTGAAACCATTAGTATGACTGGCCTGAACCTTTTCCAGCATTTGTGTAATTTGGCTCGATTGGCTACTAGTGCATATGATGGCGGCTCAAACTCAGAGGTAAGCCTAGATTCTCTCCTTGTGTTTCACTTCTTTTTGAGGGAAGGGGAACGTTAAATTACCTGCATTGGCATATCTCAAGAACGTAGTGGCTTGAGTGTTGTTTACTATTTTGAGATAGTAATTTCAGAGTCTGTAGTAGTGGGATCTGTATGGATTTCTGCCTTGAAGGAGAGTCCTGGAAGCTCAGGACTCAAAAGCCTCTGATAGGAGACAGTCAAATGGAAATAATCCTGGTCTTCCCTTTGAACATGTACAGGTTTTGTGTCTAGAAGTAGAGATAGGAAATCACAAAGATGGTGATACTTGTTGCCTGTGTATCTCTGTGCAGTTTTATCATATTGTTAGTATGACTGAACTGTATTCATTGTTGTGTTTAAAGAATGGGTTTGTAACACTTTCATAAATAAGACTCAGATAACATTTTGTTAGGCATATCTAACTATGATTGGAAATCTGTTGTAAAATGTCTCAGTTACATATTATGTGCCTTAAAAGTCTTTGTTCAGTAGTTTTTTAATACAGAGAAACTATATTAGATATAACATAGTACACAGGATCTTTTCTGTGTATAGATTTGAAGCAATTTTTAAGTAAAATTTCTATTCTTGCAGTGAATATCAATAATAGTTGTTGTTTTAAAGCTTCATTTTAAAGTGTTTCTGTTTGTCAAAAATGAAAATTCAACCGTTTGAATTTTAACCAGTACCAGTTCTTAGGCTTCACAGTCTGGAAATATTTCTGTGAAAGCTGGAATTTTATAGTAATTGATGTGTGCAGTGATGAGAACCCAAGCAGAGGAAAACCAGTCTAATTTTTAGTAATTGTATGAAGAGGTAAATAAAATGTCTCAGGTCACAAAAGCATCACTCCTAGTAAATTAATGAGGCAATGTCTTGTTTTGTCTGTCAAACAAACCAAACATTTTCCTTTTGTCAAAACAGTTGTGTGGCATGGACCAGTTCTGGGGTATTGCTTTAAGAGCACACTCTGGTGATGTCAGTCGAGCGGCTATCCAGTATATCAACTCTTACTATATCAATGGTATGAATTTTTATTTTTTATTCTTTACAGAAAGTCTAGTGTTGCCTTCTTTTTGTTCTTAGTGTTAAAACACATGGTCCCAAAGTTGTGCATATATAATTTACTTTAACTGATATTACAGGTAAAACCGGTCTGGAAAAAGAACAGGAATTTATTAGCAAGTGTATGGAGAGTCTGATGATAGCTTCTAGTAACCTTGAGCAAGACTCTCATTCAAGTCTGACCATTATTGAAAGAGGACTCTTAATGCTGAAGACACACCTGGAGGCTTTTAGGAGAAGGTAAATAGCTCCATTGATATCTCTGGGTGCAGAATGTTTTTACATTCCTCTTATAACGATGAGTGACTTAAGAGTTATTTAAGCAGTAGTTTATTTGTTTTGCTTTGTGTAAAGACAGTAGTGCATAACTTTGAAAGGTAATATAAGGTTTAGCCAGTTACCGGAGTTGGCCTTTGTCCCTCTATAAATATAAATGGATGTAGTTCACATTTCCCCATCCCTCATCAAAGAAACCTTTTCAAAGTTTAGCTTAATTTAAAAAATAGTAAGAATATCCTCTTACTTTGAAATAAAACCCCAGCAAATAAAGGTGCAAGTTTTATCTTTCCTCTCGTTGTCTATCAAATATTTGTGTTAGGTTTTGACTAAAGTTCTTTTTCAATGTTTTTACCTGCTTCTTAAGGTTTGCATATCATCTGAGACAGTGGCAAATTGAAGGCACTGGCATCAGCAGTCACTTGAAAGCTCTGAGTGATAAACAGTCACTGCCACTACGAATTGTATGTCAGCCAGCTGGACTTCCTGACAAGGTAGTTAAAAGCCCTTTTACGAGTACATCCCTCATTGTTAAATTTCAGTAAGTCCACTGTGGACGTTGAAAAATAAAATACATGTTTTATTTCAGATGACTATAGAAATGTATCCAAGTGATCAGGTGGCTGATCTACGGGCAGAAGTCACCCATTGGTATGAAAATTTGCAGAAAGAGCAGATAAATCAACAAGCACAGCTGCAGGAATTTGGCCAAAGCAGCCGCAAAGGGGATTTCCCTGGTAAGATAGATGTATTACTCATAACCAGCTATCTCACTCTTCTGGGGGTTTATCCATTTAAACCTTTGAAGATTATGGGTTGTTTCTTCCCCAAATACCCTAAATAAAAAAGCATTATGTTTTTTTTCTTCTACCTGTGACTATAATTAGTATCACCCTCACTTTAATTATTAGTGTTGTTTCTTAACATTTACTTGAAATAGCAAATAAAATGTAAATCTGCCAGAGGTTCTTGGATCTAATCAAGCTCCAAGTCCCAGTAGACATTTCTCCACATTGTTTCCTCTCATTGTTATTTTAATTAATTATGTTGTGTTCTTTAGTTTGGAGAGTCTGTTACATTAGAACCTTCCTCTATGTCTCGTGAAATTTATACATTCCTAACTCTGCTATTAATTCAGAATTTGAGGTCATAATCAAAATTAATAATTTATATCCTACATATATGTATTCCAGTCAGGTGTAAGATTATTCCTTACTCCTGCAACTGCTTTTTAGTTTATGATTGTCCTGTAACGAAAATTAGTATCCATCCCTTTCTGATGCTCTTAAATTTGGGTTGTCACATTGTCTCTGAGATTTTGTATGTTTTTTGTGGATGTTACTTTGTATTTTTTCTGTGTTTATTACACTAATAACATACCATAACTGTGGGGAACTGGAGAACCATAAAATCAGTATCTGTTGATTCGTAAACCCAGTGTCCAGGTTTAAAACCTGTATTGATGCCTCTGAAGTACTTTATCTTGTTAGTGGTATCTGTGATGGCTGATAGATGCAAAAGATCCTGAAAGAGGCTAAATCTCTTTTAACCAAATTCCTGAAGACATGTTTCTGCAGTGTTCTGTGTACGTAACTGTGTGTTTGGAATAATTGAGTCACCTTGGTTTTTTTACTTTTCAACTGCTAATTTTGAGAATATAGGACTGAATCTGTGACCTGTGGTTAAAAACCTGTACTTTTACTCATCCACGCCCTATTTTGAGGGCTGTTTTGCAGAGATTTAAAAAACCCACCAAAACCACAAGGACTTTGTAATAACATTTTGTTGGTCACAGAGGTGTTTGTGAGTTATGGTTCAGTATGTTGACTGTTTACATTAAAAAACTTCTGCATCAAGGGAGACACATAACGTGCATCATGCACACTTCTGTGACAGTGACCTTTTACTGCATCCGTTTTACTATACCTGAATTAGTTAATATACAATCTATATATAAAATCTAATATAAATATAAATCTAATATAAAATATAAAATCTAATTCCTGGTCAGAAACCTGAAATGGCAATTATTTCGTCGACTTCGGTAAAAACCTGAGCAGAGTTTATCAAATTCCAGTAAAAATTAAGGTGTCCCTTGTTTCTTCCTTTTCTAAATCCCATCATCCTTCATCAATTTTTAGTTGTTTTCTAAGGTAGGAAAACACCTGTACTGTAGATAAATGGTACAGACTTTTTGTATCAACTTCTGGCTCTTGGAATTCTACACTCTCGGTAATTATTGGAAGTTGCAGCCTGGCTGCGCATGCACCACATCACACAATCTTCATGACAGTGAAAGGATGAGATTGAAGTTTCATTTGCATATGTAATCATGTAGGGATATAATTTTCTGTGTCAAAGCTTCAGGTTACAGAACTCTTGAGTACTTCCAGAGGTTTCTGCAGGAGATGAAAAAAAGTAGGCTCTTCTGAGGAAGCCTTATCGAAATCCCAGTGTAAGGCTGCTCCTCACTGGTGTGGAGGCGCAGAGTCTAACATTGGGAAAAGTGTACTTGTATGAACAGTAACTGAACAGCACAGCAAAATTTGGTATCTTGTGCACCAGAATTAGTGTTTAGAACTGTATGAATACTCTGATATGTATTCTCATTGTGCATTGCAGTTGTTGGCTATGGCTTGATTTCTGTGCCAAATGAACTTGAATTCTTAATCTTTTGTTCATATTTCTTGTTCAGTGTTGAGAATTCTGTGAAGGGAGCTCTCAGGTTTTCCTTTCTGAAGTTATTGATGTGGTTAGTTCCAACTTCTACTTAAGTAAGATGATGATGATCACAATCATTTTCCATTATCTTTTTCTGGCATAGCGTATCTTTAATCTGTACTGTGAACACTTTTCACTACAAGTTTGGGTCAGCTGTTACTGCAAAAGAGATTTTAATTTATTGCAATATTTTCATAAGGAAATTGCATTATATTTTCGCCTTGTTTTACTTGCTGATGGGTGTGCCAAATAAGTCTTGGCACTTCCATTAGAAAATGGAACTGTGATTCAGCAATTTACTGAAATAATGTTTTTATCCTAGGTGGCCTCATGGGACCGGTGAGAATGATTTCATCTGGACATGAACTGACAACTGACTATGATGAAAAAACTCTTCATGAACTGGGTTTTAAGGATATGCAGGTATTACCAGCATATAAATAGCAGTAACTGGAAATGATTGCTTGATATTCTGTGATATGTTGCTTTTGTCTTGTCAGCTGATCTATGTAGCTGTGTGTTGGAAGGTGTATTTTGCTTTGGGAGCATCCTATAGTTTCCTGAAACGGTTTCATGCTATGCAACATGTGCCTTCTGCAAGCTCAAACTAATAGTCAGCACTTGCTGCTGTTGTCGATCTTTAAAGTAATTAACAATTTTAAAGAGCTAATCCTAGTTATACTGGCAAATACAAAAACTCAAGGAGTGAAAGAAAATTTTCATTTTTTTTTCATTCACTAATGAAAATTAGAGACCAGGGAAAACAATGTCTGGTATCTACATTTTGTCTGAATTGTTGAACTTGTTTCTGTATTAGCAGTGAGTAGCTCTCTCCCTATAGGGGATAAATCTGAAGCGTTTTTTAAAGCTTATTTGTAAGTTTTTATTTCCATTCAGAGTTCCTGTTAGAGCAGTCTACTCATAAGTTTACTGAAGTCCACAGTATCGAAAAGCCTAATTTGGTTTGTATAAGGGTGAATGACATCATGTCTTTTTTAGGGTGGTGAGACTATAGCAAAACTTACAAACAGATCATCACAACCATTTTTTCTGTCTGAGGGAAGACAAAACTCCTAGCACACACCTTCAGGGACCCACTAACATAAATTTAGAAATATTATTGCTGGCCAGTATGCATGTGTGCCATTGCTGGCTCTTAGCTGTTCTAGCAGTTGGTCTGTCTTGACTTGCAGTTCTTAATTGGTTGTTCTTTTTTGATTACATCTTCAGTTGTCCATTTGTTCCTTTTGCTAAATGAATTGGGTTAATTCAAAAGCAAAACCAGATTTTAAAATATTTTTTTCTTGCTGACAGAGATAATTTTACAGAGTTGAACTATGATGCATTCTTGTGAATTCCTGTGTTTGCAGAACTTGAAGAGTGGTAACATTTGGTTGAATTGGCTGGGTGTGATCAATATACAGAGGTGACAACTAGTCAGCAGGAGCAGTTCTGAGAATGACTTTCCATAACATGTTTATGCCATTATGACAAACGTCTGAGTTTCCAACTGTACTGCTACTTGTATTGATACACCCTTGCTATCATTCTTCTGTCCTTTGAGCCAATTTATCTCCTTTTTCTTCTGGATTAGTTATTGTTCCATTTCATTAATGCACTGAGAAGTCAAACCAGTACTGGAGTCTCCTCAGCCTGAATGGAAAAATAAGGGATGAGAGACAAGGAAACAGGATTCTCCGCTGTAACAGCAGCAAACAGTGCATGCAGCTACACTATGAATGTCTTAAGTGAAAGCAAACCAAGCTGTAATTATGGCAGTGTCTGAAGATGCTGCTCAGTAAAGATTTTACAACAAAGATACTGATATATAAGTTTTTAATTCTGATGCCGTTGAAAACATTCTGTGGCTTTATTATGTGCATTTTTAAAATTGTGTCTGTCCTCCTGGCTGCTTCTCTCTGTTTCTAGATGGTGTTTGTATCCCTGGGCGCACCAAGGAGAGAACGTAAAGGTGAAGGTGTTCAGCTTCCTGCGTCTTGCCTACCTCCTCCTCAGAAGGACAACATTCCAATGCTTTTACTCCTGCAAGAACCTCATCTCACCACCCTTTTTGATCTGTTAGAGATGCTTGCCTCTTTTAAGCCTCCTTCTGGAGAAGTGGCTATGGAAGATAGTGAGGTAATTTATAGTAATTCTATTAGAATAATTACATATAAGTCTTATTTAATTGGATCCAGTTATCTAGCCTTCTTGTATACTCATAGGTATGTTTATTGTCTGTGTATTCACATTTAATGTATGGTATAATCATTATCATGACTTTTCTGATTTTCTTAGCAACATTGTTCTGCTATATTTTAAATGTTCTAAATACTGTGAAGGTATAAAATGTAATTCCTAAGAAATAATATTGATGATTTAAATAGACTAAAGTGACTAATAACAGGAATTGGCTTGAAGAAAGGTTTCTAAAGGTTTTATTACAGAAACACAAGTTTTATGTCTTATATGTCATCACTAGTTTGTGGTAAATTAAATATGCACTAGTAGTTGTATTCAAGACAGTAGTTTACCTTTTAGTTTTATTTACACTCAAAAATTTCAACGTATGTGATATGCTGTAAAGATAAGGGAAATGTAGTGTTTTGCAGGTTCAGTGTGACTTCAAGTATCATGTTGATTTTTGGATTTACACTAGATAGGAAACATAGCTTCTTAATTAAAAATAAATACATTTCTGGACTTCAAAATCTGATCTTCACAACAAAGTTCACACTAGTTAGAGAGGGTCCAGAGGAGGGCCACAAAGATGATAAAGGGGCTGGAGCACCTTTTCTATGAGGACAGGCTGAGAGAGTTGGGGCTGTTCAGCCTGGAGAAGAGGAGACTCCGAGGACACCTTATAGCGGTCTTCCAAGTACCTCAAGGGAGCCTACAAGAAAGATGGGGAGAGGCTGTTCAGTAGGGCCTGTTGTGACAGGACAAGGGGTAGTGGTTTTAAAATAGAGGGAGGTAGATTTAGATTGGATATTAGAAAAAAGTTCTTTACTGTAAGAGTGGTGGAGCACGTTCAAGGCCAGGTTGGATGAGGCCCTGAGCAACCTGATCTAGTTGGGGGAGTCCCTGCTTCTTGCAGGGGGGTTGGACTAGACGACCTCTGGGAGTCAATTCAAACTCTAATCACTCTATGATTCTGTAATAGTTCTTGTTCTGTGGTTTTTCAGAGTGCAAGGTGTGAAGAACTCCATCTCCATGCAGAAAATTTATCCAGACGTGTCTGGGAACTGTTAATGCTTCTGCCAACATGCCCCAATATGTTGCAGGCATTCCAGAATATTTCAGACGAGCAGGTAAACAATGAATGCTTGTTTTATGTGTTTATTATACATGGATGTTTTTTAGTGGTTTAGTTGAGTTTTACCCACAGAGGAATGTTAAATAGTAAGTATGCTAAGTATGCTGTGAAACAAGTAAACAAAATGAGCAAACTTAATAATTCTTAGGAAATTAAAGAGATGTCAGATTTGGTTTTATGATTATCATTTTATTTAATGATTTAATAAATGAGTAGTCAGTTCTACTGTCCAAATCTTTTGGATTGAAATGTAGCAGCAATTTCTTCATTTGCAGCCTGGCTTTAACATTATGACAGTTACAATAACAGCCCTTTTGTACTCTCTTCTGTAAGTTCAAAATATTGGTACTTACATCGGGTTTTTTTGTCCCTTTATATGAAATTTGTGTCTCTTAAAGTTGTTGAAATGACACTGTAACTTGGGTTTTAGATATTACAGTTCTTTGTGGACATATGCCTCAGGAATTTGGTGCAAGTTAGAATTTAGAGTGTAACATTTGGCTTCCTTTACTTTTAAAATCTTAGCTTCTAATAACGTTGGAGGTTTACTCCAATTTCATTGCTGAATTCACGTTATTCAGATTGTTAATTGTGTATAGAAATAGACTTCAAATTGTTTAATTTCAAATAATAGATGAAATTAATAACAAAAATAATTGTTTATGTCACTTTGAAAATTCTTTTATTGCATTTTCAGATACATCAGCACTATATATAATTCTCCTAGTTATTGGTTTGGGTTTTTTGTCTTTAAGGGTAATGATGGCTTTAGCTGGAAAGATCTTCTGCGGATAAAAAGTGCCCACAAACTTTTGTATGCCCTGGAAATTATTGAAGCTTTGGGAAAGCCCAACAGGAGAATAAGACGTGAATCTACGGTAACAGAGTTTCCTGCACAGTTATAAATGTTTTTCTCTTTGAATCAAAGTATATATTGATGAGTTACTTTATAGCATTTTAGTTCTTTAAGTGTTTTTACAATGGATTGTTCTTGTTTATCTTTAGGGAAGTTACAGCGATCTTTACCCAGACTCAGATGATTCAAGTGAAGATCAAATAGAAAATAGCAAAAATACATGGAGCTGCAAGGTTTGATTTTCCTACAGTATTCTGTGACACCAAATACACTTTTTCAAAAAAGATGTAAAGTGAAAACCCATTTATAACATTACCTATCTTGGAGGGGGTTTTTAATCTCAAATTTAGATAAAGTTTTAAAATTTGTTCCGTGTTATCAGATCTCTAAATTTTTCACAGTTGTGTACAACTGTGTCTTCTTAATAAAATATCTAGCTGAATAGTTTATCAGATTATTTATAAATGTATTTATTTCTTTATAAAGCTTAGATGTATGTCTAACTAAACTTGGTGATATGTCTGTATTTGCCTTTTCTCACTTTGGTTCCATAATACGCTTAAAGTTTGTTGCTGCTGGAGGACTCCAACAGTTACTAGAAATTTTCAATTCTGGAATCTTGGAGCCTAAACAACAGGAGTCGTGGACCGTGGTAGGTGTTATTTCACATTTCTTCTCCAGAATAACACAGCTGTCCTTTGTAAAGTCCTCATTACTTTCAGCCTTTGTTTTACTTTTCTGTAGCAAGTGAAATAAAGGAATTCTAGAATGAAACTGTCCAGAGTCTATGAAATAACATCTTTTTCTTTTAATATTTTGTATCCCTGGAAGAATTTGTTTTCTTTTCATTACAAAAAAAAAAAATCCTTCATACTTCTGCTTTTATATATTTGTAAACTACTTTTTCTATTTTTACTATGTATTGTTTTATTTTTTTGTCAAGTCTTATAAGAAAAAAACCCAAATCCTGATTTGTAGAACATAAAATTGTAGATCATGGGAACATCTTGGAGAAATAGAACAATCTAGGGTCCATCTCTTGGAATGATTGCAACTGCATTGATAATTTTATTGCATAACTGTTTTCTAAAAAAGTTGCCAAATGGAAAGAGGGTTCTTTTAATTTTCCCCTTTTTTTTTCTCTTAAAGTTAGTTTTTCATTTTTCTTTCCAATTCTGTGGGATTTGATTTAAAAAGATTTAAATGTCTCAAGCTCTGTCTCATGTACATAAAAAGATGTAAGTGATCAAGCACACACATGTAGGTATGGATCTAATGACAGTTACTGAAATGCTAAAAAGAAGGCAGGTTTAATTTTTATTTTAAAAATCTATATTTTAATCTTATTTTGTTTTATTCTAAAATTATTTCAGTATTATAAACAAGTTGTCATTCTTTTTATTCATTGTATAAACAGAAGTTTGTATAATTGCTTTTATTGGGTCTGACCAGACAGTACACACAACACAGTGGAAATAGTAACACATTCTGCATCAGAGTACCTTAGGCTTATGCCTGCGAAGGTGCTAGCTAGCTGGCCACCTTCTTCATGTGTGGCTGTGACATGGTGCTCTAGATTTGCTAATTTTACTCTGATAATGCACCTTCTGCCGAGCAGGTGCTGGGTTTGGTCATAGCCAAATCATCATCTAACAAGAGATGTTACAATACAAAGTGGCATTATTATATTCAGTATACTTACAGACCTATTCACTTATTATGTATCTTTTCAACATGAAAGCACTTCTGTATACCATACTTATTACCCTGTGCTAAAGTTGAATGCAGTGCAGGAAGGGCTCTTCACTCTTGGATTATTTTCTGTCTTTTTTTTCATGCACTCAATAATAGAATGTACCTGTACTATATCATGAAAATGTCTTCATTATGAGAAGGAACTTTTTTTTTTTTAACCTTTTCTCTGTATTGTCTGTTGTAGCGAGGTTTTGCCAGTTAGAATTCTAGCTGGTTATCTTTTATGTCTTACATGAGCTTTTTGTTTAAAATTCTAGCAATTATTATTTGTAGAATAATCTCTAAAAAAGCTATATGTCAACTTCTTCTTCTTCACAGTGGCAGCTAGACTGTCTTGCTTGCTTGCTGAAGCTGATATGCCAGTTTGCAGTTGATCCTTCAGATTTGGATTTAGCTTACCATGATGTCTTTGCCTGGTCTGGTGTAGCAGAGAGTCACAGAAAAAGAACATGGCCAGGCAAATCACGGAAGACCACAAGTGACCATGTGAAGGGCCTTCATATACCTCGTTTAACAGAGGTAAGAGATGAACAGCGTGTCCGTGTTTTCAACTCCAGAACAATGACCCCTTTGCTATGTGAAGCCTTTATTTTGGAAATAATGTAGTAGTAGATCTACTAATCTTAATCAACATCTTATGTGTTATTATCTTCTAAAAAGTATGTTAATTGCTTTAAACCTGGCACTTCCAAAAGCTGGAACCAAAAGGCTTGTTTGGTGATTGGTGAGCATAGTGCTTTATTCCTATTACTTAGATTTTTGTTTTCCAAATTTATTTATTTTTTAATGGTAACCTGTTACATGAGCTGCCCTCACCTTCAGTAAATCCTTTTAGATTCCTTTAGTAAACATTAAAATAACTTAGTCTGCTAAGGATATCTGAGTGAGTGTATGGTGAACTTGCCTGAACTTGTAAACCTTCCTTGCAGATTCGTATGTACTAATTTCGTAATGTAGACCATGCCTGATATTTAATTGTAGCATTTTGGAATAGGGGATACATTCAGTTTGAATCTACTGCTCTTGGACACAGGACCAGCTGCAATTGCCAGACAGTGTAGATTGGAAGGAACCGCGAGCTGGAGCCAAACTGACTAGTTGTTATTATTATTTATGGAAAGACCTTAACTAGTTTATAAGTATTAGGTATTTTTGACAAAACAGACCACTTAATTGCCAAAGCTAATATGATACAGGGAAATTATCCAATATGTTAAATTTTTTAACATTGGCTGTGTGTAAATTCTGTAACTGGTTTTGGATTTCCAATTGTAAATCGATGAATATTTTTGATTGCAATAGATTTGCTATCTAAATATTTTAAAAGACTTTCTTCATAATTTAATTTGAAAGTTCTGTGTAGCCTGCGAGGTTCTCTAAAGAACTTTAAAGTGAATATATAGTCAATAAAATGTGTTAATCAATGAGATAGGGGAAATTTACATATCCAACCTCATCCTCCACCCTGGCTTCTCAAGTCTAAGAGATTTAAAAGGAATTGAATGGTCTGTGTCTTTAAAAAAATACTGTTTTACAAAAAGCATTGAATAAATGGTTGATCTTTCTATTCAGTTAAATTGTCTTTCTTAGAGAAATAGAATTAAATTTTAACACCTTGGCTCAGTCAATGAAACACCGGATTTTAGATCTGTTTTAATAAAAACAATCTTTTAACTACGGGGATGCTATGATATGTCTTTTGCTCTTCTTCCTTTTACACAGGTGGGTTTGTTTTAGATTCACACAGTGTGTTTAATTTTAAAACAGATCAAAAAGCTTGTTGTTATATTAACTGTTGTTTTTTTCTGACTTCAATTTTTAAAGGTGTTTCTTGTACTTGTCCAGGGAACCAGTCTGATTCAGCGACTTATGTCAGTTGCTTATACATATGACAACTTGGCACCTAGGTACAATATCTTTTTATTTTTGTAATAAAACTAACCAAGTGTCTGCATTTAAATAAAGTGGCATTATTATATACTTTAAATAAAGTATATATGCTTTAAATAAAGTAACTAGCTCTTTCAAGTGTAGCCCCCATTAACACTCATATGAGAAATTTAAGTCTGTATGCATTAGACTTGCTTTTCTTAGTCACCTCTTCTGGTAGTTATCCTACACTTACAGGAGGAGTAAGAGAGGAGAGTGGTAAGAACTATCAATGGTCAGAGTATAAGACATGGAGCACGAACTGTGTGTGGCATGCTCTCATAAGTTCTCATGTCAAAATATTTCTTTATTCTCTCTGTAGCAAGTTCAAGGCAGTGTAAAGGAGAACTTAAAATAAATTCACTTCTAAGCTGCTCAGGCATCTGGCTGTTTTGACTTATTTTCCCTGTCATAATAACATTAACTTATTACTGCTAAAATTACCCTTATTGTGTTAGTCCGTGTCCATGTACAGAAGGCAAAATTTTCTCCTCAGAAACACAGACCATTAGAAATTTTTGTTCTTTTTGGCTTTTGTCCTGAGAAAAGCAATTCTGCTGCAGACTACATCCTGCATCAGATTGATGGTGTGTGGTCAGGTTTTTTGCTAATTTTGTTGTGTAGAATTAGTGGATTCCAAGTAATGAATAGTGTGTTTTACTGTATGTGTAGAAGTTTGTTATGAGCATTCAGAGTATTTCCAGCCAAATCTGCAAGTGTGCCTAACTTCTAACTGCTAGTTGAGCCACAGGAATACTTTTAAACATCTATACTATGGCAGTTCCATTTTGTTATCCCTTTCTTGAGTAAAATACAGGGCTTCTGGTATATTTTTCTTTTTACCTTGTAATCAGTAAAGCTTTGAGGGAGTGACTTGAAGATTTTAATCATTTTATCATTGTTGCTAATTTTGAATACCACAAGAAATTAATCCTTTAAAATTTCAGTTTTCTTAGTAGGTACTTAAGAGTAACTGCATTTTTACTTGTGTGTGTACTTGTATTTCTAAGTGATTACACTACAGAGTTACATTCTGTGATAAAGTTCAACTGACTTTATATTCTTCCTGTTCAGGGTGCTGAAAGCTCAGTCTGATCACAGATCAAGACATGAAGGTTAGTGCTGCAAAATAGCTATATATTATGAACTAATAGAAGTGAGGACACATTGAATATAACAGATTATGTGTTTTATTCCACCATTAGAATGCTCTAAAATCGTGTTCCTTGGTAACATAAAGGCTGTTATACTATAGATGGGAATACACAGAGAGGCTTCCCTTATCTGGAAATTGTTTTATATGAATTGAAATTTTGTACTGTAGCTATGCTTTCATCTCCAGAAGAACTGGTTTTGGTAGGAAAAACAGCGGAGCTCGTCTTCCAATGAGTGGCATATACAATACCATAATAGGTTCACCAATAGTCACCTTTATGCTGATCTACAGAAGTCATTCTGGGCCCCAAATTCCTTGGAGGTCCCATATTTATTCATCTTGTAGAGGTTTCTTACAAAGTGTCTAAATGATCTGTGTCAGATTAAGCCTGTATCAAATAGTCAAAAGTACAGCACAGGCCTGTATATATATATAGTTACGATCTCCTAAGCTTCTATGTTGCCTTTGGTTTTTCCACTTCATTCTCCCTGGGGATGTTAATGTCTGTGAACTGGAATTCTCAGTAAATGCTGTGTATCATCAACTGATGTCTTTCCTTGAGCTGTTAAGAAAAAAGGAACAGGTAGGCGAGTTAGTCCAGAGAAATGTTGACATTAAGACATCATAGCACCACCCATTAGCAAAGAACCAGCTCACTGCTTAAGTAGAGATGAAGGAAAGGATTGTGCCCCAGATTGGTATTAGATAGCAAGCATATTAATAAAATTGTGAGTTTAGGTAGTATCTTATGTGACAGTAAGGATTCAGTTTTGTGCATTAGTGTGACTGAAGTAAATGTCATATGTGCTATGATTATGCAACTCTTCAATCTAAAAAGCCTGTTCTGTTAGTTACAGCATGATTTCCTCTTACCTTGTTTTCCTTCAGTCACCCATTATTCAATGTGGCTCTTGGTGAGTTGGGCTCACTGCTGCTCCTTGGTGAAATCCAGTCTGGCAGACAGTGATCATTTGCAAGACTGGCTTAAGAAACTTACCCTTCTTATTCCAGAGGTATGTTAAAGGAGAGGCTGTTGCATTACTAATTACTGCATAATATGGAACAAGATTAACTTTAGTTGCAAGCTACTATTAAATTCAAAACATATTTTCTCCTGCTAAAAGTAGGCAGGATCTGACTTAGTTACTTGCAATCTTCTTTAAGAGGTAATAACTTGTAGTTAAAATACCGTGTAAGGTGGTGCATTAGTGATTGATTGCAAACCAGTTTATAAGCTCTTGTCTGTCTTCTTGGCTTCTATTTGAAGGTAATTTTTTCAGTGTAATTTGTTGATATTTCTGGGTGATGCCGATGAACAGGGATTAATCTAAGTATACTTCCCTCTTTATATTTTTGTTCAGCAGTACTTTTTATCACAAAGTGAAGTGAATGAGTTGTATGAAAATGTTTGTTATTACCAAATCTTAAAGTAATTTTTTTCTGGTATAAGAAAAGCATGATATGCATAGTAGAAAATCATTGTATTTGCTAGCAATTGCATAAAGGTACAATATGGGCACAACATGGTAATTATTATCTCTTGCTTTATTACTCAAGCACAGCAAACGTGCTGACTCCATTTAAAAAAACTGGAGTAGAAAGTGTGCAAATTTAAATAGCTGGATGAGGGAGAGTCTGTGAATGTTTTTTTAAGAAAGTAACAAAAGAAAGAACATTATTTTAATGTATTAATCATATAGTTAGGAACCACTGGTCTAAGTTCCAGCATCACATAGATCTCCCAGATTTGCCCAGATGTGGCATTTCTGTTTCAGTAACTGGCTGTAATCTTTACTGTAGAAAATACTAGCTCAAGAGACAAGTGGCACAGCAAATCAGCTTTTTTTTTTTTTAGAATGATGTATTTTGCACTTTTCTGTGATATAAATAATATCTTAATATCTTAGAAACTTAGTACATACATATGAAAGAAAAGTCAACAAAAGGAAAAAAAGTCTTCTAAATTATGTGTGTAATCATTTAATTATTTTCTTTTCATGAAGACTGCTGTTCGCCACGAGTCTTGCAATGGTTTATACAAGTTGTCGCTCTCTGGTCTGGATGGGGGAGACTCAATTAATCGGTCCTTTCTGCTGCTGGCTGCATCAACATTATTAAAATTTCTCCCTGATGCTCAAGCTCTGAAACCAATCCGGGTAAGAATTTAAGAAATGACAAGACTTTATCAAAGATCTGTTATTTTCTTTTGTTAATATAAAAAAGAAAAAATTATAGCACATTACCATTATTTCTGGCGTAACGTTACACTGATATATTAAGAGTTTTGCTTTAGACCTTACCAGAAACTTCACAACTTTTAGTGAATGTTGTGATATTACGGTAATTTAGGGCTTGCCTGTGGTTGGAATAACACAGAATAACATTTGGGAAGTGCTCTTGTTGTCCACATAACACACTGTTAGGGCATGACATTTGTGTTTTCATTATATGCTTCAGTTTCCCTTTTAAATGTAGTTAAATCCACCAATAAATCAGTCCGTTCTTTAAAGAGTGCATAGGTGTGCCCTCTGTTGCTGTGGATGTATGTTACTGTTTCCTAGTCAGTTGCTACTGTTTTCCTGTTGGAGAATTACTGTCCACACAGCTCTGTTAAATCAAAGAGATTCTGTGGACGCTGCCTGAGCTACTTCAGGAGGGGTTTTCACTGTTAATGTATGCAGGTTTATAGAGGTGGTTTGAGCTAGGTGGATTTTACCTAGTCAGGTGGGGATGGTAGAGCTGTCAATGCTGTTGGGGAGGCAGGGCTGACTTCAGCTGATGTAGGTAGATCTGAAGGAGAGCTCTTGTACAGCCATGAAGTGTGAGCCTGGGTTTTGGGTTTGTCCATTCTTCTGATCTTGTGTGGCATTTGATTTCAGGTCAGGAGTGGAAATTTGCATTTGTACTTGGTTTATCTTAAAATAGTGGCACGTAGGAAGTACTATTGCGGTAACAGTTACTGGATTTGATACATTTTTGTGTGTGTGATGTACTTGAGAGCAAAAGCAATTTCTTTCCACAGATAGAGGATTATGAAGAAGAAACAGTGCTGCGACCAGGTTGTAAGGAATATTTTTGGCTTCTGTGCAAACTGATTGATAACATCCATGTCAAAGATGCAAGTCAGGTAAATTTTGCTTTCATTCTTATGAACATTTGCTTTTTTAAATTTGGGTGTTCAGACCACTTTTTCTTCAGTATGAGATGTTTTTTACCTAGGTTAATTAGTGTGAACAGCTCTTGGATCTTTCCCACATCCCAGCTTTCCTTACTCCCTAATATGTAGTTAGTAGCTTTTTGTCAAAAAGCTTCAGACACTGAACCTGCAGAGTCAAGAAGGGGTAAATGAGTATAAAACACAAAGAGGGTGAATTTAGGAGAAAGTAACAGACATTAGGATTACTGTATTTATCTGAGAGATTAGCTGCTGGTAATTTCAGTGCAGTCTGAGAAGGAGGTAATCAAACATTTGGCTAAAAATGAAAGGGGAACAGATTCAATTAGCGGCAAATTAGCACAGATAAGGAAAAAAAACCTCTGAAATCTCTCTTACAGTGTTAAAGCTACCTTTTTGAGCAAACTGCAACTGCTTGTTCTGGCTAGTGGCCTTGCATAAAACCTCTTGTTCATTTGAATTGTTGTAGCAGGACTTTTAGAAGAGAAGGTGGCCTTAATCCCTGTTTCCAGAATGGAAAAGTCTGGTCCTCTCCTAATTCTTGGATGTAGAGGCAAAATTTCGTTTTCTCTTGCCCCTCTATCATTTCTCTGCTCAGTTGCTTTCCGTTTCTGTTTTATTAATTTAATCTCAGTGGGGCTACAGTTTTGCTTACTGCATGTTGCTCAAACAAGAAATGTTCATAGGACTTTTCAACCTTCTGATGATAAACTGTGTTGGATGTTCTTTTGAGAAATAATTAAGCACTTCTCTTTAAAATAATACAATTCCATTCTTTTTTTTCAGTATGGCCAGATATACTTGTGGGATCAGTTCAAAGAATAAGCATTACTTCATTTGAACTTTACAGCATTGATTTTAGAAATTTTTTTATCACATTTATTATAATGTATTAAAATGTTCTTGCAAGCATCTTTGAAAGATGAGTTTTAATTATCCCTGATTTTTTGTGTGCAAGAGCAAAATTTGATCCAAAACCATAACTGTAGCTTCAGATTAGGCTTATAAATTGTGATTCATGATGTACATAATTGTTTTCCATTTATATTCCATTTTCTTTATTTTAATCAGACCACACTGCTTGACTTAGATGCACTAGCAAGACATCTTGCTGATTGTATTCGGAGGTAAGGGTTGCTAACTGCAATTTCACTTGTAAGTTGCATTGTATTTATTGTTAGTGGGACAGTTCTAACATTTTTTGTATATATGTGTGTGTGTATAGCAGAGAAATCCTGGACCATCAAGACGGTAATATAGAAGATGATGGACTTACAGGACTGCTTCGTCTTGCAACAAGTGTTATTAAACACAAACCACCCTTTAAATTTTCTCGTGAAGGCCAGGTAAGAACAAGATACTGAAAGGCTGCAAAGATATAAAATGGTGTCATCTCTCCTTATTGCACTTCATTCATTTCACCGTTTTTTTCTCTTCTATTTTGATTGTAGGGTTTGATATATGAGAGTATATAGTATTTCTAGCCTTAGAATGATGGGTAAAAACACACCTACTGGTCTTTTATTAAAAAGTAGCACAGTCCGTTCCATTTCTAATTATTTTTAATTTCAGGACAGAATTCTTACATGCTAGAAACTGTATTTATTTTCTTTAACTGTTTTTAGTACTGGTCAGCATTAACTGGTGTAAAAACCAGTAACAAGTATTGTTTTTTGACCATATCGGGGACACTTACGATGTAAAAAGAGCTTTTAAGCTCTGTATCTACACAGTGGCAGACACCTGTTACAAGAAAGGTACATTTCACCTGAGCTTGCAAGGTGTGGGAGAGGCAGGGGAAGCTGCTAAAAATATCTACTTTGTGTTTCAGGGCTCCATAAGTAGTCCCCTGTATCCGATTATGTTACATATTTCTGTTACCATAAAATGACCCTGAAGGTAATTTTACTGACAAAAGTTTTAATGGCATTTGCATTGAGCACTACCCAACCTAAAAGTTCCATTGCTGACAGCATTTTAAAAGACTATTGCTATGTAATTCCCCTGCAATAAACATATTTTAAGTATGGAGAGCTTGCAGGTTAAGTTAGAGCAAGAATTCGATTCAAGAGTGCCAGGTGGAGGATGATGTAAAATTAAAATGGAAAAGGTATGCAAAGGTCAGGTTTATGTAGCTTGACTATATAGAAAGTATAAGAAGAAACAAAATGGAAGTAGAGAGGAGTGAATTCTGTGAATATGAACAGAGCAGTGTCTACAATAAAATCTCAAAGAGTTTTTTCTTTAATTCTGTGTACAACTAAGTACAACTAAGAACACAGGTCAACACTGCGTATTATAAAGTGCATTAGTGAAGAATTTTGTATGTATTGTTCAGTGTAAACGCAGAGGTGAGATCACCTGCACCCCTCTGAGCAAAGGCCAGTGAAAAAATATTCAGGAAAACACACTGAAGATAGTTTGAACTTGCCTGGATGATTCTGGTGCTCCACTGTGCCATTTCTTCCCTACAGATTCCTTCTCTTACTAAGAAAACAAAATTATTGTTTGGGAAATACTGGCATACTTCGAGGGTCGCAATTTTTTACAACAATGGAACTACCTTCTTTGATGTCTTTTATAATCACTGCCTACCTTATTCTACACCAAGTCCACAAAAATACATTTTTAATATCCACTAGCTAGCACACGTTCATTAGGACAGTGTATCTTAAGGACACTTTCATGGTAGAGATACATTTTAAGAAGATTGGAGTTATGCATTTAGCCTCTGAGAAAAATCATCTGTAGAGTACTTTGTCTTCTATGCTCCAACATCTCAGAATTCAATCATCACAAGTACAAGACTGAGAGTGTTAATCAGAAAAAAAAACCAGATTTAGATTTCTGAAGTTACTGCTTTTCTAGTCTGAGATCCATGAAGGTGGCTGGTGTGTTAAAACACCTGTTTGAGAAAGGTTGCAGCTGAAAGTGGGGTCTGGAACTCCATTTAGTAGGTGCAGCTGGTCTGCTGATGGGCTGTAGTTATCTATACATGGAAGGGTGGTTAGGAAGGCAAAGGTGTCAGACTACTGCCCTGCAAGTGCTCCTGATACCAACTACCAGGAAATTCAGTATCTGTTTTCAATTTAGGCATTTTCTTTCTACATAATATGCAGCAGTCTGGAAGAACTTTGATTAACTGTACTGACCAGAAGACCTCTCCATATTATTTGCATATAAACATAAGACCCCAATTATAAGATTTTTATGTAGGAAGAAGACTAGGAAATTTCCCTGCTCACTGGAACAAAGCTTTTTATGGTGATATTTGCTGTGTACTCTACAGAAGAACATTTTTTGACATAATTAGAATTTAGGTAGATTTTTTTAAATGACAGAGACTGCATTTCAAAAAAGGCCTCTTAAATGAGTTTATCTGAATGCAGAAATTCAGGAAGAACATTTTGTTAATTACAGTATAGAAATTGTAGGAGTATAATAGCTGGATTGGTAGCCCATGCTCTACAGATGGAGGAAGAATTCTGTCCTGGACAAAAAAAAAAAAAAAGGAAGAAAAGATAACTTTGGGGGGAAAAATCCCAACTCCAAAGTTCTGCAGAGATAGAGGATTTATTGTCCGGTTTTGTAGACAACTGAAATGATACACTACTAATGTGATTTATTAAGGTTGCAGACATTGTACAGAAGTAGTAAAGTGTGGACTATGGGTCATGTCATCGGCCTTAGACATAAAGTGTGCGCATGAATTACTAGTTGTCTGAGGAAATTTGTTGAAGTATGGCTCTCTAAATTCTGCTGAATTTCTTCTTTTATTTATCAAGATTTTTACATATAAAACAACGTAAATGACTGATCAGTAATATTCACGTTGTAGCTGAAGTGTTGAGGAAAGCGTTTTCGCCATTTGTCCATTCTTTGAGGTGCTGTAGTTATGGCAGTGAATGGCCAATGCCAACCTGTTACTGCAGACCTATACCAATGTTCTTTTCTATTATTATCCTTTTAATGTCTTGCATTGGTTTCATTTTAACAGATTAAATTGACTACATAGAATGAAGATGCTGAACTTTAGACAGACATACCTGAAGTTTTTAGGGTATTAAAAATTAGGTATAATGATCTGGGATGGTAAAAAATAAATAACAGCATGTAGTACTTACCTGTCATTCAAAGGCAACCTGATTTGGCACAGCTGTGCTCCATGCTTTTTATAGTTCAGTTGTTATTCCAAACAAGAAACAATGCAAAAATAAATGTCCGGTACACATGGTACATAATTTAGTACCTGTTTTCTGGTTAATTAATGATTCATTAAACATAGACTAGTAGAGGGGTTATGTATTGACTAGCCTGAAAGTTACTAAAAACATTTGTGGAGTCTGTCAAATCATCAATCATGACTCAAACATAAGTTTTCATTCTTTTTCACTGGACATGTTTCTCTTCAATCTATGTAATAGTGCACTTTAATATACAAAAATAGTTGAAATTTGTTACTCAGAACTTGTATACAAGTAGTTCTGTAAAAGTCTAGAAAGTGTATAGAAGTTTCTAGAAGATTGTTAATATATGTCAGTTGTCTTCTATGAATGTGTTTGAGGTGCTAAACCTGTTGACTGAACTGTTTTATAGGAGTTTCTGAGAGACATCTTCAATCTTCTGTTCTTGCTGCCAAGTCTGAAAGATAGACAACAACCAAAGTGCAAGTCACACTCTTCAAGGGCTGCTGCTTATGACTTGTTGGTAGAAATGGTTAAGGGGTCTGTGGAAAACTACAGGCTGCTGCACAACTGGGTTATGGCACAACACATGCAGTGTAAGAACCATTATTCATACATAATTTTTAAGTATTTTATGAAAAACTAGTATATTTGCATTTTCTGTTCATTCTGGTTTGAATTTTTGGATTTATGAAGTTGAGAAAATAAGAGTATACTTGTAATATGACCTCCCATTCTGAGATGGCTAGCCACCCTTGTGAACATTACTGCAATCATGGAGTTTCCATTTCCTCCTGAAGTACATTGGAAGTGTCTGCATTTAATGACTTTCTAAAAATACTGATCTGTTAAGAATGCATAGGTAGAAATGGGGAAATGCAGAGGTAGTGCTGGATATTTATAGATTTGAACAGAACAGTCCTGCTTTCCAAAAGTAGTAATGATGTCAGGCATCATTGCCACTAGCACTACCCTTAAAATCCCTCTTGTAACTCTTCTGCCATTCCAGCATCATTTACAGGAGGGTCAGGGGCAGATAGGGGCATCTTTTGCACACCTGGCCAAATGAATGGATTTAATTGCATGTCTAATTCTCAGATCATCAGTTCCTAAATATAGGTCATTGTAAGGCACTAAATCAGTTCCAGTATGGGTATGTATGTGGTCCTGTAAAATGACACTGATAAATAGGTAACATTGTTAGGGTGTATTTTACATACTTCTTTTGCTTGTGCTGGATTGTAATTTGTTTGCATTTCTAACTGAAATAAACATGCTGTGTATGTAAGCCAAGGTATATAAAGCACACTGAGGTACTGTAGCTGTATTGGCTATTAACAAAACTGTCATGTTTTCAAAGACACTAATATAGTTGCCTTTCAGTCTGTACCCAGATGTCTGCATACCGTGCTAATACAATTTTGTTATGCCTCTTGGCTTTCATGCTTCCTGTGTTTTGGAAACTCAATTCCTACATAGAATATGGAAATTACCAAAATTTGAAGTTAGTTAATATTTTATCTTTGATTTGAAAATTCTCATTATGCATTTTTAGCTTGATAAATTTCCTTTCACATGCCCAATTTAAATTCCTGTAACCTGAGGATCTGTAATTTATTAAAATCTATGGAACTGATTTAGTGCCTTACAATTCAGGAAGCACGAGAGAAATCTGATCGTAATCTAATTCTGTGTTCTGTACTCAAATGCCTGGGGACCTTTTAAAAAGCCTCCAGTCTCCTGTGTTCAGGGAAAATGTTCTGAGGAATATGTTTTATGAATATATTGGTTATTTCTATCTGCTGCTGCTGAGGCTGTCTCTCTCCAGGTACAGTTTTTCTCACCTCTAAATCCCAGTAATCCTTAGGTGCTGAAGTTTTCCATAGTGATTACCACAGTTGTTACTTTCTTAGGAAGACTCTTCTCTAAATAGTTCCTTTCCAAGTACTCCAGAGCCATCCTTACTATTCAGTGTATCTTGGTTTCAAGAATGTTAATTTCGTTTCAACTGGCAGAGTGCCCTTGTCCTCTTCTGGTGTACAGTTGACACAGGACTTTCTGATACTTTCCTTGTTTAAAGTCATATTGTACCATTGATGTGACCCAGAGATCCTTAAAACTGGATTTTTCCATTTTGCTTATCTCCGTAATCTTACTAGTCTTAAAAAATCATGTCTCTCAATTCTTATTTGGAGGAGCATTAAGGAAAACATAAATTTCCATCCTGTCTTTGGTTTTAACATTTTACCTTTGCGCTTCATTAGGAGACACTTTCAATCCTGCCACTTACACACTTGTCCTTTAGTCTCATCAACTGCTGTCTCTGCTGTTCTGCCATTTTTTCTAACTGGTTGAAGCCAGGATGTCTTTAAGAGATGGCTTTAGTGTGATGATTTTCAAAATGAAAAGATGTTATTAAAGGATAACGCAAATATTTTCCTTAGGACTAAAAATACCAAAACCAAAACTAAAAAAAGCAGCTTCTAGGTAAAAATGATGTTACTAAGACAATAGTCTGACATGTTAAAATGTAAAGCTGTGTAGTGTTCCTCAGTTCTCTACTAGTAGGAATAATGTAAAGTAGTTGTAGTAAAGTTTTAACTGCAGTGGCGTTTTTTTGTTTCCACTAATGTAGCTCCCTTCATTGATGCATGGAGAAGACTATGACTTGCCTGCTTTTCTCTACTTCACAGATACAGTGGTTGTAACTGAAGACATAGGGATGCTTTTGTGCAGTTTTAGTGAGTGGTGCCATAGGAATTGAGCTGGGAAACAGCTGATGTCAGCTGACTTTTCTCACTCAATGCAGACTCTTACTGCAGAGGAGATTGAGAATACTCTCTGTTGTTCATAAAATTTCTTGCAGTGTTTTGGAGTTTTGCTTTCTTTAAAGACCAAGACTAATAAAAACATTCAGTTCAAAGGAGGGAAACAAGACCAGCTGTTCTGTTTTCTGGGAAATGTAAGTTAGTGTCTGATGTTATGTCTGGAGCAGAAGCATGATTAGAAGGTGTAAGATAAAAAAGCCTGGTCATTTGAAAAGGAAGAAATTAAGTTTTATTTTGCTTGAAGTAGAATATGAATATTGCAAGCTTGGTTACACGTTTCCCTCTCTCTCCTTGAGAAAAGGCTGTTTTCTATAATGGCAGTGAGGAATAAACACAGTAGACAGAAGTGAGGCCCAAGTTTACCTTTCTAGTTCAGATCCATAAGAAAGAAGGAAATCTTTTGTTATTAAAATGAAGACAATCACTTAGAAGTCCCAGGGTGGAGAAAACGGGATCTTCCTAAGAAATTCCTTGTCAAATTTCTGAAGGCCCTTTGTCAGATTGAAGTAGGAGGAAGATGCTCACAGCTTTATAATTACTACCTGATGGTTTGTAAGTAGAGATAAATGCTGGATCCCTATGTCAGAAGGGATGAATTAAGATGTTGCAATTTAAGGACTTCAGTTAAGGCAGAAAATTGCTTTTTTAGGAGGTTAAACACGGAGTAGAGCTTTGTTTTAACTAGCTAAACAGGCTGATGAAACCAGGTAACATGAGGTCACACTACTGTGATTTGTTGAAACGGCAGAATGAAAACTCTTCTTTCCCTACTTGAAGCTGCAGGATAATAGCTGTTTTGATGCCAATGCCAAAATGAAGATTATAACAATTACTTGTTGTGCAACAGAATGTCTTGTGGGTCTGGTCTCTGAAAATGTGAGGATCTGTTCAGAGGATGCCAAATACTTTCCTGAATTTATGGCTGGTAGTATGAAATAAGAAGAATCCTCAATGAGCCTTTAATCTTTGACAAAATAATTAGAGATTTAAAATTTAAATCTTGACCCCACATAGCTTTTGTGAATGGTAAAATAAGTCCAGACTACTTCTTTGCTTTTCTGTGTATCTGAACCTATACTTCAGTAGAGGTGCTGAATTATTTGTAGGATGCTCCGCCTTTTGGAGAATGATAACCTTGGGGACAAATAGCAAAGCTAGATTCTTTGCAAGTTTCTGTGTCAAACTTCTTGCATACCAATGAAGGTGATAGGCTGCAGTGAATTTCTTGGACACTGGATTAGTTCTGCGTAGTTTTAATGCTTGTGTCAGCTAGTTGCCTCTGCAGCTCAAATGGTTAATTCCCTATGCCATTCTCCTGTGTGGGATGCTTGAAAGAGAAGCCTGCTGGTGTCTAGAAGCAGTACTAATCACTTACAAATGGTTTGTCTTGTCTGGTTACCATCTTCTTGACTGGCAGATAAGGAGAACTTTCCCATTCTTCCAATTTCTTGGCAGCCATATCAGAACAAGGCTTATTAAGGAGTCTGTCAGACTTGCCGAACTTGTCTAGTGCCATGTTTTGCAGGAAATAGATTGCAACATCTGGTATGAAATACAGAGGAATAGAAAACTTAGCAGAAAAATAAAATACCTTTTCAATCTAATTCTCTAGCAGTTTCACTTTTTCTTACCCCTATTTTTCTTGTAGATTGAAGATTCCTTTGGTGTATATATGGCTTTGAGGTGAAATAAAACCCATTCTTCCTAGAACAACTGTTCCCAAGTTTGTTCAAGTCTGTGTGTAGCCAACTGTTTTATTTCTCTGATAAGCATTTATCCATCTTCTGTGCGGGCCAAAAAGATTTTTTTTTTGCTAGCCTGGCATCCATTATAGTACCTTTCATTCTGAAACCAGCTTCTCTTCTGAAAAGAAAGGTCTTGCATCGTGTGCTTATCTCTTATACCAATTCTGGGGTTTGTTATCTGAAGAGAAGGCTTCCTAACTTGAATGTTAGGGTGCTCTGCTCTATTTTCTTTCAGTGTAACACAGGGGTGCATAGGGACAGATAGTAGAAAAATTTACAGTTCATTTTTATGCTGGGGGAATGACTGGTGTACCTTTGGGAGCTAGTAAGTGTTGTACATTGTCAGTTAGGAGTACATTCTCAGTGATTTGTGCAGGAGAGCTACAGTAGACTTGTGGTATAAAACCCCGCTTCTTTATAAAAAAAGCATAGCAGCCTATTTTTAAGGGTGCTCTTGGTGAGGAAAGCAGTATGTGGTTTTACCAAACTTTAATGGTGAGGCTGAAGACTGTTATTGAATGTAATACCATCACAAAAACAAGTGAAAGAAATGGTGCTTAATGCTTTGGAGAGCGCTTGTAGACCAAGTAGTGTGGCACCTAGTAAGGCTCACTGCTGTATCACGTGATTTTTCTGATGTACCCATAGTGCGTTTTCTGAAAGAGCGGGTACAGTCTGACTCCTGTCTGTAAATGCAGAATCTGTAACAGGATGTGTTTCATTAATGTAAGCACAAAGTCCTTAATTGTATTTATGTCTTTGCAAATTGTACTTCGAAATTGATAATTTTCTGCATTTGTGACTCATCTTTTTTCCAGCTTCCCATGCACCTTACAAGTGGGACTATTGGCCCCACGATGATGTTCGTGCCGAATGTAGATTTGTGGGTTTGACTAATCTTGGAGCAACCTGTTACCTGGCATCCACTATTCAGCAGCTGTACATGATACCAGAGGCCAGACAGGCAATCTTCACTGCAAAGGTGTGCTTTCGGGTCATATGTTCCTTGTGTGAATTGTGGTAGAAGTTCAAATTTTGATTCAGAGCAAATGCTGATTAGTATAGACTTACTTTTAAGACATTATTAGATACAGAATATTTCGTCAGGACTTTAGCTTGCTTTTCGTTCAGTTGGATTCTTTTGTTGATGTGAAAAGTGAAGAGATATGAAAAAATACGATAATGCAATAGTTTGCTCAGATGGCATTGTAATAAAACATGAGCTCAAACTTGTATTTCTGTTGCTAAATCAACTAGATTTATTCAAGTTTGGGTTTATGTGAGTTGTCTATTGTTTCTTAAGTTCTAATTTGTCATTTTGTTAAACACCATTCTCCTTGAAAGTTTCTAAAGTCCCAGAGCGTGTATCTCATGCTATCAGAAGCAAGTCTTGTAAATTATTATACATTGGTTAACATCTAAAAATACTATAATGTTACTTCTAGCTCTTGTGAAAGACAAAGCTTCCTTTTGGTCCCTGACGTCAACAGGGTAAATATAATGTGTAAAACACACTAATTGGCAGTGACCTCACCATGTTTTACTGTCATACTGGTAGCTTTTACTTCATCTAGAAATAGCCATTTATAAATTAAAAGAGGGAAGCTGCTGGTCTTCACATGAAATGCATGATGCATAGTGTTGATCAGAACTGCCACAACATCTGTGAATTGAAAAAAAACAATTGCTTGAAAACTACTACAGTCTTTTGTAGCACCTTCCCAAAAGCTGTTCTAGCTGCAATAAATGTTTAGGAAGAAGAGTTTATTTTGACTTAGGTTTAATGTTGACAGGTCACAAGTGAGCATGTAGTGCTTTATATATAAGTGTAAAACAGTGTAGTGTCCTCTTTCTACACAATCATGTTTTTAATTGTCCATAATAAAGTGGTGGGGATTTTACTTAAAAAAGGATTGTTTCATCTTTTTAAGGGCTGGATCTTGGTTCTGGGTTTTTCTAAGTTTATAAGTAAAAAGATAAAGTCATCTTTTATTCATTTCTTTTAGTATTCAGAAGATATGAAACACAAGACCACTCTGCTAGAACTCCAGAAAATGTTTACATACTTAATGGTAGGTGTGAGAGGGTATTGCAGAAAGTATCCTGTTGGGGGTAGGGAAGTCAGTGGGGCAAGGTGAGGTGGGGAAAGGCAAGAAAAATATAGTTACCATTCCATATGTAAATTCTTGTCAGCTTAAGTCCATTGTGCCTAAGTTTTCTAAATGCGTGTCGTAACCAAAATAGTTTTTCCCCCACCTTAAAGCTGTTATTCAGCCAACCAGTGTAGCAGTCACTAGCATAGTAGTTTTCTTGAAGAGGTAATGTAACTTCTAATCAGAGGTAGGTTTTAATAGTGGGCATCAACTATAACGAACAAGCACAAGCTCTCAAATGTTAAGTGGTGGTCTACTGTGCTCTTAAAATGTTTGTGAAGTGAATATTTTTTTCTATTTAACAAACACTGCCATGAGTGTCTGTCCTGACACCATTCTCATTCATTCTGTTTCATGTGGACCTTGATGTAAAAAGAGAGGAGTTTGATTCTTCATTTAATCATGGAACAGTTTGCCTCAGTTTTCCTGATGCTAAAATAAAATATTATTTTTGTTCATTGCATTTCCCTTTTTCCAATATTTTTAAGGTTAATCCAGTGAAAATAAAGCAACATAATTGTTAGAGCAACTAACAGTTCAGAATTCCAGAACTAAAAAAAATTGAAGGAGTTCAGAGGTGCTCACTGCTGTTAAAATAGCAAAACATTTCTGAAAAAAAGAAATTGAGGAGAGCCGAGTGCTTTTGTTCTTGGCACTGGCCAAGAACAGTGAAATTCTGTGTAAATTTTGTGAAAGAAATTCCTAACCGCTTTGAAGACAAATAAAGGAATTTAGGCATGTAGCGTTTGTAATCAGGAAGATCAGAGAAAAAAATTATCTAGGCATTTATGTAAGTATAAAATAATAAAGTAAAGTAAAATCCTTTACTACTATTAAAACCTTTGTTCCAAAAAAGGTGATATATTAAAAAAAATTACAAAAATGTTTTGTAGTGAAAAAGGAAGCACTGCCTGGCCATGCATCCCTAAAGGAAGCAGTATGTTTGTTTCTGTTTACAAGGACAAAGTTTCTTCTGCTGTAACGAAGTTCTGCATTCCCAGCATGCAGGGCAGGGAAGTGGGGGATGTATTAGAACTGCTGTTCATTTATCTGGCTGAACACATGTAGTTGAGAACCAGATGATAGAGTTTTATACTGTAAAGAAGTTTGAACAGGATTTAAGTCAGTAATATCCAGAAATATATCAGAAATACATAAATACAGACTGGTGTTCCTCATCTTATATTTTGTAGCTAAAATATGATGAAATTTGATATATCACATATTCAGCTATGTTCTTTTATTTGAATGAATACTTCTGTTAGCTAGTTATTAAATATTTAACAATATATTACAAATTCTATTTTAATAATTAATGTCAAAATAATTATCATTATTATGGTTAAATGCCTTACATTTAATCAGAAGCACTTATACAACTTTATTGCCTCATAGGCATATGGAGATAATGTATGTAAAAGTATGTCCTTGGAACATAAAAAAACCATAATTTTTGTGTTGTTTTGTTCTGCTTGACTTTTTTTACCTAAAGGAAAGTGAATGCAAGGCATACAATCCAAGGCCTTTCTGTAAAACCTATACCATGGATAAGCAGCCCCTGAACACCGGAGAGCAGAAAGATATGACTGAATTCTTCACTGACCTAATAACAAAAATAGAAGAAATGTCTCCAGAACTGGTGAGTTATTAAAAGGGAGATAGAGAGCTTAAAAACTTAAGGATTTGCTCATATTTCCTTGACAGAATTTATTCATTCTTTCACAGAAAAATACAGTGAAAAGTTTGTTTGGAGGTGTTATCACAAACAATGTTGTTTCTTTGGTAAGTATTATTTTCCCTACCCTTACCTTCTGATGATACTTTTTGTAACTTCTCAAAACCAGTTATTTCATCCCTTTTCTCTTTCATTGCTGTGATTTAGGACTGTGAGCATGTAAGTCAGACTGCTGAAGAGTTCTATACAGTAAGATGCCAGGTGGCAGATATGAAGAATATTTATGTAAGTAATGCCAGCCTAAGATGTGTAACATAGATCACAATTATAAATGAGTGCAGGGACGTTTATGAAACAGCTCCATACACTATTGAATATGGTGATGCTTTCTGTATCTGTCTTCTAGCTTTGGTGTATTTCTGGGTTGAAATTACTGGGTAATTTGGTCAGATTGTTTCATCTTTCAGTGCAATGTGATAACTGGTGGGGCTTGGAATTGACTAAAGGCTGTGTTACACTCAGTAATCGCTTTCTGCCTTCTGTGTTTTAAAATTGCCATGGCTGTTGTTTTGTAGGAGACAATTGTAGATGTCGAAAGATTTTTGAGAGATATATGTATTTACTATTGCTTATTAAGATAATTTAAAAATTACATCTAAGTAATTTGAGGTTTTCAAGGTTTTTAAACAACTGTTGATCCACATACTTGGATTTTAAATTTAAATTACTTGAATTCAGACTGCTTGGAATATTAAGTGCTACTTTTCTGAATTGGCTCCTTAATTTTGTGTTTGGGTTAGGAACTGGTTTTCCTGACAAACTCTTCTCTTAGTTCAGGTGCACGCTCTTTTTGCAAACTTTCTGGTGCCCTTGTGCACCTTTACTTTCATAACTTATGGAAATGTTAATTAAGCTTACGATTTGAGAGTGGGGTTTGTAAAGCAGGCCAACACAAGATAAAAATCTCTGAGAGAAATGTAATCCTCCTCTTTACTACTTTCTTTTTTTTGGTGGTGATTGTTCATTATGTGTAGGAATCTCTTGATGAAGTAACTATTAAAGATACCTTGGAAGGTGACAACATGTATACATGTTCTCATTGTGGGAAGAAAGTGCGGGCAGAAAAAAGGTATGATTAAGAAGAAATGAACTTTCATAATGTTTCTTTTTAGTAAATTACTGAAATTACTGCTGGAGTAAGAGTAATCCTTTAGATGAAACAGAACTATGGCTTCATTCTGTTTCCTACTGTGTGGGCCTGTGAGGATGTGGTACCTGTGCAAATAGGCACCTAAGAAATCAGATTTCCGAAGTGAGAAATAAAAAGTATCTTAGCAAAAAATCACCTAAACAGTAAAATGTTCATGACCTTCTTCTAATGTAAGAAAAAAAGTAATTGTAGACATTAGTACTTTTAGAAATCTGTTATGTCTCCCATATTTAAAAGATCAGGTTCTTTCGTTTGTTCAGTACCAGTGTTATTCATTATGCAGGATAATTGCTAAGGTTTCACATGATCTCAGATTTCTTAATAAAATCCATAGGTTTAAAAACGTTTCTGTATTTTAAAAGGTCTGCTAATAAATAGAAAGCTAAATAAAGATTTTGTATTGTCTTTTTATTGCAACTAACAAATGTCTTTTTAGAGATGAGAAACCACTTTCTGTAGCTCTTATAAATGATGTGTGGGTGGAAGAGTAGTCTACTTTAAACCCATTAATGTGATGGTTAGGAGATTTAATACGAGAGAAATTCTGCATTGAAGCTTGTCAGTTACAAGATAGGAGCTCTGTCTAATGAGGAGATTTGCATTTTTAGATTAGTTGATGACGTGTTTTACGTTATCACTTCAGAAAACTGTCATTCATAGCATATGAGCAAATTTGATGTTTCTTCCAAGGCACAACGGTGGGCTAAGTGAAATTGTTCAATAGTCTGAATCTGACCTTTCTGCTGACAGACTGCCCAGCTCTAGGGCGTGTTGATAGACGAATTTTTTATTTATGTGACTTCACAACAGTTTTCCAGGTTTATGTTTGAAATAAATGTCTTGAAAATCTTTGTGAAAATACAATTTAACCAACCAGGCTTTCATAAATCAGGATGATTTTTAATCTTTCAGGGCATGCTTTAAGAAACTACCTCGTATTTTAAGCTTCAACACAATGAGATACACATTTAATATGGTAACCATGATGAAGGAGAAAGTCAATACACATTTTTCATTCCCTTTACGTTTGGATATGACACCTTACACTGAAGATTTTCTCATGGGAAAAAATGACAGAAAAGAAGGTATGCCTCAAACTGAATTCAACAGACTTTGCTTCGTTCATGTGTGCACCAAATTCTTTATACACAACATATGCAAACAGTTAGTGATCATGTTTTTCAGAAAATAATATCAGACAACGTAGTTTTAATCAACCTTTAATTTTAAAGTCACACATTCTATTCAGTGTGAGAAAGACAGCCAAGCATTTTTGCTTTCATAAACTGTTCAATTTGAATTATTCTTAAATTTGTTTGAAAACTAGGAGAGAAGTTAAAATTATATACAGTTTCTTACTGGCTTGGCTTGATTTTACAGGGTCACACTTGAACTTCAGCAAATGGCTGACTAACTACCTCACAAATAAGATGTGCTAACTTAAGTTAGTAGTAATCTCTTCGGTAATAATGTGTTGTGAAACAGCAGTACCTGTTCCACAAGAGTTGGGATCCGTGCTGCTGGTTCCGGCCATGGAGCTTCTGGCTGTCATGGTTGTGCTGTGCTGAAAAGAAAAAAATAACTAAGTGTTATTACAGGAAATGTATGTGTAAGACATCCTAACGATGATGTTCAGGTCCTTCTAGGAAAGAGCTGATTAAATATTGTTTTAAATTATTTCAGGTTTTAAGGAAGATGGTGAATATTTGAAAGAAACTGAAAGTTATGAATATGATCTGATAGGCGTAACAGTTCATACAGGAACAGCAGATGGTGGACACTACTACAGTTTTATCAGAGATATAGTCAATCCCCACGCTTACAAAAACAACAAGTGGTGAGTTACACAAAAGAATGCTTCATAATTTCTTATTTTAAAATAACTAAAATTTGTTGACTTTGTCAGACATGGTTAAGTGTAAACACCGCCTGTAGGTTCCTCTCAAAAGCCCAAGGTGTTGGAATTGGACAAGTGTAAGTATGTTAGTTTTTTATCATACAAAATTGTGTGCTGTAGGTATAATAGGTGTGGAGTGCCTTAGACACAGGTGGCAGGAGCCTGCCATGCTAGCCTCACATTACAGCCAGCGCTTTTTTCTTGACAGGACTATCAGTTATATCAGGGCAAATAAACAGTAAGATTTAATAAGCTGCACTTCATAAAATGCAGCTGTTAGTTTGAACAGTAATACAGTTACATTTATGATTTGTGAATTCAGTCCACATTGTCCATTTTCAGTGAAACAACAATTGGAATTTTTCTTCACTGTAAACTTGTTGCATCCTGTGTGGCAGAAATGATGTTGCAATACCTAGGTTATCTAAACTAGTACTTACTGTGCTTTTTGCATGTGGAATTGTTTTCTCATTTGATTTTTAGGTTTACCTAGCTGGTTATCTTTTCCTATTGGCCACCTTCTCCTAGATGCAGTTTACAGTGATGTACTGGAATGTTTGACAGTATTTATTTTTCTATCCCTTCTTTCAAAGAATACAGAAAACTTACACACAAGTGATAGATTAATAAAGACACTATTTTTAAAGTTTTTTTTTTTAACTATGGCATCCTACTTCTAATTTGGAAACTTCTGCATCATGGTGGTCATATTGTGGTTGTGAAGATGAAGAAAAAAATGGGAGAAGTAGCCTGGGAAAGGGATGAGACATGGGCATGGAGAGGAGAAGGGTCTTGCTAGGTGATGTAAGAAAGCAGAGATGTCATCTGGTTCTCAGCTGAGGCCCTGGAGCAGGAGACAAGATTCCCTCTATTCCTGTTCTCGAGAATATCCAGCTGGAGCATTTTCAAAAGAGTTCCAACTCATGACCCAATCCCCGCTCTAGAGGGAATCCTTAGAAGGGTACCATCTTCTCTGCCAGTTTCAGTTCTACAGTTATATGGAATTGTTCTCTTCTTTGTAATTTTGATTTCCATTTCACCCAGATTGACAAGGAAAAGACAGAACTTTTTGGAGGCATTAAAACCTTCTGTATCAGAGTCAGGCTGGAAAAATTGAGGAAAACAAGGTGTCTTTTGATAGAAAGAGAAGCCAAGAACTTGAAACATTGACTTCCAGACCTTACTGAAAGGAGTTGCATTTGGGAATCAGTTGTTAGTTTGCTGTGACTCAAACAATACATTTAGAAATAATGAGAATACTTCAATCTGAAGCATCATTTTAATGCCTGTGCTGCTTTATTTGCCCTTAGAGACAAACAGCAGTTGTTTCAAAAGTTTGCTGTTTTGCAGGTACCTTTTCAACGATGCTGAAGTAAAACCATTTGATTCTGCCCAGCTTGCCTCAGAGTGTTTTGGTGGAGAAATGACTGTAAGTTATGACTTTTATTTTTGTCATGTTCAACCATTACCATATGTGTCCTGAAGACTTCAGTGACGGATCGCATAGCGTTCACCTTTGGTCTGTCATCTGTTGTGAATGCATATGAAACGGCTAGAAGCATTATCCAGGCTTTATGAAGCTTCTGATGTCTTTGGTGTGCAGGTGATACTTTAAGTTCATGTAGATAGCTGTTTGTCCTCCATCGATCCCTTCAAAGGGCCTCCCTTCCTTTGGGAGATGAAAGACTCGGCAGATGGAGACTGCTTGCAAGATGGAGATGCAAGCTTTCATGTTTTTCTACACTTTGTGTAGGATAGCAGTTAAGCCAATAAAGGAAACTAGTCTTAATTTCTCATATTATTTAATTAGTGAATTAAAAGTGAATCCAGATATGTTATGGTGTTTTAAAAGACAGGTGTCAGAAGTATAGTATTGGTATTAGTAATGATTCAGTGAAATATCTCTCCAAAGAAGAGACATTTCTTCGCTACATCTGCTTTTTATCATATTTATTTGCTTATTAAACAGTGATTAGGCAACTAAGGAATCCTTGGTGTGTATGGCTTTGTTGCTCGGACTGTTGACCAAAGGAATATTTACTTCAGTCTTACGCCTATTCTGGAAAAACAGAGGTTTAGGTGTTTGTCTATGCCTTGTGTCAGTGACTTCCAAATTCTGTTCTGTGAAGTTCTTACATTGGTTACAGAAGCGAACTAAAAACCTCTCAGATCTGTGTACAGCTACGCTCTTATTCAGCAGCAAGGTTTGAGCTCTGGTATTAGTAAGTGATTTTCATGTTAATGGATCTACTGACTTAGTTTCGCTCATTCCATTTATTGTTAGAAGATAAAATAAGTTTTCTAAGTTGATGTTCACTTTCTTTCAGTAGTGCAAGGGTTTTTTCATACAGTATCAGCTTTGTCTTTTGGGTCAACCCCACTGCCCTTTGTTAGCAGTGTGAATATTTTTGCACAGTACTAATACAAATAACTGTTGAATGCTGATTCTGAAATATTCTCAGGTTATGCTTGAATCGATTATTTTTTATAATATGTCATTATTTAAACCACCTTCTTAATAATGCACTATCTTACTGAAACAGCCCTGTGAATAAGAAAAATCTTCCTTTCTCATAGAGGGAATGTACAGAAATAATGGATAAAATACCTTTAGGTGCCTTAAAAGAAGGGGTGTCAATGAGATGGATGAGACAGGAAATTGTGTGAGAGATAGGCCACAATATTGCATAACATCTTTGGAAAATCAGGATAGGTTGCTGTAAAACTGAAAAAGAAAGATGAGTACTTTGAGCAAGAAATTAATTGTTAGCAGCCTCTCAGCAGAAAATGTTCTGAAATCGTTTGGTTGCACATTTATCTCAAACTGTCAATAACCACGCCATTAAAAAAGCTTGTAATTAATGGTTATGCTTTCTTCTTGACAGACAAAAACTTACGATTCTGTTACTGATAAATTTATGGACTTCTCCTTCGAAAAGGTATTTTCTCTTCCAACACTTTTTATATTATTATATTTCTACTTTCATGATTTATCTCTCAAAGCAAAAATTATACAGATGTTTTTCTCTTAAAGACCCACAGTGCTTACATGTTGTTCTACAAACGAATGGAACCAGAGGAGGAAAATGGCAAAGACTACAAATTTGATGTTTCATCAGAATTGCTGGAGGTACAAGTTGCTTTGTTTTAACACCAATTTTAAAGTACTTTACATTTTAAAACAGGCCATCCTAAACAAATTGGGAAACTAAGAAAACATAAGAAAGTGAATATAATTTAAATCAATAATATAGTAATCCTTTCATTTAGCTGTCTCCCTTAGGAGAGTCTTGCTTCTAGGAAGTAAATTAAGAATTGCAGTCTGTGTAGATGTTTTCTCATTCTTCTTTTAAAAAAAATTCTGATATCTGCTTCATATTTTGGGAAAAAATATTTAAAACAATGGGAGAGCACTCTTTAGGTTTTTTTTTGTTGTTGTGAGTGCTTATTCACATTTTCTGAACAGATTCAGTAATACAAGATGTATTGTCATTAACCACCATTCTCTTCATCCTTCAGTTTGTCAACTACTTTCTGCTTTGAGGCAGGGGCAGAATAAGAGAATAGTTCCAGCTGCTTGCACTTTTGCTAGTTTTCTAAGTGAAAACCGTATATGACAGTGACTGTGCTTCTGATGGGGGAGCATCAGTCAGAAAAGGATCCCTCACTCCCCGTAGCCATTGAGCAGCTTGAGTATTACTATTCTAAGGGGAATGAGAAACAACCCCAGAACCACTAACAATCTCCCTCTTCTCAGTGGTGAGAGCTGCTTTAAGGATATTTATGTAAATATGTATGTATTATATTACATAAATATTTATGTAATATGCCTATTAATGTAAATAGTTCTTTATTTAATCTTTAAGAATTTATCAAAAGTTCACAGAGCATCTTGGGCTTTAGCTCAGAACTTCAAATTTTAGCCATACCTAGCTGCTGGAAAGTCCAGCTGTGATGTCAGTTAGCAAAGCTATGTGTCTAGAGAATTTTTGGGTTGTAAGCTAATACCCTATTACAAACATCAAAATATGGTCTGAAACTGTGTTTCTCTTTTAATCTGTTGGGCCGTATCTCAAAATTTCAGCCTAAAAAAGTGACCTGTTTAAACTAAGTGACAGAAAGGGGGTCTGAGCGCTATTCTCTAGTCATATGGCAGACAAAACTAATACTGGGTGTAGCATGAATAAAACAACTTTGGGACATTCCTTTAAAGTAAAAAAAATATTTCCAGGGTTTTTTTTTCTTAGCCATGGCAAGCGTTTAAATATTCTTAAATATTCTTAAAGTGATGTTTATGTAGTGAAATAAACTGCTTTCTAGTATCTGATGTTAGCATTTTTTCTTCAGTGGATATGGCATGATAACATGCAGTTTCTTCAAGACAAGAACATTTTTGAGCATACATATTTTGGGTAAGTTTTTTTTTTTTAAAATGTAATATTAATACTTCTTTTCTTCTTGCAGATTTTCATTATTTATTTTAATTAACAAATAAAATTACTGACTCTAGGTTTATGTGGCAGTTGTGTAGTAGCATCCCAAGCACACTACCAGATCCAAAAGCGGTTTCCCTGATGACAGCAAAGGTAAGTACTTTAAAAGTATATTGTGCTTCCTTTAGATTTTGCCTTGTTTATATTTTAATTCAAGCATTCTATAATTAATGATGTGATATTTTTTTTTCCAGTTAAGCACTTCATTTGTACTAGAGACATTTATACATTCAAAGGAAAAGGTATTCTATTTACTTGTAAATTCTCATTACGTAGCTGCATGAATATAGTGATAAGTATGTCTGTACTTTCTAATTTCAAAACTGCACAGCTGAGATGTAGTAAGTAGCATAGGTGGTGCAAAGTGAATGTTTCAAGAGAGTAATTTGAGACATTTATAGTAAGTACTGAACAGTGGAAAAAAAAGTGGTTTCTGATTTTAGCATGCTTTGCCTTAGCAAAATATCAGGAACCACAGATCTTGGTTTTCTTACATTGGAAAATCCTGGGTGATTTGGAGCTTAACAGTTGTTACAGTCTGATTGTTTGCTATGGAGCAGCAGTTGTGCTCATGAGTTATGAAGTTACAAATGATAGCATGAACAACAAAGAAGTTCTAGTCTTTCTGAACCATCTTTATTCCCAGTCAGATTTTACCTCTTTCTTGCCTGTGTTGGTATAGTACTACTAATTCTAGATTGTCTGGGATTAGTAAGAATGGGATTGCAGTTACAGTTGGACAGAGTTACATGGGTAGCTGCTAAATACCCCATGTGACTTGCAGTCCTTTCCATGTATGGACTGTTACTTTTGTGGAGTGCAACGCATTACCAGTTTATAAAGCATTTAGTATGTATAACTGTATTCTTAAGAATCGGTGCTCTGCCTGACTATTTAGAAATGTTTAAAGAATAAGTTGCTCTATTTTAAGTTACAGTTTTTCTGTATTTCTTTTTACAGCCTACAATGCTTCAGTGGATTGAACTGTTAACAAAACAGTTTAATAACAGTCAGGCAGCTTGTGAAGTAAGTGACTTAGGAACTCAGCAAAGTACAAACCAACTTTCTATATATTGTTTAACTTTCCTGGAGGTTCGTATCCCTGGAATATTTTGGACTATGAACTACTGTATTTGGCATATTTGTGTGCTATGAGATTAAATTCATCATCTTTGATTACTGCAGATTCTGGGGAATGACTTGACTTTTGTTTTCATAAACCTATGGTGAGACCACAGGGCAAAATATTTTTGTCACTGGAATGAGAGAGACAGTGTCACAACCTCTTTGGTTATTACATATTTGTGTGATTAACATTTAAATGAAATAACAAGTAGAAAGACAGACTAATCTTTAAGGACTAGAATGGTCTTTAGTAAGAGCAGCTAATGTCAGACTTGGCTGAAAACAAACATATACTACACCTTCTTGTGAAGCTGTGGAACTTCAACCCAGTGGGCAGAAAGATTCAAAATTCTTAGGAGGAGGGAAAAAAAAATAAAAGAATGCTTTTATATAAAATTTTTCAGGATGTTGCCTGAAGAGTGTTGGGGACAAAATGGAGAGGGATTGAGAAACTGTAGACAAAGAATTCACTGTGCTGGTGGCAAAACCAATTTTAAGATACTGAAGAAAAGTTAGTAATATGCTTTCTCTGATAGTTTAAATGAACAAGGACTCCAATGCATAACTTTGTATGCTGCAGGAGACCTTATTTCTTAGAAATGAACTAAATTCATTGTGCTTTTAAAATGGATTCCATGTGTTAAATTGTTATGTACCATTTGGTATTTGCATGATACTGTTTAGTCAGTATGGTGTAGTTTTAAGATGATTAAAATGAGTAAAGATACTTGACATAGTAGGAAATACAATTAAAAGGTACAATTAAAAGAAAACTTGGATTCTCTATTTTAAAATGGCTTTCCTTGTGACTAAAATGAAATTCTGCAAGTCCGAATGATCAGCTCTATTTGCTGAGTTTAACTTTGAATGGAGCATTCTCTTTCAGTTTTACACCCCTTCTGTCTTTGAAGGTATTAAAGCTTTTCCACATGTTAACACGCAGAAAGGATCTAATTCAGGAACTATGTTCTTGTTTATATCCCTGTTGTACAAGATTCTGTCTGTGGTTTATGCTTTATTATAAGCATTCGTTTTTATTCTGTTGACATCACTTTTCAGGATAAGCATGTCCTTCCGGGTGCTTGAATAATGGCACACAGAACCCAGGGCTAAGAAGATACTGGATATAAATTTATATTGTTGTTTGCTGCTATTGATCTTTCTTCTTTCTTCTCACACACAGAAGACATTTAGATATTCCTTGGATTAAACTTGCTTATGCCTTAATGATAGTAACATCAGTTTCTCTTCAGACGTTAATGTCATGCAAAAAGAAGATTGGACTAGAACAAGTTTGGAACAAAACTAACAAAGTATGTATCTTCTGCAGTGGTTTTTGGATCGAATGGCTGATGATGATTGGTGGCCAATGCAGATTCTAATAAAGTGTCCCAATCAGATTGTGAGACAGGTAAGAAAAGAACGTTCCTTTCTAAATCAGGTGACTGCTTGACCCATGAGCAGAAATGGACAATTACCATGAAGTGTACAATGATCCTGACTGTTTTTATCTATACCTTAATAAAAGGTATTATTCTCTTCATTCTTGTGTCTGATTCAGAGAATATATTTGTCCACAGGATCATTGCTGTTTGAAACAAAATCAGTATTATTTAGTTTTCTAGTTGTACAGTTAGGGACACAGAATGCCACAAGAGATGCAAATTAAGGTTTCCAAAACTCCCTAATGATCTCTACAAATCTGAAGACTTTGACATAAAAAAATGTTGTTCTTCTGAACTGGCTCAACAAATGTGTGTCAAGATAGACATTCAGAAAACAAAAGGAGGAATTGTCTATATTCAGTAATCCTCAAATTGTCAATTCTAAACTTCTGCTTTTTTTTGTTGTAGGTAGATTGAGTTTTATAGTGTTATGCCACAAAGTTCTGTTAATATCCTTCTCGGGAAATACTCAACATTAAAAAAACACAAACCCTTACTAGTAGCATTTGGATATACATTAATACAAATATTTTTAATTGTTACTTTTATACTACTTATGCAAGTTTTTTAGGCAGAAGCTTTAGCAATTGTTCTCGCCTGAATTCTTCATTTAGGCATCTAATTATGAAAGTAAAATTTTCATATAGAACCATTCGTAGTTTCTGTGTGCAGCACATCATTCAAGGAATGTGTTTCAGGGGAGAACTGTATGCAGGATCTTAAGCAAAATTCTAATTCTTGATGAATCTTTTACAAACTAAAAATGGAAGGAATTTCCTTTAAAATTTTACAGAGACAAAAAAAACCCAAACCCCACTAAAAATATCAAACATTTCAGAAAACCAAGAAAGAAGACAAAAACAATTTTTATCAGGATCAGTCTTAAGTCATGTTTCGGTAGTGTACTGTACACACCAGTGTTAAAAACCAGTTTTAGGGGTTCTCTCCAGGTTTGACAATTCTGTTAAATATGACGTGTTATCTCAGAAAAAGAATGTGGGCGTCTCCATCTCAGCTTTGAGTCTCATAGAGCTGGAAGTGGTATGTGGAGACAGAATATTATTTGCTTAGAAAATGTATTGACATATGTAAAAGAATGGACATGTGGAGTTCATTTACTTCTGCATTTGCAGATGTTCCAGCGTTTGTGTATTCATGTGATACAGAGACTGAGGCCAGTGCATGCGCACCTTTACCTCCAACCGGGAATGGAAGACTGGTAAAATAACCCCACCTGAAAAATTCAGTTTATTACCTGCATTACAGCAACTGCTTCTGTTTAATGATTTTCTCATAATGGCTTCGTAAACCTAAAATAGTACTGGTTTAGTTTTGTTTATTATTTTACCCTGTATGCTCTGGTGTATTTAAAAATATTACTGTGATTGGAAAAGCCAGTTCTGAAGATGCATTGTTTGCCACATTTGTTCCCTTAGACTAGATTCACTGCCAGTAGACGAAACATATAGGTGTCAATTTTAATTTGTCCATCCAGTGAAAGAGGTTGGAGATGAGAGTGTAATCCTGTGTCACATAGCTAAATCACCATTATTATCAAAAAGTAGGAAAAAAACTATTCGTTCTGGCTTGTTCTGCTAATTATCCAGAAAACTGTCACTTTGTCTCCAATTATTAAATATTTATTCTTTTCTGATACATAATGAGAAGAAAATTGTTTTTTTCTTTCATATCTAGGGTTAAGCTTGTGATCCTAATGATAACTTCTTTCGAGAGCAAAAATGGCAGAGTTTGTAATAACTATGCTTCTATAACAAAATTCAGGGCATGAAGATAACAGTTTTCATGGCAAAACATCTAATTTAATATTTTGTGGAAGCTTTACTTTAAAAGATTGTGTCACCTGCTTTGTTCCACGTTAAGATCAAAATTTCAGTAGAAATTTTGCAGAAGGTTGAAAGTGCATGTTTTAAGCCTTGTCAGGCCCCTGTATAAGTGCTTAGGCAACTGACTGCCTTGGCTAAGTGCCACAGTGTAGCTGTAACACAGTGTGTTCAGTCTGAAGATGATGGAAAGGAGTAGATCCCTTAGTGCTGTTTTTTTTTAAGAATTCTTTGACTGACTTTGACAGACTCTTCATTCAGAATACTGATTTTATTAGCCTTTCGATGTTCTGAGTGAAGGACGCTACCTCACCTTAAGCTGTGTTGTTATCTAGGCTGTAGTTGGTTTAAGAACAAGGGTCAGAGATCTGAGTATGATAGTAAGACAGAGTAGAAAACCTGAAGGTTTTTCTGAATTATTTTTTGACTGATGCAAGATGATGTTATGCTCCAAACCTTGTGTGAAATACCTAAATTGGATTTTCTTTTTAGTTCGGATGACATGGATGGTCCTGTGGAAGACATTGGCAGTCGTTCTTGTGTAACACGCTTCGTGAAAACACTCTTGTCAATTATGGAGCATGGTGTTAAGCCTCACAGTAAACATCTGACTGAGTACTTTGCCTTCCTTTATGAATTTGCCAAAATGGGAGAAGAGGAAGTAAGTATTACCTTATATTTTGGAGAATTAGGTATGTATATGCATGGACCTATTTTCAAGTAATTCGATATCTGCATATTTCAGAGCCAGTTTTTGCTTTCACTGCAAGCCATATCTACAATGGTACATTTCTACATGGGAACGAAAGGACCTGAAAATGTGAGTTTTGATATCTTTTACAAGGAGAACTAGTCTTCTGTGGTTTATGTCTGTGATTATTAGCAATATGTCTCTGGAGCCATTTTTTCAGAAAGCTCTTAAATTCATATTGCTTCAGTCATACCTTTTTTTCAGTGTTTAAGTGAATATAATTTTAAAAATGCAGAATTGGCTATGGTATTAAACAGAGCTTTCTATTTAGCAGAGAAATAGATATTGAGTGGAAGCACTTAAAGTTGCCTTCATCATGCTGTTAATGGTAACATTTGATTGCTTACTAGCATTGTAGAACTTAAGCTTTTAAATTGACTTGGCTTTTTTTTAACAAGCAAGCCACCACATCAGGTTCTGTAGTGATTTCAGCTGAGCTACCTTTTGCCTTTGTAAATGCAATAGAGCTCATGCAAAATGAATGTTTCTAGGTGATCCCGCTCAGGCAGGAGGGTTGGACTAGATGATCTTTCGAGTTCCCTTCAACTCCTGACATTCTGTGATTCTGTGACTGTGAATTATGTCCAGTGATTAGATATTTACTTGCTTTGATTCACTCATATTCATTACGTTGTTTTGAATAAAAGAGGACAGAATATATGTTAAACCTTGTGCAGGCTCTTTGAAATTGCATCTTAACGTGTCCCTGGTAGAGTTACCTTTTTTTTCTTTTCTTTTTTTCTTTTTTTTATTTTCTTCAGCCACAGGTTGAAGTACTCTCTGAAGAAGAAGGGGAGGAAGAGGAGGAAGAGGAAGATATACTTTCTTTAGCAGAAGAAAAATACAGGCCTGCTGCACTGGAAAAGATGATCGCCCTGATTGCTCTCCTAGTTGAACAGTCTCGCTCAGAAAGGCAAGAGCTTCTACTAACCCAGAATAAATTGTAATCTAAGATACTTCAGGAAAGAATTAGAGATTTTATGGGTTTAGGGGTGTTTTGTGGAGTTCTTTAACAGTATAAAAGCTTGTATATGGGGCCATTAAATCTTTAAATCATTTTTAAAAGATCAGTGATTAGTTGACCAGTTATAAAAGACTCACGCTAAATCCTTGAACACATTCAGTGGCCCACTTGTGGATTTCTCTTTTTATTTAGTCTAAGTACCAAATCTTTATTATTTTTTCCGTTTCACATGAACGCTTTTAGTTTCTCTTGTATATTATAATGCTAAAGAATATAAAGTAATGCTCACAGTCCTCTTTTCCTCCTTGACATAATAATCTCTGAAATAAAATGATAAAGGTGTTTTTTGGTTTTTTTTAGGCATTTGACATTATCACAAAATGACATGGCAGCATTAACAGGAGGAAAGGTAATTCATTGAAATATGACTGTATAAGCCTCAGAAACCCACGTGTATCTGTGTGTACATATGTAACTGCAGACCATGTACTAATATCTTACCATTTGTTGCAGGGTTTTCCTTTTTTGTTTCAGCATATCCGTGATGGCATCAACATCAGGCAAACTTGCAATCTCATTTTCAGTTTGTGTCGGTACAATAATCGACTCGCAGAACATGTAAGTATCAGAAAGCATAACTATTTGTTGAAAATCTGTTCTGATAAGTGTAATGGAGTGATTTTTATGATCTTAACTGAATAAGCACAAGTCTAAGTGAGTTTTGTTTGTTTTGTTTTTAAGATTGTGTCCATGCTTTTCACATCTATAGCAAAGTTGACTCCTGAGGTATGTAAACATACTACCTGTATATTCAATAATTTGTATTAATATTTTTTCTGTTTTAAATTACTTAAATAATCTTTTGCTAATCAAATATCTTGCATGGAAGACGATCCATGGAAGTTTTTGTGACATTAAACGAAGCCTGACTGCACTGTATATTGTTTTCTAAAGCAGAAACCTGGTATGCAGTTTAAGACAAAAGTTTTATTCAAAGCTAAATAACATCTTTCTAACATACTTCTCCACCTATATGAATTTTTAAAAAAAACCCCAAAATTGGTAACAATAAAACACGTATGGTAATAAGTGGAGATATGTAATTATCGTCTGGTTGTTCAAGTTGTGGGGCACTATTTTGCAGTTCGTGCATGCAAACACACTTCTCAGAATAAATTCCTGCCCTGGTAATACCAAAACTACTGAGAGTTCCAAATGGATTCCATGTTAAAAATGTATACAGAGTGGCAGAATATATGCTCACACAAGGACATTCTTGTATACTGCTGTCAGAAAAGAAAAAAATAATCAGGAAAAACTGAGGGCATGTCAAACAGAGGAGACATGATCATGGCTGGAAAAGAAGCACAAACTAAATCATTCTCATGACAGCTTTGCTTTGTGTGATAGAATGGGCACTATCGGATGACAGTCTACTTCCCTCCTGTCATGCTAACATTTCCTACATTTTTACGCTTTTTTTGCTTTGTATATAAACACATGCATCCGAGACAGTTTGGGTGAGGTGCAAAATATAGGATAATAGTAGTAGCCACTTTATTGAAATGTTGTTAAAAGCTGGGTGAGTCTGAGCAAACTTTAAAAAAAAACAGTGTCATTCTAGAGCCAGTGTGTTTGATGGTTTCAGAGGAAAGCAGTATGCCAGTAACAATAGCGGGTGTAAACCCTCAAAATGCGATGCTTTTCGATAAACCTTTCAGGATCCATGATACATGTTATGCAAATACATAAAAATAAGAGCTTCTCTGAGATAGTGAAATCTTCTGTGCGTGTAAACCAGAATAAATTGATGAATTCTTTAAGATTGCACAGCTTGATTTCTACCACCCTCCCCGCGCCTACCCCCCCTTCCTCCTGGCTTTTGCTAAGAATAAAGTCAGAAGTTCACAGAATTACTCTTTTCCTGAAAATGTTTGTTGGTTTTATTTTTTTCTTAAGTCTCTAAAAAAAATTAGTAGATGAAATTAAATACATCAAGATGGATATTTTTATTCTTATGCATTACAGGCAGCCAATCCTTTTTTCAAATTGCTGACCATGCTAATGGAATTTGCTGGTGGACCTCCAGGAATGCCACCCTTTGCTTCTTACATTCTGCAGAGGATATGGGAGGTACAACATGTAAAGGAAAACAGAAGCTAAATTGTCTTTCACTTGTTTGTTTTTTTAGGTCTATGAAAGGGTTTTACATTTAACTGTAAATTTTATTGTAATGGATGTTTTTTAGTGACCGTTCCTCTTCGAAATAAACAGCAACAGCAACTCAACATTCAAAAGTTCTGCTCAAATTTTTCATGTTAGTTTAACAGCACTCTGATTAACTGGTATTTCAGTTTACATTTTAGTTTAATGACAAATAAATTGATTCATAATAAGGGTCTAGAATGCTGCTTCTAGGCAAATTCCACTTATTTTTCTCAGTTACCCTTTGGCAAGGACTTTTTCAAGGCCCATCATTTGTTATGGCTTTTTTTCCCTGTTATGTATTAGTTTTCTGAATATTTGTTTGATTTTTTTTTGTTCTCTGCAAAATGCTCATCAACGTTTTTAACGCATAAAAAAGCCCTGAATATAGTAGATAATTAATAAATTAATAATTAAATAGATAATTAATAGTAGATAATTGCAGTGGTGCAGGACCATTCTTTCTTGCATTTCTAAAGCGAGAAAGAGACTTTATAACCGAGTTGGCAATGGGAAAACCCTTGATCTGAGCAATAGGTGAGGAATTAAAGCTTTCACTTCAACTTGGCTGCTCTCTTGAGTTCCCAGTACAATTTACTGTTATTAATATTGTCTGAGAGCTGTGTGTCCAGCCTGGAGACTGCTGAGGATAAGCTGTTGAACATTCATTCCCTTTAACACTTTAAAAAGGGCTGGAATTGGTTAAGGTTATTGTGCAGAATTGAGACCTCTGGCAAAACACAGACCTGTCTTACACTCAAAGCTCTGTCGGACAGAATACAGATTGCTGTTCAAAAGTATTTTGCTCATGGTTAGGAGCAATTAGAGGATAGGAACCACCAGGTACTCTAGGAAAGCTGTAGGTGCTGTACCTCAAGTAAAGGGTCCACACAGCAGATCTCAAGGCTGAATTGCATCCAGCTGTTCTCTGTATGCACAGAAGTGGTAGGTTATGAATTTTTCTCAGCAATATGGAAACCTTCAAAGACTTCTGTAATTAAGCTTCCTATGACAATTCCTGAGTCATGGCATGAAGTAAGTACCTGACCTTCATGCTTCAGTCAGCCACAAAGTTTAGGTGTGTAATTTGTTAAACAATCCTCTTTTTTATTTCCCTCCTTGTGGTTACTGCACAAACAGAAGCTGCAGAGGAAGCAAATCCGTGACAGTTTCTTTTTGGAGGCCAAGCTTTTCACAGTAGAAGTCATCAATTCAGTCTCTGGTGTTGCCGGCTTTATTATCCTTACGGTTGTCACAGGTCTGGAGATACAAAACATGTAGGTCAGGATGAGAGGGCCAGTAGTAAAGCATGGGCAGACAGAGGTAGGGTGTAGAACGAATTTTTGTGGCCACTCCAGTTTCCAGACGTCATTAACAAGCGATTGAGCTGTGAAGACAGTGAACAGTGATAATTTCTTTCTTGGAAATGTCCTCCAGCTATTATGAAGAAAACTTGACAGAATGATCTGTCATTTCTAAAAAAAAAAAAAGGAGCAGATTGTGCTTAATGGGTCTCTTTTTAAATTGAGATTAAAATTTTATAAGCAGAATTTTGGTCACGTCAGCTGCTCATATTTTTCAGGTGGATTAGAGTAGTTGGGAACAGCTTCAGGAATTCGCTGACTGCCTTTCCTAGCTAGCTAGAGTTCCTTTTCCTTTCTCTGGGCACCGAGGCCTGAAGGTTAAAAAAAAAAAGTTTTTAGAAACTAGTAAATGAACAAACTATGTTTATTGACCTAATAATTTGTCAACAAATTTTCAACTACACAGAACCAGAAAGGCATAGGAAGCTGTGTTTTCTCCTTGTCATCTTTAAGGCTTTGATAACTGTACAACAGCACTCCATGGGCTTTTCACTCACTACCTTTGAAAAGCACCAGATGAATTTGTTCCTTGAAATTGCATATTCATAGAAACTATAATAGGTACCCTGTGCATGAAGCTGTATGAACCTAAATGCATATCATTTATGTTCTTTGCTATAATTTGTATAAAAATACTGATTCGTTGTTGAGGTTTTTTGTTGGCTATTAAAATTTATTTATTTATAAAGATGAGATTGTCAGATTTCTGAGTGCTTAACATTTCAATGCGTAAATATCTCAGAAACTGTGGAGAGGATATGTAGTGTAACATCCTGGACTTGGGTTGAATTTTCAAAAGCTCTGGACAAGGTTTAGAAGCACAAACCAGTGAAATGTAGTCAGGATTTTCTTTTGGGTCTTATGCTGTGATAACCCCACGTGATTTAAAAAAAAATATTTTGAAAGTCTTAGTAGTTCTTTTTAGGGCAGTTTAATAAAATCAGTATATAGTATCAAGGTTAATACATATTTTTTTAATTTTTCTGTTCTTTCAGGTTATTGAATACAACCCATCTCAGTGCCTGGATTGGCTGGCTGTGCAGACACCTCGAAATAAACTAGCTCACAGCTGGGTGCTGCAAAATATGGAAAACTGGGTTGAACGTTTCCTCTTGGCACACAACTATCCCAGAGTGAGAACTTGTAAGTTAATCTTAAGTGATGAAAAATATTCTTCTGCTGTGGGAAGTTACTATGCATGGGGTATTCCTGTCACCAGTGAAATGCATGCTCTTGTTCTTTTTTTTCATGCTTTTCTAATTTTTTCAGAATTGCTGTATTTTAAAATATTAGTGACTGTGGTGTTTCATCAAGACACACTACCTGGTCTTGATGAAAGCCTGTTAAGAGTACCAGATCCCATTTTCAGCTTTTCCTGCACCTAAATTAACGTATAAAGGAGATTCAACAGTAATGGCCCCCACTAAACTTTAATAATGTTTTCTGTGGTCAGGGGAGATGTGGAAACTGGAGGTACAAATTTGTAACAGTCTCGAGTAGTAATCATCTGTGAAGAAGCAGTGACATCTTGTTCAAGAAGTAGACCATTAGTCATGGAAGAATCTGGCGTTGTATTTCTGTGATGCAATGCGTGGTGTTAGAGTAGTTAAACCAAGCAGCAGAGAGGAGTGCGGGATGGGGAGGCTTGAATGCAAGTATGGGCACCACTTGTAACAACAAGCTTTGTGTTATGCTCCCCCACTTAGGGCTTGGTGTGAATTCACTTGGTGTGAATATCCTAATGGCAGTTTTTGTAAAATGCACTAAAATGTGTAAATGGACACACGCTGTAGTTTAACTTCAGCTTAAACAATTGTTAAGCACAGATGTCATTTTCAAAGGTGTAACAGATTTGTTTTTATTTGAAGCTGCAGCCTATCTCTTGGTGTCGCTTATTCCAAGCAATTCCTTCCGTCAGATGTTCCGATCAACCCGCTCTTTGCACATCCCTACACGCGATCTGCCTCTCAGTCCAGATACTACAGTAGTTCTTCACCAAGTCTACAATGTGCTTCTTGGACTTCTCTCAAGAGCTAAGCTATATGTTGATGCTGCTGTTCATGGCACTACAAAACTTGTGCCCTACTTCAGTTTCATGACATACTGTTTGATCTCAAAAACTGAGAAACTCATGTTTTCTACTTACTTCATGGACTTATGGAACCTTTTCCAGCCTAAACTTTCTGAGCCGGCTATAGCCACCAACCACAACAAACAGGCTTTGCTGTCCTTTTGGTATAACGTGTGTGTGGACTGTCCCGAGAACGTACGCCTTATTGTACAGAACCCTGTGGTGACGAAGAACATTGCCTTCAATTACATCCTCGCAGACCATGATGATCAGGATGTGGTGCTCTTTAACCGCGGTATGCTGCCTGCCTACTATGGCATCCTGCGCCTCTGCTGTGAGCAGTCCCCTGCATTCACGAGGCAGTTGGCTTCTCACCAGAATATCCAGTGGGCCTTTAAGAATCTCACACCACATGCCAGTCAGTACCCAGGGGTAAGTATGTCAGAATCTTAGTTTATAAAAATAGGTTTTTTTTAATTATTTACAGCTAAAATGTTGTCTGCTGATTTAATAACTTGGTTGTAATGCTTAAAAACGTGTTGCCATCTAAATTTGCTTACATGTTTGTTCTATGCATTACTCAGTAGCAATAATACACAATAAGTAAGACTAGTAAGAGGCAAACTGTAATGTACTGAGAGAGGGTAACCTACCATTTTTGTACGTTTTAGGCAGTAGAAGAGCTGTTCAACCTCATGCAACTGTTCGTAGCTCAGAGACCAGACATGAGAGAGGAAGAGATAGAAGACATAAAGCAATTTAAGAAAACAACCATAAGCTGTTACCTGCGCTGCTTGGACGGACGGTCTTGTTGGACTACTTTAATAAGGTACGGAAGTGCTGAAGTTGCAGTGTAACAAGCTAACCCTGTTTGAGTAAGAGCTGTTTTGCCAGGTGCAAAGTACAGTTACAATTAGTGGGTGGTGCTTTGATAGGCCTTTTGAAAACGTTTTGGAGATACCTTTAATCAGAAGTAAGAAAATTGGTTTGAACTACAGAATTCCATTATTAGTGAATATCATTTATTTTGTGATGTTTCACCAGCTGAAAATTCAGAAACTAAGCAAATATTTTACAGTAAGTAAATATTTAATAATACACATAAGGCATAAGCCAAGATGTACACAGCTGGGGTTCAAAAAGCAACAATATAACAAAATTGCATCAGTAGAGCCTTTGGAAAGTCTTAAACCCAAATGACTCAATGTCTAATTCAGGATTCAAGATGCAATTCCAGACTTTACTTACCCTGGTCAGTCCCAACTGCCTGAGCAGCAGTTTCAGCTGCTCTTGTTTGTTATTTTGAGGCAGAAATGTTTTTCACAAATTGTGCCAGTGGGACAGAGTTTATTTTATCTTCAACAAGTGTTTTGTTTCCAGTCTGTCACAGTTGTTGTACATCTGAAAATGTTGCTTGGATGTTTTCAGTAGAACTGTAAATCGCTTCTGTACATAGGTCAGGTATTGGGGTCTGAAATGCAGCTGTTGGTGCATTGAAAGATTTGTGAGAAGGGAAATTACCTCTGTTACTTTAAGAGATTGCACACAGTCATCTGTCTTTCCCAAATGCTCTGGAAGAAGTGTTACACTGAGAGGAACCATTCATTAAGCAAAATACTTTCTTTTCTGTTTTGCTCTAAACATAAAATATTCTGATAGAAATGTTTTTACACATTTGAAAGTCCAAACACGCTTACCTGAACCTATTTCAGTGCATCATTTGACAGGCATAAACTTCTCTCTTTTGAAGCAGGCAATTTTCCTCAGATTTTAGCATTTTTGCAGTTATTTGGAAAATATTTCTGTAAAGGTTGTTTATGATTACTTTTGATAACATAAAGTTGACATAAAAGAAGTTGACATCAGAGGCCTTTTTAAATGAAAAAAAGAGAGAATAATTATGTTCTTTTGAGGTTTCTTTGTTCTTCTGTGATTATTTTCTAAATATAGCATGAGCATAACAGTTTTAAGCATTTGTGTGAATTATGAAATGAGATGTCATTTTCAGTATTCTCAATGTTTGGATTTTTTTCCTAGTGCCTTCAGAATATTATTAGAATCCGATGAAGACAGACTTCTTGTTGTGTTTAATAGAGGATTGATTCTGATGACTGAGGTAAATACTTATTTAATTTATTTATTTAATTATAATAAACAACTTGATTTTTCATCATCATCCCTTATTTCGTGGCAACGGATTTGCTTTAAATTGTTTTAATAGAATACCATATGGAATATGTTGATTAAGTACTGGCAGGCATGTACATCATAACGTCTTAAGGTTTGTAGGAAGGACAAATAAGATTTCTGTCGTCTTCTGTAAGGTTTCTGTAGCAGTAAAAGGAAGATCAGGAAAATGTTTGGTTGTTTCTCCAGACAGAGGGAAATCCACCGACTGATTATGTTGAGGAGAGTTAGTTTAGGCTGTTTTGGTGTCACTCTCTGTATGGCAGCTCAACTTGGAGTGAATGGCAGAGCAGAATCATGCGATTATTACTCATTAAGAAATGATAACAAGGCAGCAGGTTAAAATTCAGAAATAATAACTTAAAGGATACTCAGATTAATTGTGATTTAACATTTCTGAATGCTTCCAGAGGCATATTTGACGAAATTGTCCCCATCTTTCCTACATGTCTTTATGTCTTAAGCTAGAATTTTGTCAGTTCAGAAATGAGTTGTTTTTCCTTCCTGGTATTTCTATAAATTACAGGTGCCTAGAAGGTATTTTGGATATAAAAAGAGAAGGAATTTGTCTGATGTACAATCATATAGCATATGTCAAGCAGCATTTTAAAAAATTACTAGCATTTGTATTAATCTTAAGGGTTTTCCCCAAATCCACACACCAGTGTCTCTTTTCATCCATCTTTAATGCCACTTTGTGCTTGGCATTGCAAACATTTCAAAACATTGTGTTCCAAGTGGTGCTTTGCTCACTGGGTTTTAGGTAAATGTTGTGTCTGAAAGCTTTGTCATTATATCGAGCCACTGATAGAAAGCTTTTACCTTGAAAATAAATGAAGGCTGTTTTCAAATGTGTGTCTCTGTAAGCTTGGCTGTGCTCACAAAACCACTCATTTTTTCAGTTGAGATGGGTAGTACCTACTTACCGAGGGGTTATTATTAAAATAAATTCTACAAGTTCAGTTTCCCTCTGGCAGGTACAGGAGAAAAAAGTAGTGAGAGTCAAGTTTTTGGGTTGGGCGAGAACCAGGATCAGCCTAATGACCAAAAGCAAGGTTCACTTTAACCCCTTTTCAAGACTACCAGGTGGTGGTGGTGGTTACCAGCTCTAGGTGCCCAGCTCCATGATTCTGTGTGGGTGTTACCAAAGATACCTGGTTGTTCATCTCCTCTCTCTTTCCTTCTCTCTTTCAGTTCCTCCCCACCCCCTGCCTCCCTTTTTGCCTCTTGGGGATTTTTTTAAGACTGTTTTAAAATATTTGTTATTAAAAGATTTATTTTGAAATACAGTTATTCTCAAGTAATTTTGTGATTACATCTAGCACCCTGTATTTTGATACATCATTTTGAGCATAAAATAAATGTCAAAGATTTATCTGTGGGATATGATGAAATGAGGTAGATAGAAATGGTAACAAACACATTAATTTGGCAACATAAAGTATTGACGTGGTTTTCTTTCTAGTCCTTTAACACATTGCACATGATGTACCACGAGGCCACAGCTTGCCACGTGACTGGAGACCTGGTAGAACTTCTGTCTATTTTCCTCTCGGTACTGAAGTCGACACGTCCGTATCTTCAAAGAAAAGGTTTGATTATAACACCTTGAAGGATTATGCCTGTTGTCTGTTAATTAATTTTGAGGACCCAAAACTTAGTATTTCATCTTGCTTATTATCTGTGTTTACAAACTCCCCGGTCTGCAGGAGCTATGATTATTTAACTGTTAGTAAATTGTTGCTTGTTAAATTATGTATTGACACAATATGAAACTAGATTAAGTAAATTGAATAGCAGTAGACCAGTGAGATTTAACAGATTTCTAGATTGATTAAAGTCATGCTAGTGGAAAAAGATTCATCAGCAGTAAAATTCTGTGCTTAATTTAATGAGCTTTGGAGAAATTAACTGAACAGACTTCTGTGGGGTTTTCATTTTCAGATGTGAAGCAAGCTCTCATTCAGTGGCAGGAGCGAATTGAATTCGCCCATAAGCTCTTAACTCTGCTAAATTCCTATAGTCCTCCAGAACTTAGAAATGCTTGTATAGGTAAGTCCCAGTGGTGTCACTCCTGTCAGTTACGTGCTTTGAAACTTGCAAGTGTGGATGTGGATTGGAATAGTTCATATTGCCAGTGCCACTACTCTGAACAATTCTGGATTTGTCCAGATAATATTCCAGCCTCCCCAGGCATCAGAATATGTGCATAAAAAGTTGGCCTTCATTTTGAGAGACCAGTTTGCTACCTCATATGGGGCATGATTCCAAAATAACTTCTAGATTTTAAGGCATCAGTGAGTTAGAATCTATTCCCTGATCTTACATTAAAATTCATCTACTAACTCTCTGCTGAGGAATATGTGCAGCAACCAAGTTAGTCCGTGTGCCAGCTTTTAGTGTTCCTTTTTATACTGGAAGGTATAATAATACAAGCAAATCTTAAAGAGCTTGTAGAATTGGATTTGCTTTTTAAAACTGCAGATGCAGACAGTATATACCCATTTCCTTCTTGCTTTGAAACCTATTTCTAAAAGGTTTTCTAGTTTAGGGATATTTTTTTAACATCAAGTGGATATGATCTGCATTTTTATGCCTGCTGACGAGGCCCTAGAACTGTGTCCAGATTACCTTTTTGTGTGTGAGTTGTGTGCCTGTTCCCCTTGTTTTGAGTGCCTTTCTCATTGCCCTCCTGACTGCTGCTGGTTGACGTTTTCCAGGCATCAAAGCTGGTATGTTTAAGAAGAAGGAAAGAGGGCAATGTTATTGAGCTTCTGTCCTCTTCAAGCTGACACCTCTCTCACTGGTGGTTGATCTACCACTGAGCAGGTTTTCTCCCACGGACAGTGGTGAAGGGGATCTCGACTGTGTCAGGGGTGTTCACTTTACGTGCTGTGGGCCCTGGAGCCTGCCTCCATGGTGTGCAGCAGAAAGTTGTGTGAGAGAGAGTTTGTAAATGCATGAGCCTGAAGTTAAACTGTTTACTGTTAAGAAATAATATGTAATAGCAAAACCAACTTTTTTGTTTGTAGATGTCCTCAAGGAGCTTGTACTGTTAAGTCCTCATGATTTCCTGCATACTTTGGTTCCATTTCTACAGCACAATCATTGTACATACCACCACAGTAATATCCCAAGTAGGTATTTTGGTAATTGTATTTTGAAGTTCTCTTACACTATTATTACTCTATCCTGTTTCTTGCTGGTATCAAATATTGACCTTTTTAATATAACCCTATTTTATCCTAACTTACGTTACAGTGTCTCTTGGACCTTATTTTCCATGCCGTGAAAATCTGAAATTAATAGGGGGGAAAAGCAATATTCGTCCTCCGCGCCCTGAACTCAATATGTGCCTCTTGCCTACAATGGTGGAAGCCAACAAGGTATGTAAACGGGTGGCTTACCAATACCTGTTTCTGGATTGTATTCCCTTTTTGATGCCAGTATTATAGGAATCCAGTAGCGTAATGCATTTACCTTTTCTTTGTAAACAAAGCGTAATTCTTCTTCAAGATGTGTTGTCCTCATATACTCCATTCTAGATGTGCACTCCAGAAGCACCATTTCCCTGCCCTTGGTGATACGCAGCTTCATGTTTCAGACACAATAAAAGTTTGAACCTTGTATTCAGGAAAAAAAACCCACCATAGCACATACTCTGACAATCTTCCAATCTGTTTGTGGCATTTAGAAAGAAAATTCAGGAACCACTCAGGGATTGTCTGGATAGATTTCCAAGTCTGTTCAGATTTATTACCAGACAGCTAAGTAGATCCTCCAGGTCTCACTAGAACTCATTCCACTAGGACTGTTTGGGTAAAACAGTGGTACCTGAAATACTTCCCCTTCTATGGGCTTCCTGATGGGATGCCGACTTTGGTGGGGCTACTTCTCCGTCCCATTATTAGAGCTGCAGGTGGGATTCAGCTCACATGACTTTACCTGTCTAAAAGGTTGGTGTCTGGCTCTTTCCGAGGTTGATGACAATCAGTAGTCACCCTCAGAGGGAGAGAAATTGTTGCTCTTCTTCCTGGCCTGGACACCCGAGTCTGGGTGAGGTGACTCTTCCTCTGGAGGAGCCTGACTCTCCCCACTGACTATGGGAACACTGAAACGATGAGATTTTAAACAGCTAAAGTCGGGTACGGTGAATCCCACCCTAGAAGGAATATGTATGGACAATCATTTGAAGAAGGAAAACTGGTTACTTGCTGTCCAGTAACTGTGGTTCTTCAAGATGCTTTGTCCACACAGATTCTGTGGTCCTCCTCCTGTGCTAACTCCAAGTCCTGTCATAGGGGATTCTTATCGGTGAAGGAATTGAGTGGTGGTTGAAGCCGCCATACCCCTTATGCCCTCAGGTACAGTGGTCGCAAGGACACACTGGGTGCAGGCACAGCCCCAGTGGACACTGCTATTCAGAAAGAATCCAATCTCCCGCACACGGGGCCTATGTGCACGTAGATGGGAATCTGTGTGGGCAACACATTTCGAAGAAGCACAGTTACTGTAGGGTAAGTAACCCTTCTTTTTTAAAGCTTTCAAAACGATGCTTTGTAGATTTGTGCGCCATCAGGTTTACTGTAGAACCAAAGTTGCTAAAAAAAATGTACAGAGCCAGGAATTTTCTGTAGTTTTTCTCTGTCAGGTATCCAGAGGTAATGGATGTGACGCTAAAGAATGTAAATAATTGGAATATAAAATGTTGTCATACTATATGACACAGTATTTTACACTTGTAACGAATTCATAGACATTAGGAACCAGAAGATTTCTAAGCTTCTAAAACCACATCCACAGTTAACGTCTCGCTGTGGTTTTGCATGCTTTTGGTTTTCATTCCTTGTTTTGTGTAAGTTTGCATTTGCTTGCCTGAGGTTTTGTGACTTCCATTTGGCGATCTGGTCAACAGAAACTGTTGCCATTTTAAGCCTATACATCCCTAATGTATTAAAATAGTGGCACACAAAGCCCTCAGCTTAGGTTTGAGATGTTCCCCAAAACACAGCTTTGAAAGCTTGTGAAGCTCAAGAAAATTCTGACTTCCACAGTTGATAACTGATGAATGATTTAAAAAGCAGTGTGTGTCTATATTTAGGTATCTGCCTGTGACTTAAAATAACTGCATTCTTTTCTTGTCATCTTCAAGATGCGGTCAGTAATCGCGCAGCTTCACATCTTCTCAGTCTTTTCATTCAGAATCCTACAGTAAAAGTTTTCACCGGTGGGGGAATTGCATTTGCCATCCCTCCTCCCATCTCTTGCGCTTGCCAAGGGCTCGGGGATGAGACGCAGCTGGCCCGGGTCAGACCTGGAAATTCCCATAATGCTTTCTTGTGGGAGTTGATTAAACATTTTAGAGCAGGAAGTGCAGTAACATTAAGATAGCTGCTTAGGAAACTTTGTTGCTGTCTGGTCACCTATGTAGTTTAAATGAAACTCTCTTAAATCTTCAGGGCAAAGATGATGTTTACGATCGTATGCTGCTAGACTACTTCTTTTCTTATCATCAGTTCATCCATCTACTATGTCGAGTTGCAATCAACTGTGAAAAGTTTACTGAAACTTTAGTTAAAATGAGTAAGTATGACAATTAAACAGCCTGAAGTTTTGGTGGGTTTTTTTTTTCTACTGTCTGAAAACCATCTGACATGTGTTATGTAGTGGGATCCTACCTACATGACTGTCACGCTTCAGGCCTGTACAGAAAGAAGGTGAGACAGCCAGTGGGAATTCTGTGTCTCTGTGTGCTTCGAGTTTAATACAGGGCTCAGTTTGTCAGTTAAAACACCTTTGGATCAGATCCTGAATCCTCACCATCTCTGCCAATGGCAATAATTGGCTATCTGCCTGGGAGCATACATGACCATGAGGCAGTCACAGACTGCACCGGTTCTGTTGTTACCAGCCTGGGTTTATTTACTACATAGTTTCGGGAACAGTCATGTTTAATTGCACTTGTAACCATTCAGTCATGTAGTTTGTACCCAATACTTGTTTCAGCTCTGCCAGTACATGCCACCAGTATTTGAGTTTATTTCTGTGACATTGTGAACTAATTTATTTGGTGTGGCTTTATCTGTCTGACCACTGCAGCCATACAGCTGGAGCTCTGCAGCAGAGCATCTCACCTTCAGTTGCCCCATTAAGTCCTTGTGCTACTCCAGAGGCAAATTTTGAGGGTTTAAATCTCATCTTTCACCACAGCCCCTTGGATAAACTGTTTGTGTTGCACAAAGCTGCATCACAAAGGTAGTACATGCACATGCAGACTGGGAACCGTGTTGCTACACCTGTCGAATAAATGGATATGTAGTGAGCTTTTCCTCTGTAGGCAGTGGAGGCCTGTAGATTCCTCCCAAGAGAAACTGATCTTCCCATCCTTAAATAAGCAGAGTGAACAACCTGCTGAAAACCACTTGTTCTCCTCTTTCTCTGCCCATGGAGGCCAGCTGCCTGGCTAGCTAAGATTAAATGCCACTGTAGACCAATAAACCTATATAAAATGAATCTTGTCCAGAGGGCGATAGTAGTAAAATGTTCTTTTGATCCCCTAGATTACCCTTTTGCTTGTTGGTTGGCACACTGATGGCAACTCCAGCTTTATTATTTATTATAATGGCATTATTATGTAGATTGTGTTAGTGTACCAGGAGTATGTATCGACTGCTGTTGTTCAGTGTATCCCTCAGCTCCTTCATGATCCAGGTACCAATGATGATTAGGATAATAACAAAGATTTTGTTTAAAAAAATATGCTGATAAAAAAATAAAAATATTTAAAACCTATAAGTGCTACAGCTGATGAGTTGGAAAATGTAAGACAGCAATAAAATAACCTGTGTACAGGCCAAGAACTACAGGTAGCTTTTAGGTTTTTACATTTCCCAGAAATACCGAAGGGATCCACTTATGTACTGAGTGTCCTGTGAAACTTCCCCTACGGGCCTTTGATTATAAAAGGTGCTGAGAACGTGGGCTTGCTACACGGTGTGGCACCTTGGTACTGCTTGTACCAGGGAGTATCTCCAGCACAGTTCTCACACAGTAACTGATTTTCTCATAAAATTTCAGGTGTCCTAGTTGCATATGAAGGTTTGCCGCTTCATCTTGCATTATTCCCCAAACTTTGGACTGAGCTGTGTCAGACTCAGGTAAGAGTTGGTGGGTTTGAAAACTAATGGGATGGAAATACTGGCAAAATACAAGGAATGTCAAACATTGTACATTTAACTAGTAGGTATTGTTTAAATCAATTCAAAACAGTAGTATTTTGATTAGAAAATATCTCTGCTTATGTTGATGTACTTACGTACTTAGGCATGTGCTTAAGTACTTATGACATACCGATGGTACTATTCCTGTGAAATGAAAATAATTGACAGTGATTAGTGTGTACAATTTCTGATACCTGGTAGACCCGGAGTATTTTACCAGTACGAATGGCTGGGTATGAATTAAGAGCATCAGCAGGCCTGGCTGGACATCTCCAGCCAAGACAAACGCTGCAGGCAGCACTACTGCAGTGCCATGCTCTGGGTGATGACTTTGTGGTGTTGTGTCTCTCTTCACCAGTCAACAATGTCAAAGAACTGTGTAAAGCTCCTCTGTGAAGATCCGGTTTTTGCAGAATATATAAAGTGCATCCTGATGGATGAAAGGACCTTTCTTAACAACAACATTGTGTACACCTTTCTGACCCATTTTCTTCTCAAGGTAGGTGCTCTTGGAGCAGTAATTTCCGTTTCAGGAAATGTAGCTGTAAGTGCTGTTCCAGTGTGGGATACGCTTCTCTCTTGGGGGGTTTAAAAAGAAACATGTTCTTTTCCACAGGTCCAAGGGCAGGTGTTTTCTGAAGCAAACTGTGCCAACTTGATCAATACTCTAATTACAAATCTAATAAATCAGTATCAAAGCCTAGAGTCTGACTTCAGCAACCAGAGAGTTGAAATTTCCAAAGCAAGCTCTACTTTAAATGGGGTGAGTCTTTTCGAAGCCGTTCAAGTATCAGCATTGTTTTGGATGCAGCTTACTTTCTGCAGAGGCTTATTTTCTCCAGGTGCCAGGTGCCAGTGAAAGTTAGCTCTGCTCTGTGCAGAAGCCATGCTGCTGGCGTGAGCTTGGGAGGCTGCAGTTAAGATCTGTCTGTCTGGAGTGGGCAACCCCTACCAAGGAGGTGGTCTGGAGCTTACAGAGCCAGCAGCCTGAGCTCTCCAGGATTTACCAATCTGCACCAAGCGTGCACAGCATATGTACTTGGGTCTCCCAAGCTGACGGTGGGGACTGCAAGACTAACAGGGTTGGGGGGGAGTCACATTGTTGGGGAGGGGGGAAGTAGTGTAAAGTGCAGTCAGGTTGATCAAGAAGTGCTCTAACCCAGCCAAAGATTTCCTCGTGCAGTGAGCAGCACAGTATTCTCATCTGCTTAGGACAGATCTCCGTTAAGGTCAGTGTATTAGTAGTGAGTTGCAGGAAGTTTCAGGAGTGTAAGTATGCTTGGAATTTGATCTTTTGGGTGTTGAGAACGTGTTGAATCCTCTGCTTACTGCACAGATCTCTCTGTGTAGGGTTAATCAAATAAGAGTGTGAAATAAGCTAGTTAAGTTTGCTTACTTCTGTTTTGTAGGACCTCCGAGCACTTGCCTTGCTGCTTTCAGTGCACACCCCCAAACAGCTCAATTCAGCCCTGATTCCAACTTTACAAGAGCTTTTAAACAAGTGTAGAGCTTGTCAACAACAGAGGAACTCATTACAAGAGCAAGAAGCCAAAGAAAGAAAAACTAAAGGTTTGCCTTCTCTAAGAGTGTTGCTCTAATGGGTTTTACAGAATTAATATAAGACTTTGTTTCCTTACCCTGTTTCTTGGCTCCAATCCCCAGCACTACCCAAGAAATTATATTTTATTATGAAGCTAAAATTCTAGGCAATTACACGAGTTTTTCAAGGCATTAAGTATTTATTAATAAAGCGTCATGTTCGAAAGAGAAGGATAAAATCGTGAAGGGAAGGGCGGTTACATGGATGTGTGGTGTGCAATGTGCTTTCCTTTTCCTTACAGACGATGAAGGAGCTACTCCTGTGAAGAGAAGACGGGTCAGCAGTGATGAGGAGCACACTGTCGACAGCTGTATCAGTGATATAAAAACTGAGCCCCGGGAGGCGTTGACCCCAACCAGCACTTCGGATAATGAGACACGGGACTCTTCGATCATTGATCCAGGCACGGAGCAAGATCCTCCTTCCCCTGAGAACAGTTCTGTCAAAGAGTACAGAATGGAAGTTCCATCTTCATTTTCAGAAGACATAATGTTAGCAACGCGGTCACAGCACCCAGAAGAGCAGTCAGGAAACGGTAAATTTGAAGATTGCAAAGAATTTAAAGACCTGCAGACTTCCAAGGATTCCATTGGAGCTGAGGAGGACTCGGAGTTTCCTTCTACATCGATTTCAGCGGTTTTATCTGACCTCGCAGATTTGAGGAGCTGTGATGGTCAAGCCTTACCATCCCAGGACCCCGAGACTGGTTTGTCAATCAGTTGTGGCCATTCCAGAGGACTTTTTAGTCACATGCAGCAGCATGACATTTTAGACATCCTGTGTAGGACCATTGAGTCTACGATTCATGTGGTCACGAGGATATCCGGAAAAGGAAACCAAGCTGCTTCTTGACATTAGATGGAGCATGTCTGCTTTTAAAGTCTTTTATTTTTTTCTTCCCCCCCCCCCTCCCCCCTCAAATGCTGTTTGTATAAGTTTTGCTTATTTCTGTTTTGTGCTTCAGTTTGTCCAGTGCTCTCTGCTTGAATGGCAAGATAGATTTATATGCTTAACTCTTGGTCAGGCAGAACTCCAGGTTTATTTTTCTGTTTGTTTGGGTTTTTTTGTTTTTGCATCTACCGTACACTTTCTTAAAGGGCAATCAGATAATGGCTATGTTTTATGTAATAAAGAGTTCACTGTAGTGGCTTTCATTTAATATGGCTGTCTGGGAGAACAGGGCCTCCTTGCCCTGTATGATGTAATTTAAACTTATGGCATTTTTACTGTGTATAATATGTTGTCCTCTGTGCCAGTTTTGTACCTTATAATAGAGGCAGATTGCCTCAGATCGCTGTGGTTCTTATTATCAAAATTAAGTTTACTTGTATACTAAACAACCACAAGAAATTTGATTCTGTAAAGAATCCTCTTTAGCTGTGGCCTGGCAGTATATATATGGTGCTTTATTTAACAGAATACCTGTGGAGGAAATAAAGCACACTTGATGTAAAATTAATTGTTTTATTTTTATTGACATGATCAATTGCTATTCTGTGCACTTCATTAAACTGATTGTGATGACTTTTCATTTGTTTATAATATGTTGCTTCAGTCTTTGGATTTCTCACCAAAGCTTCAGAAATGAGACAGCTGCAGAGAGAAGTGATGATCCGATGTATATACACTTGATGTAAATGTTGGTCCTTCTCCGGTTTGGTTTGCATGACTGTTTGGTCACGCAGCTGAGAGGAGATTGCTGGTTGTTGACTTTCTCCCCACTGTCAGAAGATCAGTGGTGTCAGAAGCTCGTGGAAGCTCGAGGACCTCCTCCTTTCCTCAGTTTTAACCTGCACTGGTCGTGGCTTTTCCTCCTGCACCACTTGGAGCCTGGCTTCCTCTCCCTGTGCTGCCCCTGGGCCTCACTCCATCTCGCTGCACCCCCAAAATGCTTCAATGACTTCATCACCTTTCCCTGCCACATTTCCCTGTTATTTCTGAGCAGTATCCATTTCCTGTGTGACCTTTCAGACTGTCAAAGATGCTGGTTTCAATATCTGATTAAACTCCATTTTCAGCTTCATTTTCCAGTTGCTTAGCTCATTTGTTTTCCTGTGGTCTTCATAATGCATCTATCATGGTCTTTTTTCTTCCAAATTCCTTCATTCTATCTACCATTTAATGTAGTTTAGCATCATTTGCTTCTCCGTGATGCTATTATATGATGCTTTTATCATTCCTGTAATTTACTCCCCTTGCAATTTACTCTTTTTTTCAACTTTCTTTAATTAATCATTTTTTGTCTTTAAAGTTTAGATTTTATATTCCACTTCATGAGCACTTTTATTCCTGCATTTTCAGGCACTTTATTGACACTGGTGAGTGCTTAAGTTGGTCTCTCTATGGTTCAGACATGAACTAATTATGGTTTTGCTCTCTGTAGGAACAATTTTATTACCCTTTCTGGTCAGCTTCTCCATAGATTGGGATTTCAACAGCTTCTGCTCAAAACTTCCACATAATGGGTATCAGAATTCATCTATCAAGCCTTCTACCAAGCTTGCTAATTAATTTGCAGTGGGGTTAAGACCTCTTCAGGAAGATCCTCACCAGTGGATCTACAGACCGTCCTGAGATGAAGCAGCCATTATAACCCTTTGGTGAGTAATCTCAGTTAACGAATGATGCTTACTAAAAACGTGCAGCTGACTTAGGGCAGCTTTTCTCATACAGGATGAGACTGCACCCTAATTCTGTCACACAGATTCAGTCTTTTGGGCTAGTTTTTCTCAGTATGTTGAGCCCCATTTTGAGCGTTTAAGTTACTATTTCATAAATTATAAACAAATACCACAACCCCTTCTTCCTCTTCCACGTTCCTGAGTGAACACTTACCCTTTCTGGCATCAACTTTCACTGCCTGGGGACTAGGGCCTTATTTTTAGGCTGTTTTCCCCTGCAGTCCTGTGCATGTGACTTGCAAATGCCATTAGTGGTACTTTTGTATTTCACTGCCAGTTACCATCTCACAAATCCCTAACTAGCCATTCAGAATCCCAGTGGCAGGCCGCTGGTTTCACAGCCATTTTCCATTACCAGAGAAGCTACAGCTTGAGGTGACATCTCAGTGATGCAGTGGGTTCGGGTTTGGCACCTCTGTAAGTAACAAGCTACACATGGCATATACAAGCTAACATAAACTGTTAGGCCAGCACTTCCCTTTGCAACCTCTGCAAAAGGTTTGATGTTAAAAAACACATTGGTTGGCTTTAATTAGGTTATTGTACAGTTGTTCTCAACTGACTGAATTTAATACTAGGTTTTCTGTTACTCTGCTCAGAAGATTACCAGAAGTAACATTACTCTTACTGCTCTTCCCTTATGTTCCCTTCTTCCAATTTCCCCCATAAACTGAGCATCTCTGCCATTTTTACCAAGATGTTTTCCCCAGTATTCACCTTTTCAAAAGCAGGCACAAACTCATCTCCGCTCCCACATCCTTGTTTGCTCCCATTTCTTTCTCGATCCTGCTGTGACCCTCATTTTACACGTTCTGTAAGTTGTGTTTTCCACAGCGTTCCCCTTTTAATTTAAATCACTTCTCTGTTTTCTATTTGCCTTAGAGAATGTTTTGGGGCTTTTTTTAATCCCTGTTGTTGAAACCCCCACCTTTAACTTGTCTTCCTCAGTCTCTTAAATCTCTTTAATGCTCTCCATGGCTCACTTCACCTCTCATTTCATTTCATTGTTACCTGTTTCCTCCGGGAGGTCCCGCCTCCTGTCGGTCAGGGGTTAACCGACCCCTTTACAATACTTCCTCCTCTCTGTGTGCAGTCCCCAGCAGTCAGCCTCCAGCTCAGTGCAGCACAGCACTGATCTCCACTCAGTTCCAGCACCGACAGTAAACTGGGCAAGAATGCAGGGGTGCTGGTGAAGCAAAAAGAAGTATGGGGCTGTTCAGGGCTGTGCAAGCTGACTGCCAGTTTCTTACACTAGGCTGCCCTGCAAGCGGGATGGAAAGGGAGGTACTGCTGGTTCTAACTTACAGCTCCACAGGCACGAGGCAACAGGCTACAGGAGACATGTCACCTTCAGTCTGCTACCCTCTACCATAATGGGTTCCTCCTGGCAGAGAGCCTCCTGGGGGTTCTGGCTGTCCCACACCTGGAAGCAAGTGCTGCAACACCACATACCCAAGTAAGTCTCATCTCTCTTAACACTGATGACAGCTGGTCCAGCTGAACACTCCTACTACTAGAAGGAGACAAGAATATTCAGACTAGCAAAACACACAAGGAGCAGGCGCTTGTGACCCTAAGCAAGAAGGGTTTAGTCAGGAGGGAGAAGTGGCGAGACGCACTTCCCAGAGAGGTACTAGGGCTGGTAGAGGCACTGTTTGAAGAAATCTGTGATTAGATGTAGCAGTCTGCTCTCTTGGATCAAACCTCTTGGATCATCTACACACACAACTACTCAGCCTGATCTCTGCCTTAAACTGAGATTTCTGTTGCTCTTTGTAGGTTGCCCTAGAAGTCAGTCAATACCCTAACCAAAAATAACTTTTGTATTCAAAACATTAGGCTCTTGTCCCTGGAATATTTATGCAACCAGGTAACTCAATCTTCAGCATTCAGAAAAAGATGCTGAAACACACCCTTTCTCAAGGGGCGGTTTTCCACCATCAATCTGGACACCTAAACCACAGGCACTTGGTAACACCTCTGTGCGCCTGTCCCAGCCCTGTGAGGTGTGTGTTCTTGTTACTGCAACAGCCCTCACTGACTGCACTTTCCAGGGAAAGCCTCTCCTGCAGAAAAGAGCAGCACCTTCCACATCTGCATGATGTAAGGTTATGTGTGGCAAGGTTGCCTTATGTTGGAGCCCTGCAAAAATAAAATACACAGAACTTAACTTCTATACAGACTCATTTAGACAGGCAGTTACCAGTTAATGGAGAAAATAAACTGCATGTAAAATCACAAATTTTATTGAGCCAACCACGTTCTCCAAAGGCAGCTTGCCTTTTTTTGTTGTTTTTGCATAATACACTTTTTATAAAGCATTTGAGAATTAAAGTTATCCTTACTAACCTCAGTGTGGTTTAATTAAGAGTAACAATTCTTTCAATAATTCCCAATTACTCTCCTGTCAGATTTCTCTAACAGCTAGCTGCTCACCTTGAGCCAAGCTACAGCACTGCAGAGGGCCAGAAATCACTTACATGGGAGGTTTAGGGAACTGCACAAGGAAAGCATTCTTGTGGTTTGCTGCTTTCAATTTCACACCGAGGTCAGATAAGGGAGTACAGTGCATGCAGACCTAACTGCGGGAACTGTCACGCCAGCCAGAATCACGTGAGGTTAACAATCTTTCTCTAAAACTGTCTACAGAGTTAAAATCAAATTCAGTCTGCAGTTAAAGCCATGTAGAGGCTGTAAACTACACCCACACACCCATTTCTTGAAAGATTCTGTATATCAGCAGTTTTATAATCCCTTTCAGTTCACCTCTGATGGGAAGTCCATCTCCTTAAGAGATTTCATTCCACCACTGGATACACTGAATATTTAAAGAACTGCAGACACACTTGCTAGTGATGGGTGTAGCTTACCTGCCTGTGCAGGTGGTACTTTACTGCAGCTGAATCATTACTACTCTCTGAAGTAGCAGGAAAGCAGAAGAGAGATCAGTTTCCCCAGTAAAGCTATTTGTACACATACTCCAGCTTATTGGCCCCCATATTTACTAAATGTCCATAAATAACGCTTAAATTACATACAGTATCATAGAAGTGGGTCTTTATTTTTCCCACAAATAAATTACTTTTTTAAAAAAAGTTAACCAAGTATAAAAAGTAATGCCCTAACAAAACTGCAGTGATGTTATCATTCCATGCTGTCGTGGGACTCCTGCAGCAAAACACGTATTTCTTCGAAGTACTGCTCCTTCCAACACTGCCTCGTGCTGTCTTCATGGGAGACAGGAACGCCTTTGCACTCCAGCTGCAGCTCCGTTTGAGCAGCCATGGCCTTGAAATTCAAGGCAACCATTGCATAATGTTCTGAAGGAAGAAAATACAACATTTCAATCAAGTGTTACCAAGGACTACATTTGGGTTTGCTAATTTCCTGTCTGCTTTTGCCTGTGCCTCAGCAAAACCTGTTTTCACAGATGACAGCTGAAGTGACATCAGGCTCTTCTCCAAAGAACACGGACTGTGTGTGCTTCCAGGTGAGGAAAGTGTCAGTTAACTGTTCCTCCCCCCAGCCCCTGGCAAAGTGTAGCCTCTGTCAGAGGTCCTCAAAAAGCCTCACCTTCAGGCCAGCTTCTACACCTCCACTTGAGGACAATTCTTTGGCTTGGGACCTGTAAGAAGATACGGTTTGAGAACATTCCTGTTATGACTACTCAGTTTTCCCCTGAAAAAAGGGCATTATCTTTTGCAAATTAGTGTTAACTCTTGTGTGTGTAAATAATACAGTGTTTGTTGAAATAAACTGTTTTCATCAAGCTCTTAAGCTTGTGAAATTCCACTGTTTTCTTTCTCAGTGGAAAAAGGTGAAGCTGATGAGTTATCAAACACTGAACATCATGTTTGCTGCTAACTTTTAAATGGACACATGTCTGACTCAAATCCATTTTTTCCAAGGCTTTGCTTTTAAAAAGTTGCCCAGTTGTCAGTGATACTTACTGCCTGTCATCTGGACAGAAGGTGAGATAGCCAGTCTAGGCTTAGTAACTGTGGAAATGATTTTTCAGAAGTTACAGAAGTGGAGCTGAGCTCTAATTATCAGTTTTTCCCTCTTATTTGCAAAAGCAGTTTGCCCTGACTAGAACAGCGATAGGCATTTGGGAAATAAACCACAAAGCTGCCTTCCCTGTGGGAAGGGATTCACGTTGGAGAAGTTAGCAGAGGACTGTCCTGTGGGTGGGACTCCACACTGGCACAGGGAAAGAGTGAGGAATGCCATCCCCCTCCCTTCCTGCCCTTGACCCCATTCCCCACCATTCCCTGTACCATCCTGGAGAGGAGAAAATCATGGATAAAGTGAAGTCTGCAAAGAAGGGAGGGGTGGGTGGGGGAGTGTTTTAAGAGCTGTTTTGTATTTCTCATTATCTGACTCTGGTTTCTGTGTGTTTCTGTGGTGTAGTGTAATAAATTAGAGAGTTTTCTTGCTTTTCTTCTGTGCTGAGTCTGTTTTGCCTGTGACACTAATTGCAGAATGATCTCTCCCTGTCTTTACCTCACTCCAAAGCCTCTCAGCATGTATTTTCTCCCCTGTCCAGCTGAGGAGGGCAGCGGTAGAGTGACTACAGTGGGCAGCTGGCCTCCAGCCAGGGTCAAACCACCACATAGAGTCAGTGCCTGCTCTTTAATGAGGAAGAAAAATCACACAACCCAATAATGAATTAGGGTTGTGTAGTAGAGGGACTAAATACACGAGAAGCTGTCAGAAGCTCACGCTGCTGTTACCCTGGAGAAGCAGCTGACACACTCCCACCCCCGTTTTAAAAGTGCAAAGTAGGAGCTTTTTACCAGTTCTGCATATTCACCGCTGACGCGACCGTCGAACATCTGAAGCTTGCCTCCCTTCTGAGCGTCAACCGCAGCAGGACGTCTCGAGAACTTCTGCACCAGCTAGCAAAACAACACCGCAGCACCAGTCAGGTCACTGCCATATCCACTGACACATAGCGCGGTGCGTTACAGGACAGGGAGCTGTGCTGGGGACAGCTAACTGAACCCTAAGATACCTATGAACCTTTCTGTACACTAATGGGACTTTTCATTTTATGCAGCACTCCACTGTGATCTGGTAGTAGGGGCCAGTGAGGTGACAGAATGAGAAGAACAGGGCTGTGAAACCCACAGTGGTAAATCCAGAGGGGCAAGGACAAAACCCAGACACAAGCAGCTGCAAAAAGATTTGGAAGTGAGACAGAGGTTTCTCCCACTGTCAGTGTTGGGATTCTAGTTTAAAGGTCTCTGGCCCCAGCCCAGGCTCTCCTGAAGGACAGAAACCCAAAATTACTATTTCTGTTTTGTACCCTATAAGTCCTCACATCCAACAGCTAATCTAACAAAGCAGGGGACAACGGCATGACTCAGCACTTTGAGTAAAACCTAACAAAACTTTTCCTTATTAGCCACTGAGCTGCAGACAAATGACATAAAGCTGCAGATTCACTTTGTTTAGTTGGCTTTTCTCCCTATAAAGGTAACAACTGTCAGGAAGAGACTAAGCACCCCTAATAAGCTCTCTTTCAAATTATATTGTCTACTGCCTGTATCACTTACTTCCTGAGTTGTGAAGACACTATAGAGTTCATCTGCTGGAGAGTTGAAGATTTCTCTCATGATTATCTTCACTGTTGGAATTTTTACACCAACTGTATCCAGATGCTGTGGTGACACAGAATCCTGCAAAACAAAAACGTATTCATGGGAGTGAGCACAACATCAAACACGAGTTCTGGAAATGGTAGGACTGCTGTTCCCTGGGCATTCTTAAACATGCTGTGGTGTGAATGCACATTAATCACACACCATACAGCCAGGTGTACTGAACAGCAACACTCATCAGGACTCGCTAAACAAAGTGTGCCATTCGCTCCTAGGACACCTGAAGCCAAGGGAGGGGGGAAGTGCTCTGTGCAGGTGCACTCCAGCTGCACCCTGCTGAAGCTCTGCCCCTTCCAGAACAAAGTGTTCTAGAGCACATACATGCAGCTGTCCCCTTCCCCACCTCACTGATCTGTGCCCAGGGTCTGTGACAAGTCCTTTCTGTGCTACAGGCCCCAGTCACTCACTGGGGAAGCAGTTCCACCCAAAAGACTTTCATTTGTGGGTCATCGCAGGAACATGCAATTGTTATTTTATATATATATA